>OU343056.1:40550090-41150090 GCA_910593695.2 Ocypus olens | reverse complement strand
TTGGCATTAAATTCTATAATAAGTTGCCTGTGTGCTTAAAGGAATTGCCACCCGTGAAGCTGAAACATGCTGTAAAAGCCATTCTCTTAAAAGAAGCCTTCTATAGTTGTGCGGATTTTTTAGGGTATAAGTTTAACACTTAACAATTGTGTATTGACTTGTGTAAGATCTATGTATCCATAACACCAATAAACATTATTATTATTATTATTATTAAGCAATGTCTATCTGGTGAGGGAAATGTTATTCTTTTAATTTTCAGGGCTGGCTGTGGTTTCAGCATTCACCCAACGAGTGGATGAGACTGTGGTGGGTCCTTTGCGAACCCACATTGACTGCGTACGAAAAGGAACAGGACGAGCAGGGAATTCCACTGATCTCAGTGGAACTCACCAGTGTGACGAACTGTTGCGAGATACAGACGGACACGAGATACGGCTTCCAGATACAGTGGTCCGGCCCTGTACTTATACTAAGTGCAGTGACGGAGGGGATTCGGTCGAATTGGCTCAAGGCACTGAAACGGGCAACACCAACAATTGAAAGGTAAAAAGCTTATTTCACTTTATCACCAACACAAATATTTTAGTTGGATAGACAGTTAACGATGAACAATTGATTCTACAAGTAACACGATGTTCAATAGTTACAAGTTTTTGATTAATAAATGGCCCGGGAACAACTGTGGTCATCCATGACCACAAATGGAGATAAAAGAACTGGTCAATTAAGAACATAATTGTTTAATTGCATATCAATCAGTAATCATCCTTCCATTTTTATCACTAGGGAAGGGTTGGGTTTTATATGGCACTTAAACATTTTTGGTCATCTCTCTTAGTAGTTGCAGATGTTGAAGTGCCGTATAAAACCCAACCTTTGATGAAAATAGAAGGATGATCACTGATTGTTATACAATTATACAAGAAGAACGATTACTTTCATAAGTGACCAAAGATGACATAACCCTTCATAAGCGATTTGTTTGTTTTAAATCAAGTATGTTCATTAAAAAAACCTTAAGTGTGCCATGATTTTTTATTTTTACAAATTTCAGAGGTTATGTTACTTGCGGCCTGTTCCTACCGATAAATTAATTTAAAACGACGCAGAGAAGACGTAGGTTCACCTTTTAAAATTCCTTGAGGTGTGTTAATAGCATCTTGAGTTCGTTTAACTGGTCTACCACTTCCTGGTTTACGGAGAATACTACCCGTTTCACGAAATAATACAACAGATCGTGATAAGGTATTTTTAAATTCATCATAAATATTGAGAATGTTAGGAAATTCTTCCTGAAACTCAGCCAAAGGTGCGTCGAATTAATACACCCAATTTCCGTCCATTTTGGAAATAACTTTCAACTATACCTCATTTAATAACCAGGCGGACTAAAGCCGAGAGTCACATTTACACTATAAAAAGTATCCAAAAAAGTAACCAGAAATGTTTTGGCGGTAAAATTCAAATTTAAAATTCGTTTACCCTTAATCAATTCATTCAATACCACTAGCCAACAGCTATTTTGTCCTTGGGACTATACCGGAATTTTTCGATTGCTTTGGTGTAACAAAGTACCGAAATCGCGATGAAACCCCCGAGACTTTGGTTTTGAGGTTAGCATTCGCAAAAAACCTCTTTTTTTACTTTTGCGATTTCTATCGATTATAAAAAAAACAACGACGCTAGATATCTCGGATCAGTTTCGCTGACCTGAAAGCTTCTTAAATGGGCTACAATTTCTGTATGGCACACCTCTGTGACTTAATGAGAAGTCTTCGAAATAATGGGTTTTGTTTGAAGAAATCGCGAAATTTGCAAATTTTTCGGCCTTTTTCCCCTTCAAATATAAAATTCCACAACTCATTTAAAATCTGTTGAATGCCTATTAAAAAGGCTACAATTTCTACATGGCACACCTTTGTTACGTGATCAGAAAAAAAAGCCGAAAAAATTGCAAATTTCGCGATTTTTTCAAACAAAACCCATTATTTCGAAGACTTCTCATTAAGTCACAGAGGTGTGCCATACATAAATTGTAGTCCATTTAATAAGCTTTCAGGTTAGCGAAACTGATCTGAGCTATCTAGCGTCGTTTTTTTTTATAATCGATTGAAATCGCAAAAATGTTTCAAAATATGCGATTTTTGCGGTTTTTTTACGGATTTTTTTTTTATTAGGGTTTTGATTACGCTACCAAGGTCATTTATATACCAAATGTAGCTTTCAAGCAGTATTTTCAGATTTAAATTATCTTGCGCTGTTCCGAAGTTATAGCGAAAAAAGTAAAAAAAGAGGTTTCTTGCGAATCCTAACCTCAAAACCAGTCTCGGGGGTTTCATCGCGATTTCGGCACTCTGTTACACCCAAGCAATCGAAAAATTCCGGTCTAGTCCCAAGGACAGAGAAAAAGTCAAATTTTGTTGGCTAGTGTAATTTTAACAATACATAAATAAATTGTAGGCAAATTTTCTTTCTAATTTTGCGAAACACCGTACTGCTAGCCTGTCCTAAATATTATACATGTTTACGATTTCATTACTTGCACTACCCTTACCTAATGAATCGACAATTTTGAGTACAACGACAGTAGATTTTAAAGCCTCTTGTATTAAAAGTTTATATACGTTAATTTTAGATTGTTTTTCCTCGAGCGTTAATGCTCTCAAATCCAACCTTTTCCATTTCTTGGGGGCAGAAAATGACTCCGAACTAGTGCTGGGTATCTATCCATAGTTAAAAATGAAATAACTATTTCCGAGAAGATCGCAGGATGAGTTTTTGATAGAATCGATTCTTACACTTTCAACGGGAGGAATAACTGGTTAAAAACACAAAAACTAACGCGAAATACGTGGAACCGGTGGGACACAAGTAAACGGTAACAGATCAGCTGATCATAACGCGGCCATTGCCGTTTTAGTAATTTTGGCCTATGTAAAAACGGCTCCCGTTTAGCCAATCACAACAACGTATTTTCGCGGCTATAATTTGATTTAGTCCGCCTGGTTATTAAATGAGGTATAGTAACGTTTTTTGCTGGTTGCCGTAAACCATTGTCACCACGGAATAATTGTGACTTTTAGAACGATCTGACGTTTTGTATGTCAATTCCAACGTGTGTGCCAACTTAAATTTTTTAACGTAAAAAATCATGGCACACTTGAGGTTTTTTTTTTAATGAACATATATGATTCCTAAAAAAAATGTTTTCCAATAGAAATGTACCAAGTCCTTTATCTACTCCCGCCACACCACGATCCGCTCTATTATCAAGTGACGAGGAATATAGGACGGCATCTGAAGGTGGTAGAAGAGATTCGGAGGATTGGGGAGATTACAACCCGTCTTCCCCAGTGCCGAAAACCCTAATGAATCGAATGAAAGATCGCGCGCGACTAAGACCAAAGTTACCCCGCTGCCACTCCAGGCAGTCCACCCTCGATAGCGTCTCCACCGACGAATTAGACGGGTTTAAGGATGAAGACAATACCAAACAGACCGTCGAACTGAACGAGCTAAGGAGACAGCTCGGCATAGCTACCACTGATGTACAAAATTTGGAGGCAGAAGTGATCAGGTAAATTCTATTTACAACGTCCCGATTTTTTGTCGTTATAATTTTTTCTCGTTAGGCTGAAAAATCTGCACGCCGAATCCATAGACCGCGAGAAACAAGCCCGAGACCGCCTGAGCGCGCTAGAAAGATCCGAAAAAGAACTGTCCCAAAAACTCCGACTGGCGGACGACAAGTACAACCATGAACAAAAAACGTGGCAAAGGCGGATATCCGACTACGAACGCTCGTCCCGCGACACCGAAGACCGATGCTCGAGCCTGTCCAGAGAACTCCAAGCCAAACAGCGCATAGCCGCAAGCCTGCAAGAAGAACTCAACTGCGTCAACGAGCGGCTCTCCCAGAGCCGGATAGACAACGACCGGCTCTACAAAAAACTCCAGGAGATCGAGGGAAAAAACATCGGACGATCGAAACGGATGGCCTCCCTGACCGATCTGACCGACATCGACCTCGAGTTAGATTTGGACGCGCTCAACCAAAACGAGCTGATCGAACAGTGCCTGGATCTGCGGAGCAGGTTCGAGAAGGCCGTGGTCGAAATTCGAGCCGTGAAGCGCGAGTTGAGGGAGTCGCACGTCAAGTACGACGAGCTGGAGCTGCAGAACGTGGGGTTGAAGAGGAGCTTGGAGATGGCGGAGCAGGAGTCGCAAGCGCACGCAACTCTGATGGCTGATCGGGTGCAGGACCTGACGAACAAGTTGGCCGCGGTGGAGAAACAGGCGAGAACTTTGAAGTCGAAACTGCAGGATTCTAGGGAGAAGAGGAGGTCGCTATCGCTGAAGGGTGAGTGGAAACTATTTTTATCATAGATGGCGCTAATTTTTAACGCTAAATAAATATTTTAAGATTTATACCAAGATTTTAAAATATATTTTTTACCAGAGACAATTAGACAAACTACAATCTATTCATTCTACAGATGACTTGTAAAAACGCCTACAATCGCCAATGTATCATTCTTACTGACCGATTAAAAAAATTGCGGAAAATGCGCACGTTCAAATCACGCAGTACAAATGGAAATGGTTGTCGCGATCGTCAGCTGATTGTCTCATTATAGTGTGTCAGCTGTTGTCGTCTGTTCGCAATCTAATACCTTTCTGCTTGTTTGACTGAAATGGCTCTATCTCCACCGAAACGACATCGCGCGAGGCATTTTTCAGTGTCCACCAAGGAATCGATATTTTTAACGTGTGTTAGGAAAATAATAATAAATTTACATAATGTAAATCAGACTTTTGCGCAGAACATACGGCGATTGTGGGCGTTTTTACAACTCTAAAATGAATAGACTACGAGCCCTAACAACTAAATGTTCGGACAAATAAAAATTTATTAAAAACCTTAATTTACACAAACTAAATGATTAAATTAAAGAACTATATTAACATTATATTAAAGTCTCTCATATATAATAAATATTTAAATGGTTTGGTTCCTATACACATTGAAATGCACTATGGGCGAATAAATTAACAAAAATATTGCACAATATCGTGACAACTAAATGTTCGGATTTGTCTAGTTACAGTGTATGAAATAAACAATTTTTGACATTTACTTGTCAAAAGTTTTTCGTTACTTGTCAATTACTTGTTAGAAACCGTTGCGTCAAAAATTTTGATAAATTTAGTCAAAAATGGCCAGAGGAAGTGCGACAAATGTAAAAATTCGTGAATTGAAATAAAAAATATTGTCAGGGCAAAACAATACGTGAAATTGCGGATTTGGCCAAGTCGACAGCTGGGGGCATACGTAGGCATTATCGTAAGAGTGGAAGTGTCCAATCCAAAGGCAAAATTTCGGGTAGACCGGGAATTGTGTCTGACAGGGATCGGCATTTACTAGTAAAAATTTGCAAACAGGGTCGTCGTAACACTGTAAGAGCCACCACATCACAGTGGAATGCTGAAACAGGAACGACCTTATCGAGGGAGTGCTGCAGAAAGTAGATACACAAATCAGGACTCAGTTTTTATAAAGTCGGTGCGAAAAAAGGCACAATTAATGCAGCAAAATATCAAAGAAATTAAAAGAAAAATAGTCTTATGCCAAGCGCGAAAGATCTTTACCCAGACATGAGTTATATATTCCAGCAGGACGGCGCTGCATGCCATATGGCAAAAACTACTAAAAAATGGTTTGGGAACAATAACATCAATATCCTCTCATGGCCTTCGAACAGTCCGGACCTTAATATTATCGAGACATTGGGTCATAAAATGAAACAAAAATTGCGTGATGATCCCCAAAGAACTGTTGCCAATTTGAAGATGAAATTGGGTGAATTATGGCAAAGTTTCGACCCTGACATATGTCAATCATTCATAAAAATGAAGCAAAATAGGATTGCAGCGGTTGTAAGAGCGCATGGCGATGTAACGCTATATTAAAATAGTAATTCCTTAAATTGTCCGAACATTTAGTTGCCACGATATTGTGCAATATTTTTGTTAATTTATTCGCCCATAATGCATTTCAATGTGTCTAGGAACCAAACCATTTAAATATTTATTATAAATGATAGACTTTAATATAATGTTAATGTAGTTCTTTAATTTCATCATTTAGTTTGTGTAAATTAAGGTTTCTAATAATTTTTTGTTCATCCGAACATTTAGTTGTTAGGGCTCGTACTACCGTAGACAAAAAAAATGACACCCCTAATTTTATTAATGTAAATATGACTTTTCATTTGACAAACTGGCAAATGTCAATCTTGTCAGATATGTGTTAATCATATAGATATATGAACATAAATTCAATATGCCACACTTAAATAACACACAGAAAGCACAAATTGCTATGCAGGTCAAATGTGGAAAATATATCAATGATGTAGCAGCTGAATTTAATGTAAGTAGACGTACAGTGCAAAAAATTTCAAAAATGTAGAGGAATGAAAGGCGATTGAAGCAGATTAAAGGTTTGGGCTACCCAAAGACCTTGAAGTGCGGATGAACTCTGGCACGAAATCAAAGCATGTTGGGAGGCAATACCTTTTTCCTATAATACAAATTTAATAGCATCTATGCCTAGGCGTCTAAATATTGTTATAAATAATAGAGGAAATGTTACAAAATATTAATTTAATAAACATTATTATCACGTTCAGATTTATGCTGGGTTTATATGACGTTTAACGTTTAAGGTTTAAGGATTAACGTTTAGCGTTTAACGTTTAAGGGAAAGATGCCGTTCACACGAAAATTAAGAATTAAGAATTTTAGATAAAGCGCTTGCGCGTCGACGTTGCCAGATCTTTTATCACAAATTTTAGGAAAATACTGTTTTGCAACTAATTCTTCTAATGAATATAAAAAACAATAAAATTATTCTTTATAATATTCAATTCTTCATTTTTATCGCTAACAATTCCGATAAATTACTTAAATCGCATGTTTTGTTATGAATATGTAAATCTGGCATCATAGTACTTATCAGCTGTGTTTGTGGAAACGATTAATTTACCATAATTGTACACTGATTGAATGTTTCAATATGGATAGAGATGATGTTATTATGTGTATGGGATTTTTATTAGTAACTGCTGCTGCTTTCACATTGAATAAAAGAAGAAGAATGTTTAAAACTCGCCTAATGAATAGAACTCGGTAATTATTTACTCATTATCCTTTCGAAATCCGGGGATCTTACTTTGCCCACCTGTACAGTAAATAACTATTGTTGATGTTCACCTAACCCACACTATATTATAGAATAATGCATGGACATTACCATAATTTGGTCAAATTTATGAAGGAGGAGGATTACGAACAGTACTTTAAGTACACGAGGATGAGTCCTGCTCAATTCGATTATTTATTAAACCTATTGAAACCTATGCTTCAAAAATGTACTGACAAAGGAGCTTTCAGTGCAAGCTTTCGTTTAACAATGACTTTACAGTAAGATATTGCTTCAGAAATGAGTAACTTATTTGTTAATAACTAAATTATTTTAGTTACCTTGCTGAAGGTTGCTCAATGTAGCAAATTGCCTGGGACTATTACATTGGAAAATCAACAGTCCATGTTGTGATAAAAGAAACTTGTGCTGCATTATGGGATATATTGTCTCCCATTTTCCTTCAATCTCCCTCAAAAGAGGATTTTATTAAAATAGCAGATGGCTTTCATAAAAGATGGAATATGCCTCTATGCGTAGGTGCCTTGGATGGTAAACATATACAAATACAAGCGCCAAAGTACACAGGTTCCGAATATTTTAATTACAAACATAGCTACAGGTAAAATTATTGAAGAAGCAATATGTAAGAATTTGTAATGAAGTATAAATTTTTTTAGTTTAATATTGATGGCAACGTGTGATGCCTACTAACGATTCACATATGTAGACATCGGTCAATCGGAGTCAAACCATGACAGCCATGTTTTTAAAACATCCAAATATGGAAAAGCCATAATGGAAGACGAAATAGAGTTACCTGGAAATATGACATTACCTGGACAAAAGAAATCATTGCCATTTTTTTTGTAAGTGACCAGGCATTTCCACTACATATGAGGATTATGAAACCTTATCCAGGGCAAAATTTGGGAACGGAGAAAAATATCTTCAATTACCGGCTATCTCGTGCAAGGCGGGCGATAGAAAATACCTTTGGTATTTTGGCACAACGATGGAGGGTATTGAGAAAGCCTATAATTGCCAATATAGAGAATTGTGAAGTAATTGTACAAGCGGTTGTTTGTTTGCACAATTACTTGCAAATGTCCGAGCACTATATACCTGAAAAGGATAGAAAATACTGTCCCACTGGTAATGCCGATTACATTGACAGTGAAGGAAAATTCCATTTTGGGGAGTGGAGAAAAGAAGGAGGAACAATACCACCTGTACGACGCTTTGGAAGCAACAATTCTAAGAAATAAATTCAAAAAATTTGAATTTATTTAATACTTTCTGCAATAAGTAAGGTTGTTTCTATTTTATTTAATTCTAAGAAAGATTACCTACAAAACAGGGACTTCCTAACGAGGTACTTTGTTTCACCAGAGGGTTCTATTGAGGGGCAGGATGAACATATTTTAAGAGGATCATTGCCTACGTAATAAAAACACATTTATTGCAATTTTTTATTTATCATCTTGTATTACTAAAATTATAATTTTTTATTGATTACATTTTATTAAAAAAAAAAAATACATAATTAGTCTTCTTCATCACTTACAAATGTAGCAAGCAAAGAAAATATTGCTGCATGTGCCTGCATATTTTTTTCCCCTTTATTTTATGCAATTCTCGAGCTACAGCCTTCCCAACATCATCCTCCGTGTTATCATTTAGTAATACTTGTCTTTGCTCCATAAAAGAGCCAAACTATTTCAATGTGTTCGTCAATATAGATAATACTTCCGTGTTGCTACTTCTCCTCTTAATGCATGTACTCCTTAATGAGCCAGCTTCACTTTGGCAACTACTTGGTGAAGTGATATTTGTGCCGATCATGTTTTCATTGGCAAACTCATCGATGGCGATATCTTCGTCTTCCAATAAATGCGAGGATGGAGTAATACTTGTGCCTTCTTTTCTTCTGTTGTAACTGGATTTTGTACTAAAAATATTTTAAAGTAAATTATGTACGAATTGAATATTATTTAAAAATAAAATAATACTTAAGTAATAGTACATATAAAGTGTACAATTTAAAACAATGCTCAATAATAGTGCAGCACAATCGAGAATGACACGAGAGTGGGCAGCACTTTTCAAGATAAATGTTGATGTATTGATTATAATTTAAAATAAATGTGATTAAGAGTAATTATGGACATCTTGTGGCCACAGTTTTGAGTACCAAGACAAATTAACTAACTCAACTAAGCCAACTCTCTTTCATTTGCAGTGCCATTCAAACAATCGGACATTGGAGTATTATAAGTTATATATTAATATTATTCATATACTTACTTTCTACGCTGGATATGCTTATCTAGAAATTTAAATAAGTCCATAAACGGCCACCTTGTGGTTGGATGTGCTCCAGACCCGGAGGCACTGCAGTCTTCAATCTTTCTTTTTCCTGCAACGTTGCCGCAATTTCGAAAATTTCTCCTGGGCCTGCATACCTTCAAAGTATTAGTTTTAGATTAAATAACTGACAGTATTGATGAAATTTAATGGAATATAAAACATAAAAATTTTAGAATTCAGATTTTGGGTAGAGATTTAATTCATCTTTCTCATTGAAATTAATAGCTTCTAAGAATACGGTAGAATCCCGATTAACCGACACTTGATTATCTGAGGTGGACCAAAAGTAATATGCACTTAAATTCAAAGCACAAACATTAATTGAATGTACAGAGCATTCGATATCGAATGAGCAGAATAGAAAAATTAGAATAACATTCTTGTTTCATAAGTGGTTTTAACTCATCTTTTTCAAACTTGCGACTGGTGCGATAAAACCATAATTATAAAACTTCTGCTCTAGTGCTAGTTTATTTCTCCCTAAATTAGGCATGTTATACTTTATAACATGTTTAATGCAACTACGGTTTTTGTGTGATTTCTTACTAGATGGTACGGCTCATATAAACGAAGTACATTTGTTTTGAAAATTGTGTTACTGCAAACCAAATGGAGTAAATCGATACCAAAAACTTTTCATTCAGTGAAAGTACGACAAAGTTGCAACCTTCACCCCTAGGGAAGTTCGATTGGAATTCTGGTCCACCAAATACACATATGCTCCGTAACGCAGTGAACCCTTTAATTGCATTCATCTATGTAATGTGAGTTTCACGATGATATTACACCTTGTTTCTTAAAATGTGCTTTTATTCCATTGCTCGATTATTCAAGTTTTCCAATTATCTGAGGGAGGCCAGGTCCACCATAGCTAGCTTGGATAATCGGGATTCTACTGTAATTTATAGAATATCATACAACATTTCGTTACACGAGTTCTATAAAGGATTGGAACGATGACAGATTTTTTTTAAGGTACGGAAGGAAGAACGTTCAATTTCAAGAATGCTTCACATTTATTTACCCCGACATATTTCGGTCTCGCGACCACAGTCATTAAAAAATAATATCATTAACCACTCCAGCAAATTACAAACAAACTTCATTAATATTGTACTTACCACTTATGTTAAAAATGGCTCCAGCTGTATTCCACGCATTTTCTTTGGCTAAATTATCCTTGTATAATTTATGACCTTTGTCATACAAGTGCGGGTGTTCCTCCACAACGGAAATAAATAGTTCCGTATTTATATCAGAGTCTACTTCTGATGCCACCAAGTCGTCGAAACTGTCCATTTTTTACTTTTCGTATTTTTGCAAACACAAGCTGTGAACATAACCTCCTACAATTTACCGCGTGCCAAACATTCGTTGTCGCTGTCAGCGCTAAAAGTATGCGCACATCGATTTATGTTTAACGATTTTAAGGAAAAGTAGAAAGTAGCCTACCCTTAAACTTAAACGTTAAACGTTAAAATCCTTAAAACTTCGTATGAACGCATAAGCACTAATAAGTTAGTTCTACTTTGCTTAAACGCTAATCCTTAAACGTTAAACGTCGTATAAACCCAGCATTACTGTATTGCTTATTTTTACTGTCACTGTCAAATATTAAGGTTAAGTTAAATTCACAACACTAAAAAATAAGAAATAATAGACACATGACAAATTGGGGATGACATTTTTTTTTGTCCACAGTAGTAAAGTGTCATTTCTAATAGGGTAAAAATAACGTTCTGATAAATTGATTGCCTTGTAAACGAAGAACTTATTTGTCACATTAAGACCTTTTAACATAAACATGTACAGCCGTACCACTATCTCAAGGCATGTTGCGCAATGGCCATCTTAAATTTCAAGAGAAGAAATACCTATTCAATTCTCCACGCGGAGATTTGTTATCACGTTCTCTCGTTATACTTTCTCACTCTGAGCAATCTTTACCCCCACACGCTCCGAGATACTGGTACAGGTATATGTTAAGATTTGTGTCGTAGAAATGAATGAAAGCCCCACACACACTTGATAAGAAATGACACCCATAACACTTCGAATTTCATTTTCAGGCCGTGAAAACTTTTCAATCAACAAAGAAGTCGAGGATAAGGTGACCGAACTGGAAGCAAAAATTTTATCCCTCGAACGCGGCCGTTCGCGGCGGAAACACCGAAGAGACCGGAGCATCGAAACGGCCTCCCCGATCGACGACAAAACCCTCCGCCGACTCCGCCGCAAGTCCCTCGACAGCGCCACCTCCTCCGAACCAATGAAGCTCCTCATGCGATTATCCACGCTCGAATCCAAAGTCAACCAAGTGAATACCTCCAACGAGTCCCTCACCGCCCAAAACCCTAGCATAAACGAACTAAATAAGACTGATGATTTTACCAATAATTTAACCGCGGACGATATCGTGAAACTGGCTAGGGATAAGGTCGGCGAGTGTCAGCACACGCTGAGCTTGATGAGGAGCAAAAAGACCGCGCCTTCGCCAAGTACGGACAGGTACGGCATGTTGGAGACGTCTCTGGTGGAGCTCGGTGATATTTTGAATATGAAGATCACGGGAGCGGAGTACAACGTGGTCAACACATCGGTGAAGGGCGTCGTCAAGCAATTGGAGAGCATGCTGAGAGAGAAACTGATGGCGCTCGAGGAAAAGAAGAATGCTCTCAGGGAAACCGGTCAACTGAATCAGGCCAGTAAGATGGAGATTTTCGCCGAGAAGATTGCTTATGAAAATCTTATAATCGGTAAGTTTATTACTTATTGACAATGCGAGTGCTAGCAATTGTTTTGTATTGATAAAAGAAAAAACTTGTGTGTTTCGTGTTTTACGAATCATATGTTCAGAGTTAACACGTTCGCTGCCACTACAATCGGGATTGTATATAAAGTTGGACGCAAGTCGGTGGCAGCGAACGTGTTAAAATAAAAGGCCTGTAAACAGGGTGCACAGGAAAGTCTCTTTAACCTAAAAATTCTTGCGATCAGCGAGAGCTACAGGTACGCAAGTGAGGTAACGGTAAAAAATAAGTAAATAAAGGCCTTTATTTAGCATTGTATTTCATCCTTACAATCTTACAACACATATCCATACTTTACAATCTATTGTACAGGGTGGGGCAACGCATACGACACGGTCATTTTCTGGACAACCATGTGACTTCATGTTATTCTTTTTTAATGGATAGATGTAGGATCATTGTATGCACAATTTAAAATTATTACCAGTTATTTTTGTATTTTTTCAAGTCTAGAATCATTTTCTAAACACTATTTGTTTATAAAAATTATTTGTGAGACTTTCAGAAACTGAAAACGAATAAATTTATATTATCTTCATTAAAATTTATTTTTGTATTTTTTCAAGTCCAGAGTCACATTCTGAACGCTATTTGGTTATAAAAAATATTTGTGAGACTTACAGAAACTGAGACAAGCAAAATTTCTTTTGATGTAAATCGTTCGTACAACTGCTGGAAACGCCGAAAAACGATTAAATTTAATTTTTTTTCAAAAATTTATTTTTGTATTTTTTCAAGTCTAGAATCATATTCTAAACACTATTTGTTTACAAAAATTATTTGTGAGACTTACAGAAACTGAAAACTAATAAATTTATATTTTCTTCAAAAATTTATTTTCGTATTTTTTCAAGTCCAGAATCACATTCTGAACACTATTTGGTTATAAAAATTATTTGTGAGACTAACAGAAACTGAGACAAGCAAAATTTCTTTTGACGTAAAGCGTTCGTACAACTGCTGGAAACGCCGAAAAACGATTAAATTTAATTTTTCTTCAAAAATTTATTTTCGTATTTTTTCAGGTCCAGAATCACATTCTGAACACTATTTGGTTATAAAAATTATTTGTGAGACTTACAGAAACCGAGACAAGCAAAATTTCTTTTGATGTAAATCGTTCGTACAACTGCTGGAAACGCCGAAAAACGATTAAATTTAATTTTTCTTCAAAAATTTATTTTCGTATTTTTTCAAGTCCAGAATCCCATTCTGAACACTATTTGGTTATAAAAATTATTTGTGAGACTTACAGAAACTGAGACAAGCAAAATTTCTTTTGACGTAAAGCGTTCGTACAACTGCTGGAAACGCCGAAAAACGATTAAATTTAATTTTTCTTCAAAAATTTATTTTCGTATTTTTTCAGGTCCAGAATCACATTCTGAACACTATTTGGTTATAAAAATTATTTGTGAGACTTACAGAAACCGAGACAAGCAAAATTTCTTTTGATGTAAATCGTTCGTACAACTGCTGGAAACGCCGAAAAACGATTAAATTTAATTTTTCTTCAAAAATTTATTTTCGTATTTTTTCAAGTCCAGAATCCCATTCTGAACACTATTTGGTTATAAAAATTATTTGTGAGACTTACAGAAACTGAGACAAGCAAAATTTCTTTTGACGTAAAGCGTTCGTACAACTGCTGGAAACGCCGAAAAACGATTAAATTTAATTTTTCTTCAAAAATTTATTTTCGTATTTTTTCAGGTCCAGAATCACATTCTGAACACTATTTGGTTATAAAAATTATTTGTGAGACTTACAGAAACCGAGACAAGCAAAATTTCTTTTGATGTAAATCGTTCGTACAACTGCTGGAAACGCCGAAAAACGATTAAATTTAATTTTTCTTCAAAAATTTATTTTCGTATTTTTTCAAGTCCAGAATCCCATTCTGAACACTATTTGGTTATAAAAATTATTTGTGAGACTTACAAAAACTGGAAACGATTAAATTTATGTTTTCTTCAAAAATTTATTTTTGTATTTCTTCAAGTCCAGAATCCCATTCTGAACACTATTTGGTTATAAAATTTATTTGTGACTCACAGAAACTGAGACAAGCAAAATTTCTTTTGATGAAAATCGTTCGTACAACTGCTTTGCTTCGAGACAATCTAGTTTGAATGTAATTCAGAAAATTCCATCCAATTTCCGTTCAAGTTTCTTGAATAGAAATATGCAGCCGGTCCTATTTTCCGTTCAATATTGGTCCAAGTTCGGTACCGCCAACGACGAAAAAAAAAACAACAAGCATAAGTTGTTTGTGCAAGGAACATAACCCATATAACCTGACAATTTTCATGATGTTTTTGATTTCATTCATTTTTTTCATTTTTACAATCTCAACTCTTAACCTCACTTGGACTTGGACATGATGTTTTTAATTTCATTCATTTTTTTCATTTTTACAATCTCAACTCTTAAACTCACTTGGACTTGGACACGCGAACACAAATACTTTTTATTTAGTGGGTTGGTAATTACGTCGTCCGCTAGCGGCGCCCTCTATATCGAATGCAATGAACTATAAATCGAACGGAAATCGAAAGCAAAACTTGAACGAGAATCTAGACGAAAAAAGACGGAAAAAGTATAATGTAATTCAAGCTTAATTGTCGGAAAGGTAGTACCATACTGTAACGTCTGTAAAACTTTAATTTCTGACGCATTGTAGTATAAAAGGTTTTGGCGCTTGCTTGATACAAACGGCATAATCTCAACCGCATACAAATTGACGTATTTCTGCATACCTATTCAGACATTTACACAAAATGAAATGCATCGCTTTTTGCACGTTTTTTGGGTATACAGGCGACAATTAATCTTATCCATGTGAACCAAATCTTTCGTACTAATTATCTGATGCTCAACAACTTTGCAATTAGAAATTATGCTCTATCTCGTTTCGTTTTCGATTTGCAATTGCTAACTGCTTAGTTTCTCGGGCATAGTCACTTTACTATGCCGTTACCTCACCTGCATAGATGTAGCTCTCTCCGTTCGCAAGAATTTTCAGGTTAAAGGGACTTGTGCACCCTGTATTTAATAGTCATGATCATGGTGCAAAGATTACATGGTGTGCCTATAACTCCCGTACCACGCTCCTTTTGAATATTTTTGATGCTGCAATTACCAACCATGAAAAATGAAACTATAAAAATCTACACAAACGAATATAAATTGCAAAACACGTTAAAATTCAATTTCGACATAAAAACACGATAAAACGTTTAGTTTATACCACAATGATATATTAAAATATCACGGGCATTAAAGTTTTTTTTTTATTTAGAAAAATTAGGTTGGTAAGAAAATTAATAAATGTGGTTTTAGATGTTTAATTTGCCATGCACACTAAACAATACGAAACAATATGATTAAATGTAAATAAAGTACGCGCAACAGTAATTTAAATTAGTTATATCGACTTTTTTATTTAGCTAAGCAAGTAATTTTACAAGGTTGCATCACTGAGCATCGGCCAAATGGGAGACGGGAAGATCTTAGAGCGAGAACGCGGCCGTCTAGGCACACCATGTAATCTTTGCACCATGGTCTGGCATCATGACCATGGTGCAAAGATTACATGGTGTGCCTAGACGGCCGCGTTCTCTCTCTAAAATCTTCCCCTCTCTCATTTGGCCGATGCTCAGTGATGCAACCTTGTAAAACTACTTGCTAAACTAAAAAAAGTCGATATAACTAATTGAAATGTCTGTCGCACGTACTTTATTTACATTTTATCATATTTTTTCGTATTGTTTAGTGTGCAAATAGCAAATTAAATATCTAAAACCACATTTATTAATTTTCTTACCAACCTAATTGCTTTAAATAAAAAAAAAACTGTAATGCTCGTGATATTTTAATATATCATTGTGTAATAAACCAAATGTTTTATCGTGTTTTTATGTCGAAATCAATCGAATTTTAACGTGTTTTGCAATTTATTTTCGTTAGTGTTGATTTTTATAGTTTCATTTTTCATGGTTGGTAATTGCAGCATCAAAAATATTCGAAAGGGGCGTGGTACGGGAGTTATAGGCACACCATGTAATCTTTGCACCATGTGCCAGACCCCAGCATCCCTCCTCCCCGTCGGCAGGCCTGAATGAACTACTAACAGTGGTGAGGCACTTCAATTGCCTGTACATTCTTGCACTTTCGAAAAGAACGACAAAAACTTGAATTAACTCAGTTATTGAGTTAAGTGATTACTATATTCTATTTTTCGTAAGATTACAAGCAGGGAAAGATAGGACAGATATGACCTTGTTGAAATAGTGGGAAAATTCACACAGGAGACATTTATTTCTCTATCTTTATTTTGTCGAGTGGTCTCTGTCATTTTACTAGTTGGCATAATCGTAGCATAAGCGGCTAAATATTATACATGTAGTATTAACAAACAAATTGAAGTGTAATATTAGAGTACTATATTTCAATAACATAATTGACAATAAATTAAACTGTAATGTTAAATTCCCAGAAAATAGGAGTATTGCGTACACTTAGGTCGCTTAAACATGCGCGATGTATACCAACATGCCAGCTGTGCGAGCGTCCGCCATTATAGATAGGCCGTTCACGTGTTACTGTTTTGTTTTGTTTTGTTTAGTGTTTCTCCTTATTGGTATGTCGTGTTTCTTTAATTCTGTATTTGTGCAATGACTGATAAATTCATCCCATGCTTTTCCCACGCACTGTCCCTTATACATGTAATCCACTAGATTTAAATTTCGCATCAATATTCGTCACCAGATTCACATATGTTAATGGTGTAAATCAGTCTTCTAATGTTTGTAATCTTAGAAAAAATAGTATAGTAAATAGAGTATAGAAGATCTCAAAACTTACATTCGCGTATTTGTTTCATTTAGGTCGAATAGAAGAAGCGATCAAATTCCACACGAACACCGACACCAACTGCGACCGATTATTCGAAAAGGAAACGATCGAAACCGCCAACCTGATGGCGAAACTACAATCGAAACTAACGGACGGCGCCTCTAAAGAATGTCCCGCCGTAATAACGAGTCTCGATCATTTAACCAAAGTCCTCACCAAACGCCTCCTCTACCAATCGCACCACCTCGCCTACCCGCCCAAAAACCCAGTCAAAAACCTCACCCTGACCATAAACTATCTAGAAGAGGAACAGAACAAACTCACCAGCACGCTTAATTCGCACAAAACGCAGAAATTACCATTACTGGCCGAAGCCCTGGCGCTGGAAACCCTATCTTTATCGATGGACGAGAGTTGCCGGTTGCAGGAGAACACGATCAGCGACACGTGGTGCGCGGCCAGAGAAATCGTGAACTCGGAGTTGATCACGTCGGAAATCAACCACGTTTTGATGAGGACGGCGCAGAATTACGAAACTACCTCAAGTTCGGATCAAAATTTTTTCTTCACCTTTTTCGCGTTCGACCGCGCGGTGCTCGAATTGTGGTCGGATTCCGTCGAGAACACGCTGAGGAGGGAAATGGAGAGGTACATCGACGAGCTGAACGACTTGTACAGGAACAGTTTGACGAAGCTGCAAAGGCAGAACTGGAGGAGGAAGTTGGAAAACGAGCGCTCCAACAAAAACCACACGGTTCTCCTCAAGGAGTACGCGGATGTGATCGCGCACAAGTCACTGATCGACGCGAGGATATCGATTTTGAAAGGCGAATGCTCCGAGGCGACCGTTGAAACCCGCGGTGATAACAGTTTTGTGATGACCCTCTTCGATTTGGAATCGTACTGGGATTGTTTGCAGAATTTGGGTTTGGTCGATGTTAGCAGGTCGCTGGAGGCGGAGTTTAAGTTCATCATGGATCGGAGCGCGTACGAGGCGGCGAATGAGGTTTTTTACGATCAGGACTTCAGGAGGGTGCGGACCGCCGTTGCGAATTTGTACTCGGAAATTAGGGAGCTGAAGGGGCTCTTTGGTGCCGCTTTGGATGAAAACGACAACAGCGTTTATAGTATGGATGATGTTTGTATGAGGTGCAGGGAGATGAGGAGGCTGGTGAAGGAGATTAAGGAGAGCGTCGTCGATTTACAAAATAAAAGGTAAGTTGAAGTTAGCAAGTTACTCTATCTAGAAGTCTTGATGAATGATTGTAACAGACCTTAAGTTTGTGTTAAAAACCTAGACTTGCACGTACAGGCGCCAATTCTGTTCTTTTCAGTGCATCTAAGGGCCAGTTGTTCGATGACAGCTTAAGCCGAGCTTACCTTAAACTCAGTTTAAATTATTTTAAGGTTATAAACTGCCATTTTACACGCTTAGATTACCTTTAAACCATTGGTGGCCAACCTTTTCAGCAGCCGGGCCAGATTTTAGAAATAAGATTTGCTACTGGGCCGTACTACAAATTTTTCTTGTATTATTCAAAGCAAACAAGAAATATATATATTTTTTTTAATACAACAAAAATGAGAATCAAACATATTTATTAGATTAGAGTTGGGCAATACAAAAAATAATAATAAAAAATAATCAAAATATAATACATTTTAGTAAGACGTCTGATTTTGTTTGTCAGAACTAAGTGCATCAATGTTGAGTTCGGTTGATGTTGTTGCTACACACAAACAGTTTTCCAAATGCTCATCAGTAATTCGTGTTCGCATTTGAGATTTAACATGCTTCATTCGACTAAAAATCTGTTCACACGTGTAAGTGTTTCCAAATAGCGAAATCATCGATAGAGCATGTTTGTAAAATGTAGGATATTTCTCCTTGTCTAAATATGATTTGTAAAACTCTTCCAAACCAACCTGATTAAATTTCTCCTTTACCTGTGAATCGCAACACATTTCACAATGTTCCATTTGTAAAATTCCTGGCAATACACGTCTACGGAGAATGGCGTTGCAAATGCAGCAAAAAGCACACGATGCTATTTAAAATCTTGAAATCGGTTATCAAATTCCAGATTCAAGTCATATATTAACGAAGCGTATTTATCCGCCGCCATTTGTATGACGTCTGGCTGCAACAACAATGTCGGAAAGTGGTTGAAGATTTTTGTCCTTAACTGTTGTTCCCAAAGCCCAAGTATCATTTGGAATGCGGAAATAAGATCATACATGTTATTAATTAGTTGATCTTTCCCTTGTAGACGAGTATTAACAACATTTAGGTGGATAACTATATCGACCAGAAATGCAAAGTCGCTAACCCACTCCTTGTCTTCAAATTCTGGGATACTTTTTGACTTGCTTGTGAAGACTGACTGTATTTCTTCCTTCAAATCAAACACTCGTTTCAACATTTTGGCACGGGTCAGCCATCTTACTTCTGCATAAAATGTAACGTCATTATACTGTGAATCCAAAGACTTGAGAAACTCTTGGAACTAAAGTTTTCACTGTTTTGATGACCACCTTCATGACATGATCCATTTTAAGGGACTTGGAACATAAATTCTCCTGACTTTGCAGGCATCATTTTCAATCAGTTTTACTAAACCTTCGTGTTTCCCAACCATTGCTGGAGCGCCATCTGTCATTACGCCCGATGGGTTGTTGAGTTGTAACGAAAAGCGATTAAATGTCGATGTAACAGCTCCTAACAAATCTCGTGAGCGAGTAGTGTCCTTAAGTGGATACAGTGCCGCTAATTCTTCTATTTTGTTAAAATGGACATCAACACCTCTAATAAAAATTGCTTTCATCCAATGCTAGAGCATAAAATATGAACTTGGATGCTCGATTTTTCAAATTATTTTCAATATGTTTTCCAATGTCGTCGACCCGCCTAGTAATGGTTTGACGAGACAGGCTTATTTTGGAGAAATCCGTTTTATTTTGTTGGCACAGAATTTCAGCGACACTCTCCAAATATTCCTTAACCATTTCACCATCTGAATATGGCTTCGATTTTTTTTGCTTATATCATTGCTACTGCATATCTAGCTTTTACATAGCATGTTGACTCTTGAGCCGCTCTAGTAAATATTTGACGTTGTGCAGAAAGTTTTCTTTTTAATTAATTTACTTCGTCTTGTCGAAATTGCCCTTCGTACTTATCAAACTTATTTGCATGCTTAGTCTCTTAATGCCGTTTAATGTTATACTCTTTCAAGACAGAAACAGAATTATTGCATATCAAGCATATTGGTTTTGTTTTAATTTCCACGAAAAAATAGTTTATAGTCCATCTGTCTTGAAAACTTCTCAGTTCTTCTGCGACTTTTCTCTTCTTTGGTCCCACGTCTTTACTACTTGATGCCATCATGGGTCTTCGTTTTTAATTTAAAAATATAAATAAAATGACATTATAAAAAAATTAAAGCTCAGTTTGCCTACCTTACCTGCACTTAATAAAGTAGACAAGACTCGGTATACGGGGTTATAGCAAATTGTATTCTTATCAATGTGTATTTAAAAGTGGATTGCAAAATCTCACGAGTCACATGGCGATAACCGCATACAATGCAATTTAGTGGTTTTACTAAAAGAAAAAAATGGTGCAGATGCCACAAGTAGACACCAAGCGGGCCGCACGGGGCCCGCGTGTTGGCCACCCCTGCTTTAAACTGTGATTGAACAACGCCAACAGTAATCTATACAGAGTTTAAGGTTAAACTTGGTTTAAGCTGCTATTGAACAACCGGCCCTAAATGTATTCTGTAAACAGCATGGTAAGTTCTAAATGGTGCCGAATTCCATTGCATCGATCATGCCCAAGATCTGTACATGTTCGAAATTTTATGCTAAACTGATGAAGATACTTTTCCGAATGATCAAGATCTCTACTCTGTATGCCAAAACACATAGACAGACATTTTGATGAATTTTATTCGTATTCGGGTACGACACTCTGTTCAAGAATGATGCCATGTCTTTAGTACTGTTGGACACGTTTTGGCATTTTAGTCACAGATGCTATTCTACATTTCGAACACGATCGGCGGAAGGGAAATATATGAATTCGGCACTTTGTCCCGGACCCGCATTAAAGGAAATATTTAGTTGTCTAGTTGTCTAGACAATAAATACGAGGTGAATATGCATGTGTTTGGCAACGGCATAAAAGTTTTGCCTACAGCCTGCAGATAGAGTGGTAAAATGCCCACAATCGCCGTATGTTCTGAGCAAAAGTGTGATTTACACTATGTAAATTTATTATTATTTTCCTGACACCTTAACCACTTCGCACCCATGCTGCTTTGATAGCATAATCCCATTTATTGAAAATTTACTTTTTTGTTACGATTTTCTACAAAATATTATTCCACCATATGAAAAATATTCCTTAGATGGCGCTAAAGGTTTTTTTTTGTAAAATATATTTGTTTCCTTTTTTTTTGCTTGTTGCCACATGTGGCGATCTGGGCATGAAGAGGTTAATAGTAATTTACGATACAAGTAACGTTATGAAGGTTTTTACATTACGAGAGAAAAGTTTAAAATTCTCGAGTAATGTAAAAGCAAATAACGTTACGTATGTCGTAACATGATTTATTTTATCGTATCTCTATTATTTTAATTTAAAAAAATGTTTAATGTCAAACGTCAAAAAACGATAATGTTTGTATGCCAATCAGTGGCGGTTTCAAAGGGGGGTAATCGGGTAATTACCCCCCCTAAGAATTTTTCCCTTATAAATTTTCATTGTTAAAAATTACCGATATTCCAAACAAATAATATAACCGGTAAATTTTTCCAACGCTTTAAAACGTTGGAAAAGGATAGATTCTATCTCCTGCACTGGAGACGGGAGTGTCGTGGTAGTAGTGTTGCTAGGAGTAATTTTTAATTTTCCTCAAATATTTCATAAAAAAATATATTTCTTTTTTTTAATTACCCCCCCTAGACTAGTTGGCAGGAAACGCCCTTGATGCCAATATCTCCATAGCAACGAGTTGCATTAAGATGCATATAACAACACTAGTGTTGTTAAGAATTTCTTAACAACACTAGTGTTGTTAAAAGTACCTTAACGTTACTCGTTGCTAAGGAGTTATTGGCGTGATTACATTGTAGGATAAAATAAAAATATTAACAATCGATCCCTTGGCTGACGCTGCTTCACACGATGTCGTTTTGGTGGAGATAGGGCCATTTCAATCAAACAAGCAGAAAGGAACTAGATCCCGAACACACGCTAACAGCTGACACACCACAATGAGACAATGAACTGACGATCGCATCAACCATTTGCATTTGTTCTGCGTGACTTGGACTTGCGGATTTACCACAATTTTTCGAATAAGCCAGTAAGAATGATGCATTGGGGATTGTGGGCATTTTTACAACACTATAACAGACTATAGGAGAAATTAGTTTCATTTAAACTTGATAAAACTGTATCAAATTTGCAACTCTACGCACGAACTTCAGATCAGTTACAATCATTATTGAATAAAAAGGGTAGGGTAGCTCTTCCAACCAATGGAGGGGTGTAAAGTATGTTCATTAAAAAAAAACCTCAAGAGTGCATTGATTATTTATTTAAAAAAATTTAAGTTGGTAACACATATTGAGGTTATGTTACTTGCGGCATGTTCCTACCGATAAATTAATTTGCTGTGATAAACGACACAAAGAAGACGTAGATTCACCTTCAAAAATTCCTTGGGCTGTGTTAATAGCATCCTAAGTACGTTTGACTGGACTAACAATTCCTGGTTTACGGAGAATACCATCCGTTTCATGAAATAAAACAACACATCGTGATAAGGTATTTTTAAATGCATCATAAATAATGAGAACGTTAGGAAATTCTTCCCGATACTCTACCATAGATGCGTCGAATGAATAGACACAATTTCCGTACACTTTAGTCCCATTTCGGAAATAACTTACAAGTAGAAACATTTTTGCCGGTTGCTGTAAACCATTTTGACCACGGAATGATTGTGACTTTTAGAATGATCTGACGTTTTGTATGTCAATACCTAACTTGTGTTACCAACTTAAATTTTTAAAAATAAAAAATCATGGCACACTTGAGGTTGTTTTTTAATGAACATACGATATAATGGATCCATATAAGGGCATACATCCTATGACCTCGTTACCCTCCCTTATACCTGTTTCCGTACAACTGCAACATGTAAAAAAAAATATCAAGTCAAAAATACTTTATTAAGGTCATCTCAGTATTTATTATTTATTTGTAGTGATTTACCTGATAGCAATAGAGTACCTTTGTACCTGGGAACGGAGTACTTGAATCAAGTAGAGAATTTGAGGGCGGCGTACAGGAAAACCCTGGAGGAATGCGAAAGTCACAAACAGCAAGTGGACCTGGAGGAGCTGCAGATTCTCTGCGAGAGGGTCCTGGTCGCCATGGAACACTGGCACAGGAGGACGCTGCAGGACCTCCGGGAAACACACTCCAAAGAATTGCAGGCGCTCAGGCAGGACAAGGAGCAGGCTTTGGCAGAGGAAACTCAGGCTACTCTGGCTGCACTGGATGCGATGAGGAAAGCTCACGAAGCGGAGGTATGTAAAATATAATAAGTACATCACAATAGTTATTTGTATGGTAAGAGCTCAAAGTGATACATTGCCGCTTGAGAGAGGCAATGAGCTTTGCGCTCGCACTATACATAAAATTTTTTCTACGACCGCTTTGAAAAAGAAACATAAGTATAATTAAATATAAAAAGCAATAATATATACAGACTGTACCGTGGTCAGCCATAGAATGTCGTATCCATGGTAACGGGTCAATAAAAATTGTGCACAGTGATGTTTAGATAGTTGTTGTGAATACTTTGCCGCGCGTTGCTATAGGCAACGCCCGGCAAAGTACCTTGTCGCTCGCTCCTCGGGAAACGTCTACTTTGCATTGACAAACGCAAGCGCAAACGCCTTCTTTTTATATCGGTCGTAGAAAAAAGTCATTTGTGATTAAGAATGTTATTCACTTGTTTCCATAAACAATCGATTTTAGGAAAGATATTTTGAAAATGTTTATAGAGGGTGGAGCGCGATAATTTGCTGACTTGGGAATGAAATTAAAAAATAATGAACACTGAGAAACTTACATTTTTATTTTTCCCATATTGGACAATAATGGAAGTTTCTAATTACATGGTTTTAAACAGTGTATCTGGCAAATGTCTACCTTCACAATCCACACACTGCTGCAGACGCTTTTTGAAATTCTCATGCGCTGCACGCGATATTTTTTATTCAATTTGTTTTTAATAATAAAGAGTTTTTGCTTTCAAGTGCTGCGCAGATATTTTTTCACCGCATAGTGTGAGTAGTAGATAATGTCCAAAACTAAAGATTACTTAGAATTTTTTTTGTTTATAAACAAAAATTGATAATTGATTAAAACATTGAAATGACTTGAAATATTTACAACTTCAATAAGGGTGAGCAATATAGATATGTGAGTAACTAAAGCGGATTGTTGTCTAAGAAATTATTATAATTGTAAATAGACGGTGCGATTTTGTAGTCTGCACCTTGTGGTGGTGGCGCTGGGAAATGTTGTTGATTGATATACATGAAACAAAACTAATTTTGAATTAAAACACTTTTGACTTAGTTATACCACTAAATTAATTTATATTAGGTGGAGCAAAGATAAAAGTGTTTTATTTCAAAATTACTTTCATTTCATTGTGTTATTAATTTAGACCTTCCCTAATGATATGGTTCACTTTTTTTTCGAATTGCTTTTCTTTTCTCCTAGATATTTAAAATTTATTGCTGGATCTATTGCTAACTTCACACCCGTTAAAAACTAACAATTGTAATAATCTCTTAGACAAGAATTCCTTTACTGATCAAGAAAATTCATGTTGAATATTTTCCTGAGCTGTTTTTTTATTATACAGTCTTCCAACATTCTTGAGCTTGCATTCCAACAGAATTTATTATTTTATTTTATGTCAAGAATATTTATACAAATTGTTTGTAATTTTCTTGTGTAAGAAAACCCGACTTCCAACCAGGAGATTGTTTCAAGAAATATCACACTTTACTTAATTTTAAAAATGAATTAATCAAATATATAATTATTATACATAATAAAGAGTTCTTGTTAATTAAAAACCTTTCTTTTATTTTCATTGATTTATTTACTTATTGAAGCCTTTTTAATATCTTACGTTTCCTAAAAATGTAATTAATAATAAATTCAGTGAAAATGGCTTGGACTTGCTGAAACGCTTTAGAAAAAAACCCTTAAACTGCAAAGGGTTAAGAACTTTGACTATATACTAATGGACTGCTAGCGCCGCTTCATGTGTGTCTCCAAGCAATGGTTGCGGTATGTTACTAAATTGGTAGCTATTTTGCGTGTATGACATATGACTCTATGAGCTCGCATTGCATTTTGTGATTCCCTGCAATTTATTGATACCTTTGAATATATAAACATTTATATTGTTAAATATTCACACTATGTCAAAATATTGCTATGCGAATGGCTGCAATACGTCCACGTATATATCCCAACGCGGTTATAATACTCGTAATACTGATGTACACGTCTTTGACTTTTGACTTATAACCTAAAATTCTGTATTAGATTTCCATCAAATCCGGAATTTCGTAAATTATGGGTTGATGCTTTGCTTGTAAAGAACAGGCAGGAATGTGGACCCGAGTTATCGAAATATGCTCACATTTGCATTCTCCACGTTGCTGATGAATACATCGAGAAATATTTTGTTTGCTTTCCGGTTTTTAAATTACGCTCCATTTTCGGCTCCGGGGCGGGAGTTATATCGGGCTCCAGCTCGTGGACAACTTTTGGAGCAGTGATTATATGGGAAATGGAGAGGGAATAGCAGTCCATTAGTATATAGTCAAAGGTTAAGAATCATTTGATAATTTTCCTCTGTTGTGGACACCTGTTTGAAGTGATCACATCAGCTGTTGAAAACAAATATTACGGGAGGCTGCCAGATTAAGGATGTGGCTTTATTGGGACACACACACGCACACACACAAACACGAAAAAAAAATTTCCAGAAATTGTTGAAATGGCATCTAGGGACCCCAAAACGGATATTTCCCTAAAAAAAAATTTTGAAAAAAAAATCACGATCACAATACTTTCTCGTACTTCGTAACGGAGAAAGTAAAAATCATAAAAATCTGTGATGGGCGACATGGATTGACCCAACTGCTCGCGGGCGTTAAACAGCTCCTTAACGCAAGCGAGGTCCAAGCAGTTTTATGTCCCAGTATAACATTGACTAACAGCATGAAGAAAATATTTGCAGGAGTGGGTGAAATTTGAAGTTACGTAACTGATCATGAAGCCTAGTTCCAATGAAAGATCCTGAATTGACATAAGAGTCAGTGAAATATCAAGAGCCCTCAGAAATAGTAAACCCTGTGTAAGAAAAATAGTTGCAACGATATTTTTTTTTGGCAATCAAAGAATTTTGCTGGTATAAGAAGAAAAACAGAACAGAACATAAACTGCAGGGAAATAAATATTGTTTCTATACATAAGAGAGGAAATGAGATGAAGCCAAAAAAACGAAAGATAGATTGTGTTAATGGAGAGTGCATAATTAATATGGCTATGGTGAAGGAAAGACTGGAGATAGAGTTAGATGATAGAAGATTATTACCGAAAGTATATATACTGAATTAGATGTAATTATGTGAAGGCATATGCGAATAAAAAAAACTTTAGTAGAAAATTGAGTCAAAAGTTAAAACTGCACGAAATTGAATCTAAAATTATTTGTGTAAAATTGGTATATTGGATTTGCAGGTGCAGCGAGAAGTAGCCAGGTTCAAGCAGGATTTCGCCAGGGAGCAACAGAACGAGTTGCAGGAGTTGAACGAACGGCTGTCGGTAAAATGCTTGGAAGCAGCAGCTTTACAGGAACAGCTGGGAAGTGCGACCAGACAGTTATCTCACGCGCAGCAGCACATTCTACAGCTGCAAAGGAGTTCGCATATTTCAACACAGGTAAAGTAACATTTCACATGAATGATAAAAGTCAAGAACTACGAAAGTGGCGCCACCTTTTGATCGTTCAGTTAATTATGGCCAACCCATTAAAAAGACAAATTCCTTTTGAATGCATTTATTAACCCACACTTGCTCAAGGTTTAAATTAAAGGAAAGTAAATTATTTGTTTCTCTAAATCAAGTAATTAAGATTTAAAAATACAGAGAGGTTATTTTTCGTTTCCTGTCAAATGTCTATGAATAATTACTAAACATACTTATTGTAATAAAAAAAATGATAGATGGCGCTGGCGATAGTCTAGACATAATTTTAAGAGGAACTTTAAAATAGTTTTGCTACATATAGAACTGTGGGCATATCTGGGTTAATAAAAGCAATCATGCTATAACTGTTTTTGATAATATCAGTAAATGAGACACATCTGATTCATGAAGCTGTGTATCTATAGTTGAATTTTTATAAGGATTCCAAACTCTTGTAAAACGGTTGTACCAGGACTGAATTATTATACCCTTTCTTAAGTGGAGAGAAAGAGAGTGAAATGGGTGAATTTGGTGTTCCGCCTTTGTGGGACTTATGTCCAACGGGTTCCAATGTGCAGAAAAAGTACTTGTTACCTGCTATATCCATCCCAGTTCGACGCACTTATTGAACAGAAAGGGAATAGGTTCGCCCATACAGGAAATCCATTTCACACTTTTATAACAGTTTAGAATCCTTATAAGAATTCAACTATATAAGAGAATTTTGCATACGAGTTTTAGTTCCCTGTCCATTGTGGTGAATTAAATCTACACTGTTGCCAAAAGAGTTACCATCCCAAATATACATTAGATAAAATGTGAAGTTTAAAATCAGAGCTTCTCTAACTGCTGCTTGAATATTAAGAAGTTTGTGTACATCAGGCATGTCAAACAAACTCGTTTAGCACCAAGGGCCACATCAAGTATTACACACAAGCCACGGGCCGCATTACCAAAAAAAAACTACAATTGAAACCAAACAAAAAATAATTATTTTTACCTTGTATATAATTTTTTTTTTAATATTTGATACCAACCTTGCCGGGCCGCAGACAACTTGTAAGCGGGCCGCGTGTTTGACATGCCTGGTGTACATCTTAATAACCTTTTATTTAATTTGCTTATAAATAAGGATGTTTTTGATTGGTTGGGTAGATCGAAAAATCGGCGAACATATCACCCTTTGTTTTTGGGGGCACACTTTTTGAGTTAAAAATGTTTGGTGTACAACACCTAGGGGGTTGGGGGCGAGGGTCAACTAAAAAATTTTAAATTGAAAGGTATGTCAAGTTGTATGTATCACGAGAGTGTGCTTGTGCGCAAGTGTAGCCACAGAAACAAGCTCAGAACGGGATTTTAATTACCTGATTGTTGAGAATTTTGGTAAAGGGATTTTATATCCAAACTTTAACCTCTCGCTGATGACTGGTTGGGTGTATCGATCCTTGGACCAATGTTAATAATCATTTTTTATTCACGTCATACAACTTGACTTTGAAATTTCAGCTAAAAAATGTTCGCTCCAAAAGTGAGTTCCCAGAAACAATGGGTTACGTGTTCGCCGATTTTTCGATCTACCCAACTATATCCGAAAAAATGACCCAGGGTCGCCAGACGCCCTTTATATGTTTTACACATGATTTAAAAATAAAATTAAATAATTCGTGTATAAATTGAAATTAGAAATTGTTGGTGTTGTAATCCATAGTTACTGGGTAATATGTAAGTGGTGTAATAAAATGACGTACGTCCCAGTAACTAAATACTGGGATGTACATCATTTTATTACACCACTTGAAATTAGAAACCTTACCTTTTTACAGGTGCAGTAAATTGTTTTATTAATTTATTAACATCATGTTTATCACATTAAATAAATAATTAATCATTAATCGAATAAATTTTATGTACTTGCTTCTATAAAACAAATGATTAATAATACCATTGTTTCAGAATTGAGTGGAGAGCAGTGGAGCGAAAAAACATATATTACTAGTCCTTAAAATAGCCTCATACGTAAATTAATAAACTAGTTTTAGTACAATTTAGAAGAATTAAATCTCACAATGTTATGTACAGGAAGCAGCACTTATTTAATGCATTTTTTTCTAATCTATTGATTGTTGCAGCCGTTTTGGAGTATATAGTATATATATATTTAATATTTGAGAGTTATATATATATATTAAATGGGTTCACGTTCTGTGTAATTATTTATTGTAAATAATTGTTTTACTTTTTTGTTGTTACCTCTTCACGGAAACCGTTCGGCCCTGTAGATTTTTTAATTGGATATTATTCCTGCGTCTAATTATCACTTAGGTTGTACAAAGCGAGGAATAGATTTATTGGAGATTTTTTTGTAACAAGTTATTGTTTATACTTTGTGTTGGGTTTATATGGAATGTTAATAAACATAAAATATCTCATTATTATTACATAATTGTTTTATTGTAGAGCTTAAACGAAGTAATTAAACCATTAATTATTGTTTCCACATTACACGCAACTCTGCACAAGGTTTGATCCTTGATTTTATCAGCACGGGGGTGCGTGCAGGAATGACGCTCCAACTAAAAAAATTGCACTCAAGTTACTCCTTCTGGAAGGGAGTGGAGATTGAAAGAATTTAAATATTTAGGGATAGTATTTTAATTATATATGATTTTTTATGAAAATTTCAAATCGATACCTATAAGCGTTCTCGAAATATCTAAAAAAAAACGTGATTTTGGTCTTACGCGTTTATTATATATTATTATTAACAAAACGGGGAATGGGAGCATATGAAATATGTGGCGAGGAAGGTTAAAGTAGCTGCGGGGAACTTATGGAGAGAATGGGGGAGGAGAATAAGAGACTCGATGGTAGCGAGAGAGACGATTTGGAAGGTGTGCTTGAAAACAATTTTATTGTATGGGGGTTTGGCATGAGGGAGAAAATGGAAGGGCTGTAGACTTGGTGGTTGAAGAAAATGTTAAGTCTGGCATAGTATATGGTACATTGCATACCATGAAATGGATATTGGTAGTGTGTTGGTGGCTGTAGGAAAAAAATGGGCAAAGTATGAGAGAAGAATAAGGAGTTTAGGGTTACCAGAATTGGTAAAAGAAGTTTCCAAAGAAGCAGACAAAGAGGAATGTGGTGGGTCTCAGTGGGAGAGGGGTAGGCGGGAGATGTATAAAAAGTTAAGATGGTCAATCGAATACATGAAGGCAATGGTGGACAGAGGGATTCTGATTGAGATTATAGTGGAGAAAACCCTGGAAGTTGTCGATAGGCAGGAAAGGTGTTAAAATCTCAATAAAAGTAGAATCCGAATTACAGTAGAATAGCAGAAATGGCAGGTAAGGCAAGCTACCTACTCGAAAGTACGAAGCAGGAAGAGAAAACACTGTTGGCAAGATACCGGTGTGGTAGCGAAGAAAGGGGGAGCAGATACTGGATGTCAGAAGAAGAGAAGAAATGTAGGGTATGTGGAAAAGAAGAAGAGCGATAGGACCACTGGAGCCAGGAATGTGAAGTGCTTGTAGGCATATGGGGCAAGTTTTATGGGCAGGGTGAGTGGTTGAAGTTATTGAGGGGAGGAAAGGAGGCACTAAAAGCGAAATTGAAGTGAAGAAATCAGGAAGATGCACGTGACAGAAAGGGAAAAAATAAAATATAAGAAAAGTGTAAATATATTGGTTTCAATGAAAAATGCAACACCCAGAAAAATAGTCAGAATTTATTTAATTTTTCTACAATTGATGGCTTTCGGTATAGAAAGTAACTCATTAAAATTTCAATAAACTCCTTCGTCAAACCTCTTTTTAGGATGATTTTATATACGAAAAATTGCAATATCAAATGGTGTTTTTATAAACATGGAACAATTTGGATTAGTTTTCTCGTGATAATAGTGCGAAGAACATCATTTAAAATGTCCAGAGTTCGTAACCGTTGAAATTTTGTAGAACCGAGTGATTTCGAGTGAGGTCGTATTATTGGCATAAGAGAGGGTGGTCTTTCGTTTAGAGAAATTGCCCATGGAATGGAACGTGACGCAACCACAGTAATGAGGTGCTGGCGAAGATGGTCTGAGGAAGGTTTTCATGGACGTCGGAGAGGATCTGGACCACAGCGAAGAACGACAGACCGCGAAGAACGCAGGTTGAGACTTTTGGCGATAAGAGAAAGATTATCCACTACGCGGGCCATTGGAAACACTTGGAGGGATACATTAAATGTTAGAATCTCAATGGGATCGATATATCATCGAATACGGAGTTTTGGAATGCGTAGTTATCGTCCTTTTTGTTGCCTTCCCCTGACTCCACGTCAGAGCTTCTAGGTTGGAATGGTGTAGAGAACGGGTGAATTGGAGACAAGAATGGCAACAAATTGTGTCCACTGACGAGTCCAGATTTTGTTTGTGGGCCAACGATGGACGTAGACGTGTCAGACGTTTCCGCGGGGAACGCAGAAATATGGACTTCGCGCTTCCTCGCCATACTGCTCTCACGCAGGGGGTGATGATTTGGGGTGCCATCACGTATGGTGGTAGGTCCCCTCTAGTTTTTATTCCTGGCACCCTAAATGCTTGGCGCTACGTACAGACTATTCTAGAGCCTGTTGAACTGCCGTACTTACAAGGGTTGCAAAACCCTATCTTTCAGCAAGATAATGCTCGCCCACATACAGCAAGGGTAACAATAGAGTGTTTAGAAGAAGCCAACGTTGTAGTGCTTCCATGGCCTTCTCGTTCACCAGACCTTTCGCCCATCGAACATGTTTAGGATATGATAGGCGTCAGACTAGGAAATTTACTCCGTGCCCCAGACACTTTGAACGAACTTCGTTTGCGGATTCAGGAAGCTTGGGATGAGCTACCCCAAGAAACTATTGATCACCTCATTCAAAGCATACCGAACCGCGTGAATGAGTGCATTAGAAACAATGGAGGACCGACTCATTATTAAAAAAAATGCTTGTGTAAGTTTTTCAACTGAAATTTTGATCGTTTACTTGAGACATTCAAACACAACTTCTGTGAAATTTTCATTAAAATCTGACCATAACTTCTTGGTGTTGCATTTTTCATTCAAACCAGTATATATAAGAATTGTAAATTAATAGATTATATGCCAATAAAAAAAGATTAATAATAAAAATACTCCTTCTATCGTTCAGAAACAGTTGTATCACGCTCTGATGATGATCAACTAGATGTAGTAGCTTGCGTTCAGAAATAGGTAGAGTAAACAACTGGGTACAAGTGGTCTGTTATTAGTTTGACGTTATGGTCGTCGGATTTTTGTGGCAACGGCAATGAGAAATATTTGTATATGAAATTATATATTTTACAGGTTATGTTTCATCGGAATTTTAGTCTGCACATCTGAACACGAACTTATTTAATGAGAGCGCACTCTCGCAACATAGCATAGGGTATTCTATCTGAACGTGCCTCAGTGTTTGGGAAACAAAAGTTGCATGGAGCCACAATCCACAACTGATTCACCAAATAAGCAAAATCTGTTGCTTGCAATTTTCTATAATTAGCCCATGCCTGAACTAGAGACTTACAAAAAACATATAGTTGCGGCTTTCTTGGAAGAACTTGTTGTTTATATTGTGATCTGGATTTATTTAGATATATACAAATCACAATTTGATAATAATTTTGGTTGCATCGTGCAGTGCGGGGGGCAATATGGCGAATCTCGCTCGTGCTCTTTGTTGATTCCCTTTTTTCTCGTCGCCTCGCAACCTCTCAAGCGTCACAGCCGTGCCACTTGATTCTTCCATGCTCCAGGCGACGCCACAAACTTTTTTGTTGATGAGGGTAAGTATTGTTGATCTGTAACTGGAATGAACCGCCGTTAAGGTTCATTTTATTAATTAGATACCTATTTGTAAAAATGATTATGAGGTGATAAAAATATTTAAAATATGAATTAAGTGATTTATTAATACGCAGATTACACACTTTGACTTCGTACACTTTCAGGCTTAAATTAATATATTGTATTCGAACTATATAAATAAATAAAATAATCACAACTTGCAGGAATTGTCTCACTTAATGGAAAGCTTTGATACAGACGTGCTGCCAATTTCCCTGAAAATAGAATTATCGTCATTATTATAATTAAATATGGTTACGTTAAGCGTTAGAAAAGTGGGTGAATATAACATCATTCACATTATGATTTTACTACATTTATAGATGATATTGTCGCGAACCGGTGTTATTTGACACAAGATGTCCGGTTCGCGAGTACTCCAGCCGCATACTCAGCGAGTTTCAACAACTTCCTCGATATTTGCTTGTCAATAAGTTTTGTGCTGATGAGTAAAGGTCGAGGGGGTCCGGGAAAACCGCTGGGAAGTCAGTCAGTGTTCCGCCACGATCAGGGCAAGTCAAAAATATAGTCACTAGTTTGAAGTTAAACAGTTGTTTTTTTAATTGATGCACCGGCTCGTTTAGCTTAGGTAAGTACCCTAAATTTTATATAGTGGTTACCTATTGTCTCTGACCTTAAAGTCGCGACGACCCCCACGCGACAATATACAGTGGGTTTCACAAATGTGCTAGTAAATAAACCTCTGGCTCAAATTGACATAACACTGGTATTATATTTTCGGCTGTTTAAACGATCTTTCAAATGATGAACGGAATGAATAATTTGAAGTTAGGTTCTGTGATTACATTACACATATTTCAATTGAATTTACTCACCTCTTAGGCACGGCTGAATTTTGCGCGGGGCTGTTTCTCTGTACGGCAGAGTTCAATTTGAAAATTGCATCTGCGAAAGCCACTGTAGTGACGCATAGTTAGGCGATGTTAACAATGTTTATTAACTTCTTTTCTATTTCGATGTATTTTTACCTTAAATCCTCTTCTAAGGCTCCATTTCTAATTTTAACAATACCGAATTGCAAATGTTTTCACGACACATTAAGAACGTTTCCAAAGCTGAACATATAATACCGGCTTATTAAAAACTTCACTTTTATGAAATCCACCCATAGAGTTTCACCCAAACTAATATAACAAGATAATCATCTATACAAAGCAAATATTTTCAGAAATGCAGGACTATAGCATCAAAAAGTTGAAAATAGTTGGTTGCACATTTTCTGACAATCCTTATAATAATTCAAGTAAGATTAAGTTGGCTGCCTGGAATTCTCCAGTGCAGTGCATGTACATTTTTGTTAATTTTGACATCTTGCGTTTTTTTTAAGGATATCTGTTTTTAAAATAGTCTTGTGTTTCTATCTACTGATTTTGTCTATTTTAAACATTAGCAGTTATTTTCAGAACTGATTATCAACAGTAATCGAGCGAGTGCCTATGATTTTGCCGACTATATCCCGCCAAACGTAGCATGCTGAAACTCAAATGAATTAGAACCAATCAGATTCTATATAACGTCTGTTTTCAGGAAACATATCATGTAGAGTTCGAATGCGATTTTGTAATTGGTTCTCTACTCGCATTATGTTTCAGCATATGATTGGTTTAAAGCAAAAAAAATGTTAAACTTCAAACGTCAGTTTGCTTGTAGAACGCTATTAAAATTAGTGAAAACTCCGTATTGGAAGTGTTTCTCTTGAAGTAATTCAAGAAAAGGGAAAGAGACCCATCCAAAAAGTTTGAGCGGAGTCACTAACATGACCTGTACTCGGGAAGTCATTTCTACAATATTGGAAAACAGGGCACATAACGTGCGAAACAGGAACGGTACGTACTGTAAAGAAAATGTAAAGTCCATATGGAATACCAGTGCTAAGTTAGTGCAAGAGAAGTACGTTTCTGATTTTCAAATTTTGTTTGATCCGTTTAAAAATGTAAAATTCAAACCAGCACTACACGCCCGCGATGACAGTAAATGTCATTCTATTTGGTGTAATATTTTTGTTGGGATGTAGTCTGATAAATTGCTCTCGTGCATTGTAAATTATCGCAAGTTTGCACTCTTTCGATAAACTCAATCGCAAACAATACGACTTTGTTTGTCGAAATCGCCCAAACTTGTTCCCGATAATTTCCAATGCACTTGTGCAATTACTGTTGACAATTATTAGCTTCAGAATCACGATTTTCTAGAAGCAACAAGCAAGAGTGATCCAGACGCTAATAATTGCCTAGGAAAAATCAGTCACGGGTTAGATTCGAGAGGACAATTGGCCGAACAGAAAGTTTACACTTTAAAATTGGAAAAATTAAATTTAGTGGCATCAAGTGTCAGACATGTATTAATATGCGCCACAACAATTGTAGTAAAAATGAGCTTACCAAGATTTTGAGAAATGCACGTGAATACTATTAATGATGAAAGCACAAACACATAACCCGAAAATACAAACAGATCGAATGCAGTAGCAAATTGTTTAATGGTCTGGCAATAACTGACGTTTTATACGTTATAGAAAATGAACCAACGCGTTGCTAGGCAATACCAACATGATGGATTATCTGATTAGATACCACCCAGGGTGAATTGCCATGCATAATATGCAGCGTGGTCTGTTACGCATCGTAATTAGCATTTTATTGGATCATATCATCAACATTATTCGATTTCATTGGTTAATAAGTAAATGAGGGCAATTGTCACTATTAATACATTTGAAATTAATTATCCAGCCAAAATTCCCATCCCTAGTGACACCACAGAATTTCTGTTATGAGGTTTTTATAGTTACTTTATGTTTTAAGGGCTGCCAACTATTTTCGACTTTTTGATCTCACTGTACACAGCAGTACATTTTCTGAAAATCCCTATAATAATTTAAGTAATCTGATATTGGCTGCCTGAATTATTTCAGTGCAGTGCATGTGCATTTTATTTATTTTGACGTCTTGTCACTTTTTACGTAACTTGTTTTAATAACTACCTCAAAAAACTACAAGACATCAAAATAGATAAAAATTCGTATGTATTGCACTGATCCAGGCAGCCAACGAATTATTACCCCTATTTTCAGAAAATGTGCTACCAACTATTTTCGACTTTCTGATCTCATTGTTGCAAAGAATAAAATAAAAAAGAATCACTTACAATTATGCCTAAATCCCAACCTGAACCAGATGGGTTTTCTGCACAAACACCTTCACGCCGAACCAAAAGGCCTCCATCTGTAACTGCCCATATTTCCTTGGTGCCAACAGTCACTTGTTTGAAGCCAGTTGTATTGACACCTTTACCTAGAGACAAAAAAGGACATTTACTTAACACGTTCGCTGCCACTACAATTGGGATTGCACATACGCAAGTATAAAGTTGGACGCACTAGCGCGTCGGTGGCAGCGAACGTGTTAAGTGAATTTTGAGAGTAAGTCAAAAATTAGAATTATTAACCGCTCCCGCTACTAAATGTTTACCATGAGGAAAGAATCCTTTAAAACTTTCAAACAATGGAAACCCAGTGTTAAGTATTATGGTCTAATAAAATACAGTCTATCGAATGATAATTTCTGTTCAATTTACCATTGAATTACTTACTTAATAATGGAGGATCTATGTTGATACACTGCCAGTGCGTTCCTTCCGGGAAGGTTTTCGTGATTTCCTTCCTAATATGAATGCGCCCGATGAGGTCTATGGCCCAAACGCCGACCGCTCCCACCGAGATTTGTTTCAGCTGGGCTCCAGAAGGCGGCTCCACGCATTGCCACTTCTCGCCTTCGAACAGATCTTCTCTTATCCCTAGGCGGACGTAGGCACAGCCGTTTTTACCAGTCGCCCAGACTTTCAAGTAAGGCCCGCAGCTGATGCTGCTAAGTATTTGATCGGAGGAAACGTGTTCCCATTTCGTTCCCTAATGAACGTAAACAAGAAACAATTGGTTTGTTACGGTGGATTTCACAAAAATTTATTTAAGCCAGTATTATATTTTCAGCTGTGTAAACGTTCTTTATGTGCCATTGTCTGTCACTGTCGGTCATCGAACACATTTTTGAATTGCGATTGCTTAAATTAGAAATGGAGCCTCGGAAGGTAAAAAATACATCGATATGGAAAAGAATTGGTTAATAAACATTGTGAAAGAGTAAATATATAAATATATCTATTAAATATAGGTTTATAAATTAAAATTTACTTGGTTTGTTTCACGATTAAATTGTTTTATTATCAACTAGTTTTATCAACTTGTTCAGCCCAAACAATTGTAAAATACTACATTCTGGTAATAAGGGATTAATACTCAATTATCGGGAAGGACTAGAAATTAGTAAAGCCCTAAAAGTCGGCAAACACGTGGTCAATGACAACGAAGAACTTTGGAATTCCCCGATATTAAATGCCCTTATTACCTGACCGACGGTCACCTAATGTATATATAATCCATAAAATTTCGTTTGTACATCATTCTTGAAAATGGCACTAAGCCGAAACTAGTTGATAATAAAACAATTTAATCGTGAAACAAACCAAGTGAATTTTAATTTATAAACCTATATTAACATAATGTTTCACCAAGTGATCAATGAGAAACAAGTATATGAGATATCTATTAAAATATGTATAATGTAATCACAGAACCTAACCTCAAATTATGCATTTTGTTTACTATTTGAAAGATCGTTTACACAGCCGACAATATAATACCAGTATTATGTCAATTTAAGCCAGAGTTATATTTATTATCACTTTTGTGTAATCCATAGTGAGTGTCCTATTTGGCAAGTTCATAAATCATTTAGCCCTGGATGGCTGTGGATACCAGAGTATGTTTAATAGCTCTTGCCAAGTATAATGGACCATCGTTTTAAAAGTATGGATATGCAAATTCTTAGTTGGATTCATGTGAGTCTATTTGATTCAAAAACTTTAGATTCGATGTATTAATTGAAAGATATGAACCAATCGATTTGATTTTATTTTAAAATTGATATTGATATCGTGATATGTTCAGGTTTTGGAATTAGAACAAATACTTTTTTATTTTTAGTAAATTGCGAACATGCTGCAAAATCGGATTAAAAAATGGTTAAAATATCGAGTTTAGAGTTGGAAAGTAGAATCAATACAATTTTCTGATATATCAATTAAAAAGAATCAATTCAGTCCTGAATCGAATCAATTCTAGACGTCAGTGGCGTGGCAGCTCGTGAACTTCTATTTCCATAGAAACAGATATTGATGCCAAAAATGGTAATTAATTTTCAAAGTATACGGTACTTAAAACAGACATGGAATTTAGTGCTAGATACGATGTTTACATGTCCTGCCATGTTTAGGAAGAAAGCAGTAACTGCAAAAAATTGAGATATAGGTAATTGGATTCGTCCAAGTTTCTTTTATCAGTTTGCAGTTGAAAAAAAAAAACAATATAAAGGTATCCTGTCCAAAGCTAAAAGTCGAAAAACCAGTGACTGTTTTTGACTTTTAGCTTTACTAAAGTAGTTTAAATTAAGATTAATTGTTTTGTAGTTACTGCGCTCTTCGTAAGGAATGCTACCAATTCGTAAAATTGCATGGTTTGTTTGTTTGTAATCCATCATGCAGAGAAGAGTATTCTTACCATTGGAACAGATTTTGATACCCCAATCCGAACCATAGCTTGTCCACCGGCGGCGAGTGCCCAAACGGCGACTGGAGAATCAGGCGCATCGTTAATGGGTTCTAACGAAACATCTAGCAATTTGGTGTGTCCCAATTCCTGCCATGGTCCTGTTGTTGCTACAGCACACCTTCTATACCATCTAATAATAAAATAAAATTGCGATCTATCAATATTACGCACCCATGAGGAAATTAAGTAAAATAGTGCTATTTACACAGAAACCTCGCATGGATAAGGCACCGGGAAAAGTACGTATGCAAAAATAGTTACGTTAAAACCTAGCATGCAGAAATACCAGAAAAGTAAGTAACGGTTTAATAATAATAGTATTTATTCCCAACCTAATTACAGGGAACACAAAAATTTGAACTAAAAGGAAACATTGATTCTTAAAAATAAAGTGAAACTAACCCTTTGCACTTGAGGCATTTTTCGCTCGGGAGAAGAGTTACAGGTACTTTAAAATCATTGGGTTAGGTTAGGTAGGGTTGGGTTAGGTGAGGTTAGGATGCATCACACCTCCCGGGCGCCGTAGCAGCGCCGCTCGAGTGGATGCATCAAATCGCCTGTGCAAAGGGTTTACCAAAGTGAGGAAAAAAACAATATTAGTGACGATGAATAAAGAAGTGCACCAAAAGCTAATATGACACTGATGGTAGTACCAGAGCACAAGACAAGAACCCCAAAGAGGGTAGAGGGGGCATCAACAAGGAAAAATAGGAGTATGATAATCTGGTGAATTGGAGTGGAGGCGGCAGATGCATTCAGAATAGCGAGAGACCAATCAAACTGTAATTGAACAGGGTGAGTCTTGGAGCGACTCCCCAGACGCAAAGTGAAAAAGCTGTCCATGATGCATGATTGCGCAGCGACTGAGTCCAACTGTCCTAATTATTCACGGTGAGGGAAGGTTATCATCCATAAACATGACGTAGAAATGCAAAATCGAGAGAAAAAGGGAAACTATAATCTCCGCTATAAGACTACTATCAATCAATTTGACGTTGCAAGAGTATATTGGCGGCACTTACAATTTACTTTGATTGAGGTATTTCCAAGCCGATTACTAATTATAGAATAGATGTATTAACCACTTCATGACAATGCAACTTTGATTGGGTTATACCATAAAAAATTTATTGAAAAATTACTTTTTTGTTGTTACATTTTTCTATAAAATATTATTCCAGTATCACAAACTTACTTATTTATGCAAAAAAATATGAAAAAATATTCCATACATGGTGCTAATGGGGCGCAATGTTTTTGTTTTCTTTTTTTTGCTATTTTTGCTTGTTGCCACATATGGCGACCTGGGCGTGAAGAGGTTAAAGGTTATAAAAAAATTGAAAATCATGAAAAACTACCTATGTTCACATTTTATTCTCGCCGCAGTCGGTGTGTTTTTTTGTCTATATTGGCATGTTGTATTTTTGATAGTGATGATTGAAGTGCTTATAACCTATACAGGGTCCACTATAAAACTAATCGCATTTTCTGGGAAAAATATATTTTTTTGATCATACCGGTACAAATGCTTAAAAGTCTTCAAAATGCTCTCCCTCAGCATCAATACACTTGCGGAGACGTGTTTGCCATGCCTGAAAGGCACCCTGAAACTCCTCGACAGGAATGTCTCTTGGGAACGTTGTAACATGCTTTTGGATGTTTTCCATTGACTCCCAATTGTCAACTCGGCCTTTTACCTGCAGGTGCTCAAGAGATTGAACCGCAGTGATGCGCACATGAGGGCCCCCAGTCACACGGCCTTCATCGTTGCCAATTTCCTAGCTCGGAGCGACACCTCGGTGGTCCCCCAGCCCACTTACAGTTCCGACTTGGCTCCGTGCGACTTTTTGTTTTATTCGACGACTGAAAGGAAAGCATTGGAGAGCATGTTACTACGTTCCTAAGAAACATTCCCGTCGAGGAAGTTCGGGGTGCCTTCCAGGCATGGCAGACATTGAAACGCAGGGATGCGCATGTGAGGGCCCCCAGCCACACGACCTTCATCGTTACCAATTTCCTGGCACGGAGCAACACCCCGGTGGTCCCCCAGCCCACTTACAGTCCCAACTTGGCTCCGTGCGACTTTTTTTTTGTTTCGACGACTGAAAGGAAAGCATTGGAGTGCATGTTCCTACGTTCCTAAGAGACATTCGCGTCGAGGAAGTTCAGGGTGCCTTCCAGGCATGGCAGACCCGTCTCCGCAAGTGTACTGATGCTGGGGGACAGTAAATTGAAAAATTTTAAGCATTTGTACCGGTACGATCAATAAATATATTTTTCCCAGAAAATGTGCATTACTTTTATAATGGACCCTGTAATACCAATAAAACGTTGCCAGACATTGTGCCAAAATGCCAAAACTAATTTCACGAGAATTGAAAGAAGCCTATAAAGCTTATAAAAGAGATCCCCTGGACTTTTACATCTTGAAATGATTTTTGGTAATCGATGTTTGTTATTTAATACCCATTGCCCCACCTATTTATACTATCGCAATATTTTTACAACTGAATGAGGGATATTATAAAATGCTACATTGCACTAAACATAACCAAAAGAATGCAATAACAACCAAATTGTTAGTAATTTTTTTACTAGCAACAAAAATGTCACCGTAACAAAGCCTACTGTGGCGAGAATAAAATGTGAAGAGTATGCTTCAATGTTTATTGAAATCACGAACAAGGTGCATTTTTCAGATACAGTTTCAGCAGATTGTACAGAATGGCAAATGTAAGTTGGCCAGACGCGCAGAGAGGAAGTGAAAGCTCTCTCTCTACTGCCGGCCGAGTACAGTCTCTGTAATAAGCAGTCATATATTCTTCGCGTGCGCTATTTATTTAAAACTCAATCGGGCGCTTTCCTCCAGATTGAAAATGAATGTACAAGGCGCGCGAACTGTTCATCTATCGAGAGCGCCCTTCGAAGGTAACGCCCACAATTTTGCCACTGCGCAACGGCAAGTTATGTTTGCCGTCCTGTATCACATCTGCTCATTCATTCAGATTATGAGTTGAATATTCAATTAAGTTTATGAATCTTATTTACACTGTCAACCAAAAATTTGACCTGTTAACAGAACACTATAAATAATTATTTACTAACCTTCTGCGCCGTACATAATCCGTGAAGTGTTTATTGGCATGGTAAGTCGATGGGAAATCAACGGCGTACTGCCAACCATCCCTATCCACACCACCGGGCACGTGAAAATCGACCAGCCAATCCGACACCCACTGCCATCTCATGGACAGCAGCTTCACCTGATCCCTGGTTCTCTTCTGCCTACCAGTAGCGTCGCTCCACATAAACCTATCCGTGGGCAGCCCGGCCGACGTATATCCAGTCACGGGATTCCACCTCTGATTCTCGTACACCCTGTAATCCTGACTATCAGCCATCGGGTGCACGGTGTTGCTATCCAAAGCCCCGAAAAACCCTCCACCCCAACCTCCATTATAAACCCAAGCCGTGTGATCGTAACCAATGCCCCAGGTAACCCCAGCCCGGCAACTCTCGACCCTTCGCAAATGCCCGCCCAGCTGCCTCCAATGCAAATCCAAGGGCTTCAGTATCAAACTGGGCGTTTTTATATCCAGCTTAAACGGCTGCACCTTACCGTGAAAGCTTAAAAGCGAAGCTGAAGCAGACGGTAACCGGTAAGGATAAGTAGGCAGCACCTTATCGTCCACCTTGATAGTGAAACTCTCGTCCCGGCTCATAATCGTCATCACAAACTCGTGTCCTCGCTGGAAAACGTTATCGCACCTCATCTCCTCGCCCCATTTTCCTTCGACCATGGAATTTAGTACGATTATATTATCCTGGAAACGTGGGTTGATGTGCAGAACACAGTTTTCCAACTCTGTGTGTGCTTTGTGTCTGAGTTTGTAAGTGGGACGAGCGTCTAAGTTTATGGAAAACCGGTCGGCTTCATCCCCGACACAGCCTGTTAATGTTAGCAGCGTTCCCGAAGTGCAGCTCGCGTGCATTGGTAGCTGGAAAGGGACCTCCTTTAACGACAGGTCGATGGATTCTTGGTAGCCGGTTTCCATAACTTCGGCGGATGTGTGGTGCGTGGGGTCAAAGACGAATGCGTCGCCGAGGTTAGAGACTCCCCAAATGCTAACATCAGATGGGCGTCCTTAAAGAAATATAATTCTAACTTATGTTTGTACGGTAAATACGTCATCTTATAAAGAGGAAGAACGACAACCAACTAGATTTGGGATATATTTTTCTTAGGTTTATAATGAGTGCATGGGTCGCGTAATAAAAATAATTAATTTAATATTATTTTCAGCAAAATAATTCGTAATTGTAATAATCTGATAAATGTAAGTCACACAATAATCATAACAGCGCGTGATAAATATCAATCGTAAAAGATAATGTAAACAAGAAGTTGAGATAACAAAACATACTACAATATACAACTCCACCTATAATTTTAAATTTTTTTCATTTTTCTGCAGCCCCGAAAATAAAACGTTCGGTATGATTTATTAAATCGAAAGTACCACTTTACATAAATTACCGAAAGTAGTTATTTTCGGGACGATTTAGTTTCACTTTCGGAACGATTTCTTTACTTTCGGGACGCTTTTTGTTACTTTCGGGACGATTTTGCGTATATATGTAGGCGGCCTTGACAAAAACATCAACTTCGTATTTAATTATGACAGCGCTTGTCATATAACCAGTGACGGTTCGCGGGGTTTTTTCTGGTACGGCCGAGGTATCCAACATTATAAAAAATCACCAGATCTGGTTGGCCAATAAAAAACCAAGTATACATTAAAGATTTGATAGCGAACAACTTTTTAGTAGTATTGATGATAACTATTTGTAACATACCTGAGCAATTGTGCAGTGTCATGCAGACTGTTGACAGATGACCCTGCCATTCCTCCAAAATGGTATCACTTGAAAATTGCAATTTGACTAGAGGGGGATTCAAGTTAGGGGTGTGTATGGCCAAACGCGGATTCCCCGGCTCGCTGCAGCACTGCACACACGTCACCTCATTCATGCTGAATTGATGCTAGAGGATAAAAATAAATAACAGCTACAACTTGCATATTCTGAGAATACCTAAATATATTCACAGAATACACTAATTCCCAACAGTGATTACCATTGTTGAAGCACCGTCTGGATTTAAAATCGTGAGAGTTCCAGTCGTGTGCATCCATTCTAGCTGAAGAACGCAATCGATAAACGGATTCGTGGGTTGAATACATATTCTGGCTTCCCCTGTATGCACCCATGAGCTAGTATCGATCGCTTGCGGATATTCGGTGAATTCCTTTGACGAAATCCGAGATTTTAAATCCTCTAATATTTTCACACGCCACGGCTGATCGAGCTCGACCAGTTGAATGGAACTGGCCTCGGCGAACCAGTTAGGTAGTTGATTGGGATCTACGGAACACGCACCAGCCTCCACCCAGGACCATGGAGCTTCATACTCTGCCCATCCTTAAATAAAAAAGCAATTTACAGCTGTTCTTACAGGGGTACCTTGGGACTTGACAACGCCAAGTCTTAAAACGCGTGTGAAGATTGATACGCTATAAGTCTGCAAGTGTAGGATCAAGCAAACAGCACTAGAAGAAAAACTTTGGCTGGGTACCAGTGTTTGTACCAGTCGCAAAAGCTCAGGCATGAATCTCGCAATTCCAGCGGCAACCAGTTTCATTTTACTCACACAGGATTTTGACGATTGGTGGACCTTTTGGGCCGACCCATTTGGCCAACTATAGTCTATTTTTTTTAAGATTTACACCATTAAAATATGTGAATTACACCATTAAAATATGTGAATCTGGTGACAAATATTGGTGCCAAATTCAAATCTAGTGGATTACATGTATAATGTAAAAACTATAAAATTTATAACAGATATAAAAAAAATTATTTGTTTTAAAATTGTTAAATTTGATTAAAAAAATTCAACACTAATTTCATGTCATACACATGTGTGAATATCAAATTAATTTACAGTGATATGAGTTGTGTTGACATGATAAAAGCAAAAACCTACCTACCTTTTAAAATTTCATTTAAGAAAGTGTTTTTCAAGTATGTTATACTTCCTGTACTGTGTACTATGACGAAATGGTAATAAAAATTGCAGTGATGTTTAATTTTGGAATTTAATGAAAATAATACACATTTTAAATATTTATTTTTTTATTTGTTTATTACACAAAATTTTTTATTCTGTATCAGAAAAATCTTCTTCATTAGATGAGCCGGTGTTCACATTGAATTGTAATTGCATTTCTTCAACAATATTGTCTAATTTGTACAATTCTATCTCTTCTTTTTATGTGTTCAACACATTTACCACTTTTTTCTGGTGTTACTTGCCGCAAACCTTCATGAAAAAGATTTTGTAGATCTGGCAATTTAAAAGTTTTATTATTTTTTGCCACATACCCTTTTACTTGTGCCCATACGAGCTCAATGGGATTTAATTGGCAGTGGTAGGGTGGCAATCGTAAAATTTGTCGGTTTGTGTTTTTAACAATTTCATCAATTCTATAGAGCACAGGATGGTTACTAACATATTTTTTGGCAGCAGTTAACTATTGAATTTTTAACATGTCATTATCTATTTCGACCCCTTTTTCCAGCAAATATGTTTTTATATTATTTTTGGTCCAAGCACTTGTTGGAACCTTCTCAAATTTAACGGAGTGGTATGGCGCGTTGTCCATTACAATAACCGCATTATCCTCTAAACGTGGCAAAATATTTATTAGCCATTCGTCGAATTGTGTTGAATTCATTTCATCGTGGTAGTCACCTGTGTTTTTAGATTGAAATAATAATAACCCACCTTCTACAAACCCATTTTCATTCCCGATGTGGCAAATTATTAGACGACTACCCTTTCCTGAGTTTTGAATCCTACAGATAAATTTTCCACAAATGCCTGACGTGTGCTATATACTGTAGCATCCTTCCAAATGTTATTTGTTGTTCACCCAAGTCTCATCTAAATAATAGATGATGCTTCCCTCTTGTCTAAATTGTTTTATTTTAGTTAAATACTTTCTTCTCCAATCAACAATTTCATCCCTTTCAATTAGCATATTATCTTTACCTCTGCCCCTTTTCTCGAAAACAAATTATGTGATTTCAGAATTCCCGTCTTATCCATCTTAGAAACAATTTGAAACATGGTTTTCTCTGAAATTCTTACGTCTGCAGAGGCAAGTCGTATGGCTTCAGTTTTCATTGAACCGGATTTATATTTTAAATAAATGTCGTAAGCCATTAATCGTTGCCCACTTCGAATAGATTTTCCCTGCGGGTTTTTAATAACTTTCGTTGCACTCATCGACGGAACCTCGTTATCGGACATGGTACAAATATAAAAGTCAACAAACAACACAGAACAATAAGAAAAAACACGAAACAACACAAAACAGCAACACGTGAACGGATATAATGACGGACGCAGACAGACAGAATGTTACACTTATGCCAACTATTAAAATGACAAAGATCACTAGAAAAAATAAAGATGGAGAATAGAATGTGTCCACTGTGAGTTTTCCCACAATTTCAACCAATCACTGAACAATGTCAAATTGGTCCCATCTTTCCTTAACTGTAATCTTATGAAAAATAGACTATAGTAGTTTTAGCCGGAGCGTGTGTGAGTGGATAAAACGAAACTGGTTGTGTGCCACTGGAATCGCAAATTTCGCGCATGCGCGTTTTCGAGAGGTACAATATCTGGGATTTTACCAACTTGAACAAATTTAATTGAATACTGTCGGAACCCGGCCAGGGCCCGAGCGGACACACCAAAAAGAGCTCGCCACAAGGGTGACTCACCACATGCGGGGCAGTTACGCGCGAGCCACCGCTACGCTGAGAGGCACCCCCACCGGCGAAGGGCGCAGGCAGAAAGAGGGAGTAGATCAGGCGGACTAAACGCGAAAGTCACGTTTGCACTATAAAAAGTAACCAGACATGTTTTGGCGGTAAAAATAAAATGATTTCAATTTCTTTTATCCATAACATCCATTCAACATTTATACCAACACACAAATTAATTCTAGGCATACTTTCTTGATCATATACTCAATTTTAAAAATAGATGTAATTCACGGGACGTCATTGGCAGGTCATTTCTATCCTTTAATTCAATCAAAATTTAATCCAATGTAGTTATTTCATCTTTAAAGAAACATCTATGTACAATATTCCACACGCAAAATTTGTAGATATCTTCGGTCGCTGGACGTCCTTCAAGACGTTTAGGACTTGTTACTGCCCTAATCTCCTTTCACCCCCTAATTGTGTGAAACTCCACAATCCTAAATATAATGTATGTTTATGATTTGATTCCATATTGCAGTAACTTGCGCCACACTTACCTAATGCATCACAATTTTGTATATGACGGCAGTAGATTTTAAAGCCTCTTGTATTTAAGATTTATATAAGATAATTTTGCATTGTTTTTCCTCGAGCGTTAATGCTCTAAAATCCAACTATTTCCGTTTCTTGGGGGCCGAAAATGATACCAAACTTGTGTTTATTTATCCGTAGTTAAAAATAAAATAACGATTTCCACGAAAATCGCGGGATGAGAGGAATCGATTCTTACACTATCAACAGTAGAAATAACTGGCTAAATACACAAAAAACTGAGGTGAAACGCGTGGAAACGGTGGGACACAAGGATCGGTTAGAGATCAGCTGATCATAACAACGGCCATTACTGTTTTAAGCAATTTGGGCCTGTGTAAAAACGGCGCCCGATTGGCCAATCACAACAACGTATTTTGGCGGCTATAATTTGATTTAGTCCTCCTGGTTATTAAATGAGGTATAGTAACGACACCCCGTGTAATCACCACAGCGACTCTCCGCAAAAACTCTAGCGTGCTCACCACAGCCGCATCCATGAACGAGTTCCATATAAGTATCGACGAGGGAATGCTCAACGAAGGCACAACAACGACGACTCCAGCGTAATGTCATAGAGTGCCAGTCCCCGTGACACCTCTGCCGCCTTCGCCACAAAAACGTCCGCAACCCCGTGACATATCTCCGGACTACGCCGTACGCCGCGCGGCCCTGCAACCCCGAAGAATTGAAGACACGACGTCGGAGTACCTGCAGCCCGAGGGTATAGAAACACTTCGGGCGCTATACTGGGGAGTTAATCCGTCTGAAGTTCACATCGACGACCCGAGAAGATTCGGAGTAAGAAGCCGCTTGCGCCACGACCGATTGTCAAATAATATCATATATTCCTGTACATTTTGTAAATAAGAAACAAACTAAAATAACGACTCCTTTGGCCTTATTGCATATGTATGCCCCCCCCAGGGGGGTGGAGCTTCCTCCGCGACAGAAACCCCATAAATACCAAAAAAAATTGGACACAATTTACACTTACCTAACTCCTCATCCTCAGCGAATATACAAGAATCCTGCCTTTCCGACTGATACACGCTCTCGTCGGAGAACACCTCCGTCCCGACCACGGATCCCACGGACCTCACGGGACTCCATGCCTTCGGATTCTTCAGCTGCGTCTCGAACTGCTTGTCGGACAAATCGCCTACCGGCAGAGAAATTGGGGCGGAGGGGGCCGAGTGACTCTGCTCGTCCCAGTCGGAAATCCCCGAGGACTCGCAGAGACTGTGCGGCCGGTTCTGCAACAGCCGAGGGCTTCAGGCTCACGCCGATGTTTCGTTACATTTGACGACAAGCACATACATTGGTATACATTTATGGTAACTGCCACGTACCAGAGAGGTGTTGCTGCGATTTTGGAAACGATCGCGGCTGAGGCTCGCGTTGCTGCTGGCTCTGCTCACTTGCAGGGGAGCGTGCAAGGATTTCCAACGTTTTCCGGTCAGGTCTCCGTTTTGCACCCCTACGCGGTAGTAGACGGCGCGGTCGTCGGCTCCTATCGCGAACACTTGATCGTTGGCCGTCACCGAGACTAGCGACACACGCCCAACCTAAATGAAATATTAAGATGTATTAGAATGATCGCTCGCGGTTATTTGTAATCTGACAGTGACAGTTCTGTTATTTGGGCGAGAGAAGTGACGTCATTCGCGGAAAATGTATTTACCTACGACAACTTGGATATATGCTCATTACATGCTTGTTAATGATTAGTATATGTAGTGCATTGCTCACGCATTTCATTCTCGCATCGATTATCTGTGCTAGAATATATTCCAACACTGTACTGTCACGCATGAAGCCTAACCCTCAATGTGTCAAAATGACGGAGTAGATTTAAAGATATTTGCTTCACCGCTTCTACATACATGGGGCATTAGTTGTAGTACCTCGGCAAATTTGTTGTTTTCGATGTTTGTTTCCATACTATTTATATATACTTTTAAACACTAAGAATGTATAAACTCGAGAAATGATATGAACCATAAATAATGTTGCAGCTGGCGGCTTGGTTTTTGACTGACATTTGTTTCCGCGGTAACGTTAAGCAGGTGTCTGTGATAAAAGTTATCGCGTACGAATTGTCCGCTCTCGGTTTTTAATTATCTTAACTATCACAATGAAGCTCAACAAAGTTGTCGTAGGTAAAGCATAGTGTACAACTCGCATGGAATGACTATTTCTCGCTCTTATGAATTACAGCATTCGCCTTTCGGCTCATGCTGCAAACTTCATACTCGCGAGAAATGTATGTCATTCCATGCTCGTTATACAATATACTATTCCTGATTACAAGCTATTCCGCACGCTTAGGGCTCTATCACACCATGCCACCATGGTGGCGACACCAGTGGCGGCACCATGGTGGATCCAGCCACCAAGTAAAGCAACCAGTCGAGACACCAGACAGTCAGCATTGCTAAGATGGACGTGGAAGAGTTAGCACTTGTTATGTATGTGAGACGTAAACGAATGATTGAAAAATATAAAAAATATAGAAAATATTGGGTTCACCCTTTGCTATTGTAAATTATAAAAAAACACAAAGAACCTCTACTCTCCAAGACAGACTGCCGGATACTGACTGACAAGGAGAGGATCAGATATGTGACTCACCCATTTGATCCATCTTTGGCACACGTGTAGGTCATGACTAGGAGTGTAACAGGTGCAAGTAATAGGGCGCAGTATTCAGCCGTTTTCGAGAAAAAAATTGATTGATTCTAAAATTAAGATATTTAAATACACATGGATTTATAAAAACTATAAAAAGAAAATGAATGAACCCAACTTCAACAATGGGGTTCGATCCTTCAACCTTCCGACTACGAATCGGAGGATTTATCGATGCGCCAAAAGGTCGGTATATGTTTTATATGTTTGTTAACGCAAAAGGTATATAAACATACGAATAAATTACAAATTAAAAAACCATTTTTTCTCGAAAACGGCTGAATAGTGCGCCCTATTACTTGCACCTGTTACACTCCTAGTTATGACCTACACATGTGCCAAAGATGGATGAAATCGATGAGTCACACATCTGATCCTCCCCTTGTGAGTGATGGCCGCGGCACGACACCAAGTTGGTGGATAAGTGTGAGAGCCCTCATTGAGTCCTTTACAATTTGCTGGTGGCGCCACCATCCTGGTTGTTCCACCAGTAAAGTCTGGCCGACCGGATTGGACTGGTGGCGCAAACAAAGTGGTGACGCCACCAGTCCGATACCAGGTGTGTTATGTTCCATTTCACTTAATACATTTGACTGGTGGCGCCACTGGTGCCGCCACCATGGTGGCCTGGTGTGATAGAGCCCTTAGCCTTTAAGTAGTCAAACCTACCTAAAAAAAATTCTTCTCGAGACCACAGGAAATCAAATAGGCTTGATTCAATGTCAACATAAAGGAGTCTTGGTATAAATAAATAATTAAAATAAGTTAAGCCATACCATTTCCACCCATCCGCATCCAGCTGCTAGCTCCTCGCTCATACCAGCCCCTTCCCCCTTAACTCCTTTTCGGAAGAACACTTGTTTGCTTTGTGTCACAGCCCACACACTGCTCATACCCACACTTAGCTGCATTAACCTCAAGTTATCACCTGGGCCTCTAACTTCCACCCAGGATTCTCCAGATAAATTATCTCTGGTAACGCCTAAAATCACAAAAAAAAAATTTTTCAGTTCATAAATGGTTCAGAATGAATTTTGGGTTTAAGGCGTATCGTTAAATAGCATTGGTGGATGCAGAAGGTGCTCAGTAAATATAAAAGCTCTGGATAAGAGAGAGAGAGTAAGTTTTAGTTTAAATCATATCAGTGTAACGTCTCAAATAATAACTCCTAGAAAGATAAATGTTTCACGATTAGGTGTATTTAGTACATTGAGATAATGAGACTTGTATTTGCAGTAGAGCTGTCCCATTAGTGATTTTTAAGTTTTTTAGGTGTTTGGTTTAATTGTATTGGAAGAAAAAGGATGTGCGTATGCGGTATTTGTAAATCTGAAAGCAGCGTATGACTCGATATAGGACGGCAAATGTAAGTTGGCCAGACGCGCAGAGAGCAAGCGAAAGCTCTCTCTCTACAGCCGGCCGAGTACAGTCTCTGTAATAAGCAAGCACATATTCTTCGCGTGCGCTATTCATTTACAACTCTATCGGCCGCTGTCACTTTTGAAAATGAATGTACCAGGCACGCGAAGGTTCCGCCCACAATTTTGCTACTGCGCAACGGCAAGTTACGTTTGCCGTCTTGTACCGAGGGTGAGCTTGATAGAGTGTTTGAGGAGTAGAGGGGTGAGTGAGGGGATGGTTGAGTGGGCGAAGAGAGTGTATGAGGAGACATGGGTGGTGAACTTGGGGATGGATGTATCAGAGTATATCAGCAAGGGAGAAATTGAGGCAGGGGTGCCCGTTGAGCCCGATGTAGTTTAATATGTACGTGAATGAATTGGAGGGGGGTGGGGGGGAGAGGAAAGTGTGGATGTTAGCATATGCAGATGACGTGGTATTAATGGCAGAGAGCATGAAGGGATGAAAGACATGTTGAAAAGAGCGGAGAGGTTCATGGATAAGAGGGGGATGAGTCTGAATGTGGATGATGAACAATGTGAGAGTGGCGTATAAGATATGGGATGCGTGTGTGAGATCAGTGTTAATGTATGGAGTGGAAGTGTTGGGGACGAGAGAGTATGAGTGCATGGAGAGGGAACAGATGTGGTTTCTGAAGCGCATGTTGGGGGTGGAAAGATCCATGCTTAGCTACATAGTGCTTCAGGAGACGAATAGAGAGAGGTTAGAGTGCGAGGCAATGGTGATAGTGGTGAGGTATGAGATGAGAGTGTGGGAATTGAAGGAACAGAGATTGGTGAAGGCTGTATTGGAGGGGAGCGTGTGTGGTGGTGAGGGAAGGTGGAGGGGTGAGAGGAGGAAAATGTATTGGAGGATAGGGCTGTCGGAGGCGGAAGTAATGGAATGGTAAGGGAACGGGGTGAAGATGGATGAGTGGGGGAAAGGGAAGGAGGTGGACGGGCAGGAGAGGCAAGGGTGTATAAAGAGAAGTGGATATAATAATAGGTATGGGTTGTGGCAGGTGTATGAAAGAGTACCGGGATACTTGATAGAGAGGGAATGGAGTAGAGAGGATAGGCTGATTGTGGCAAGGGCGAGGTGTGGATCGGACGAGAGAGGATGGGGCAGGGGTAAGGACGCTTGAGAAGCTGGCGAGGGAGACGGGAAACAGAAGAGGTAATGAGTTTTTGGAGATTGTAAATAGTTTTTCTGGATATGCCAATAAAGGTCTTTTTTTTAATTGTATAAAAAATAAATGCCATCCTCTGATACAAGAAACAAGCCTAGTGGTAGAAGACTGGTCCGGACCAATCACCATTTCCGCAGTATACTGTCCCCCACAAAAGAAGAACTTGAACAACATCAAGAAAGCCCAGTTTAAGGAATAGTTTAAAGCACTAGGCACCCACTTTATAGCAGGGGTGGCTGCAACGCAAAAAACACTACCTGGGGTTACAGTAAAACCCTTATTAGAGGGAGAGGATACAAAGCCATGCAGACAAACCAACTACTCCATCTTTCCACTAGAAAATCGACTCACAGGTTGCAGAGCTAAAACACCAGATCTCCTTGATTTCTTCATCACGAAGAACAAATCCTCCAACTACCTACAAATCAAATCAAGCTTGGACCTTTCCTCAGACCACACACCCATCATTGCCACCCATCTACTAAAGTTTCGAAAACTACAAACCCACCAACCTTCTACAACAAGAAAACAAACTGACATACCTTCTGTGATAATGTACATATTTATTAATTTAAATGGGAACGTTTTCGCGGTTTATGGATAAATAATGTAGAGATCAAGTTTTTATTGTAGAGATATTATTAGTAGAATAAATCAGTCTTGAGTTAACCGTACACGAAGCAACAGTGCAATTTAATAAATTATTAACCCGTGCAATTCCTTTTCCCTGGATTACATATTTTATGCGTGTAACGTTAAGTTACGACACCTTCAAACAACTTGTACACAAAAAAATTAACCTCAACGTCAGACTTAAAACAGACAACAAACTGGATAAAGCTGTAGATCATCTAAACCAAATCATTGGAAATCAATCCCATACACAAAAATCTTCTCAACTAACACCGGCTGTCCAAGAAACATAAAACACCTCACAGCAGAAAGAAGAAAGTTGAAAAATATGGCAAACCTTTAGACTACCAAGTGACAAAACAAACCTAAATAAAGCTATACAAAATTTGAAAGAAATGCTAGAAAAACATAAAAATCATAACACCCAGGACCACTTACAAAAACTAACTGCATCCAAAACAACGGACTACTCAACTAGGATCTTGAAAAGACTCAACAAAGGGTAAAACGGATGCTCGGCAATGACTGAAAAAGAAAAGGCCGAAACATTCCCTGAACATCTAGCCAAAGTATTTCAACCACTCTCATCACAGCTATCCCACTCCAAAGAGGACGAAATATTCCAATTCCTAGAAGTGTATGATGCGTGTGTTCATGTGTATGTTTATGTGTGTTCAACTTGATATGATATAATTCCGAAAATTGGACTTTATTGCATTTAGTTAAATGCAACTTATAATTTGAGTTAAAATTATTTTGTCTTTACGACTAAAACTCCTGTCAAAGTTTTTTAACCATTTTCAGATGGATATTTTTGGAAGCCTTGGTGAATTATAAAACCTAATACCGTAATCATTTCCTACCTACATATTTGTGACCCAATTACAGGAGACTAGGAACGAAAAGAGTTATTTTTCACTTCAAAAATCGATCGAATATTTACCGTTCAGAATGTCTACCCTAAATTAATTTAGAAAAATTTTCACGATTTGTAACAGGAGACTAGGAACAAAAAGAGTTATTTTGCACTTCAAAAATCCGGAAGACCGGAGACTTACATGGAGAAAACACATCTGTTTCAAAAGACTACAGATAGGAACGAAGGTCAGACAGATGCATTGGCTATTCAACAAGAAATCAAAACTATCCATCGACAACAAGCTACTCCTATACAAGAGCATTATAAAACCAATATGGACCTGTGGGATCGAACTAGCAACTCCAACCTTAAAATCATCCAGCGAACTCAAAGCAAGATACCAAGAACTATTGCTGATGCCCCAAGATATGTCCCAAACTGGCTACTTCACCAGGACCTATGGACCCCAACTGTAGTAGAGGAGGAAGTGTCCAACTACAGTAAAAAATACCATCTCAGACTTAAAGCATACCCGAACCAACTAGCTTCAAACCTTTTAGTGTGCAGTACCTCAAGACTCAAGAGGTGTGACCCACTTTACCTACCAAGCAGACAAATTCTGCTCGTTACACCTTTTACTTTGATTGTAAATACAATGGATAATAAAGAAAAAAGTTGGGTGCATTAAGACACATTCATAGGTAAACAACTGCAAAAAAACAATTGAATTCTTGTAGTTTGGGTCACTCAAACTGCACACGCGTGAAGAATCAAATGGATAGTTGCGTGATGTCAGATATATTTTTGTTTATTTGGATGAACGGAATAAACTTGTTTACATTGATTTTTATTATTTACCGACTATATTTTTAATTATAAACAACGGGAGATAGAGGTGTGTCTACGCCCACTAAAATAGCAAATATAATTTATTGGCTCCATCCTAATTTTTTCAATATTGGAATGCTTACTCTCATCCACTATTTTAGTGGGTGCAGTCACACCTCTACCTCCTGTTGTTTATATTTCCGGAAAAATAATAAAGATTAATGTAGACAGATTTATTACATTCAAAAATACACCGATTCAAAATAAACAGAAATATATCTGAACAATTTTGATTAATAATGTATAGTAGAAATTTATGCTTTTGTGATCACTGTCCACATTTTATTCTCGCCGCATTCGGAGAGTTTTTTGTCCTTATATTGGCATGTTGTATTTTTGATAGTAATGATTGAAGTATGCTGTTAACCTATAATTTCAATAAGACGTCAAACGATATTTTTACATGTGAATGAGGGATATTATAAAATACAACATTGCACTACACATAACCAACAAAATGCAATGACATAATGAAATAGTTATTATAGTAACTTTTTACTACCAACAAAAATGTCACCCTAATACCCTAGGCACACGGAGCTATTTAATGATCATTAAGTACTAATGGTCATTAACTTTACCGTGTGTCACATCGACATAATACTAATGATCATTAAAACGTGATATAAACTTATGAACATAGGAATCGGCGACGACGTTTAAAACAGGTCATCGCCGGTAATCGTGTCATTTGAAAAATACCGCTTTTATGAATAACAGCTAGCGATCAGCTGGTATTATTACTTTACTTTTAGAAATATACGCACGTGCAAAGTTTTTCTTTGCTACTTGTGAGTTCCACGTAGTTTTCCTACACTTTTTCTTCCTTTATAACTTTTGAATTGTGAAATCACATACTTTTGGGCAACCAATTGTACGGTTGATATAAAAATGAGCATGTGTTGGGTGGCGTTGTTTTATGTAACCCATCAATTAAATCCAACCTATTATATGAATATGGAATATTTTATAAGAAACCAAACATTACCACCTATATTTAGGTAGGCGTGATTTCTTCCGTGTGTCACCTATATTTGTAAATTGCCAATTTTCTTAATGATCATTAGGGCTAATGATCATAAACTCCCTCCGTGTGCCTAGGGTATAACAAAGCTATTGCAGCGAGAATAAAATGTGCACAGAGTATAGGTGATATTTGATAATGGTCACAGAGTATATATGATATTTGATAATGGTCTCAGAGTATATGTAATATTTGATAATGGTCACATTGTTAATATAATTTCTCTAAAGAAAGGAATCTCATCTTAATTTAAAACTTGTAAAATGTTCTGAGAACCAGAATCAACAAAGTGAATCGAAGCTGGGAGTGAATTTGTATCTTCTGCAGTATTCAAATACATACCAATTCGAACTAGTGCTCGTCCATCTAATAAGGCAGCCCAGACTAAGCCCGTAGGGCCTACGGACACTTGACTAATTTCACATCCGACTGGCACTGAAACTAGGGTCCATTTCGCTCCCTCTGGAGATTTCGTTGATACCCCTGTACGAAACATAATCTAAAATTAAGGTCAATTAGAATACCACAGTTCCAAAGGATTCAATTATTTCAGTTTACCCTGTTGTGAGAAGTGACAGCCCATACGACCATGGTACCCTGGTCTGCTCCAGTTATGCTTTGACCACCAATACAGATGTCGATGAAAGGTTCCTAAAAAGTTAATTATTAATTTATATTATTCTGCATCAGACCTTATTGTGGTATGAGAATAAGGAATAATAATAATAATAATCAGATTGGTTCCGGAGAATTAGTATTATCAGTATAGTATAGTAAAAAGATAAGGAATATTATGATTGTCACATGCAATTGTCTATAAACCAATTCATGATCAACTTCAATGTCAAATACTAAGAAAACAAAAAATCTTAATGCATTAATTTTGTAGACTAAGGAAGTGGTTGAATATTCATATAAGGGTTGTGCTTGAATGTGGGGAAGACGAAATGGATGAGGTTCAGGAATAAAGGGCGAGAGGGGACAGTGAGAGAGTTAAGAAGGAAGGGGGAAGTGATTGAGAGGGTGAAGAGGTTTAGGTATAAAGGGAGTGGTGGATATGGAGAGCACTTAAGATGGTTACAAGAGAAGGCGAGGAAAGCGTGGGGGATGGCATGGGAGAAATGGGAAGGATGGATTGGGAACAATGTAAGGGTGGTGTGCAAGGTGTGGGATGCGTGCGTGAGGTCGGTATTAATGTATGGAGTAGAGGTATGGGGGATGAGGATGTATGAATGTATTGAGAGGGAACAGCTATAGTTCCTGAGACGGATGCTGGGGGTCGATGCCGGAGTACATTTTGTTACAGGAGACTAATAGGGAGAGATTGACATATGAAGCAACAGAGAGAGTGGTAAGGTATGAAACGAGACTGTGGGAAATGGGAGAGGTAAGACTGGCAAAGGCGGTTTGGAGGAGGTGCGGGAGTGTGGGAGGGGGGAAATGAGAGAAGAGAGAAAGAGAATGTATGAGAGGGTAGGTCTGGGAGAGTTAAAAGTAAAAGAGTGGTTTGGGAGAGGTGTGGACGTAGCTGCATGGGTGAAGGAGAAGGTGAGGGAGGTGGAGAGGCAGTGAGTATAATGACATGTTTAGGAGATGGCAGGTGTTTGGGAAGGTAGAGTACGTTTCAATAGAGAAGAACCTTGCGCACAAACGAAAACTGGTTTTTAGCCGTTAGTCGAATCTATTATGCAGAATAGGGTGTGGCAGTGTTTCATTAGCGTAGTAGCTTCCGAGTTCCGAGTGTCATTTTGCTTTTTATTGTTCGTTGTTTTGCTATGATTCGTTTTTCCTTTGTTTATAAAAATCAGTTCTTTTTAGAACTAATTAGTTAGTGAACTGTACGATACTGGTTTATGTTAGTTGTTTCATTTTTTATTAAATCATTAATCGCTGCATTTCGATGCCCACCGAAAGGAAGTGTTTGTTGGGGAAACGTGGACAAGTAATTTACTCTCAATCTGACATTATCTGTACAGAGTTTATGGAATACGAAGCAATATAAATGTTTTTGAAGGCGGCACCTATATTGGGATTTTCACGTATTATTTTCTGCCCTCCCAAATATATTTACTTAAATTGCGCTCGTCACTGGCACAAGCGACCGTTGAAATCTCGCGCAACCTTGGGCTCTTCTCTATTCAAATGTACTCTACTGAGATACTTATGGGAAGGGAGTTGGAGTAGAGAAGAAAGGGTAGTAATAGCGAGAGCCAGATGTGGATCCCGAGAGAGAGGGAGGAAAAAGTGGATGGGGGAAGAATATATGAGATGTGGATTGTGTGAATGGGGAAGGCACCTGGAAACATCTAGCGGAGGAGTGTGAGGAGGTGAAAGAGGAGTGGGTGGGAGTGAAAGGGAATAGAAAGGTAACGGAGTGGATGGGGAGGATGGGGTCAGGATAAGGACGCTGGAGAAAGTAGGACGAGAAAAGGAAGGCAATAGGGGGGAGAGATGAGGGCAGGGTCATACTATGTATAGTAATATAAGATTGTACTGTAATGCCAATAAGGGTTGTTTTTTTTATTCATATGTCCAGGTTATCTTTCTATTTAACCTCTTAAGTGGCTATGACGGATATATACGTCATCAACATATGCATTACAAAACGCCTAAGACGAATATATTCGCATAAAATTAAATTGTGTATACGACTATAGATAAAACGAATATGTTCGCTTGGGGATAATATACGTAAAAATAGATGTTTTTAGGAGTCCGCGTATCATTCGTTGCGTTTGAATGGGAAGAGTGGGGGCAGGGAGTGGTCATAAATACTTACATTTATCGGATCAGTGCTTGTGCGTATCTATGGTTGTGCGTGCGTGCTTGGATCCATTTTATGTTTGGGTTTATAACTTTATTTGATATACTGTTAGTCTCAAAACGACGGTAAAAAATTATGGCTTTGTTTCCAAACTTGTTATTTTATTATTTTATATTTAGATTATGGCCAAAAGAAAGACAAACAGCAATACAATCGACGAAAGTGATTATGAAGGATTTTGGAGTTCAGAAGAGGACAGTACTGAGAAGAGTACAGAGGAAGAAGATAACTTGAGTGACATTAGTAGTTCCAGCGATGAAGATGAAATTGGACCTGTTCAAATACCAGACCCAATCGACATACCATGGAGTTTTTCTGGAATCCCTCGTCCAGCGTTTCCTTTTCAATGCGATTCTGGTATAAAGCTTGACAATTTGAACAAAGATAACCCTATCCAACTGTTTGAATGTTTTTTTACTGACGAGCTTATAAATAAAATCGTTGTTGAAACAAGTCGTTATGCGGAGCAGTATCTGAACGATAATAAAGAAAATATAAAAAATCAATCTCGAGTAAAAAAATGGACAGCAACTAATGCAAAATGAAATAAGAACTTTGTTGGCTCTTCTTATTATTCAGGCAATCTGCATAAAACCAGAGTATAAATTATATTTTACGAAACGAGAGAGCATCGAAACACCATTTTTTTCTCGCATTATATCAGAAAAACGCTTTCATCTCCTGCTCAAATTTTTGCATTTTGTAAACAACAAGGAGTTTGATGCTAATTCACCAAACCAAAGATTATTCAAAATTTAGCCGATTTTGGATTACTTGAAGGAAAAGTTTAGGAGTATTTATGTTCCTAATCAAAAAATTTCCATTGACGAATCATTGATTGGGTGGAAAGGCCGGCTCGCCTGGAAACAATATATTCCCTCAAAAATAAAGAGATTTGGAATGAAAATATTCGTATTGTGCGAAAGTGAAACTGGTTATGTATACAATTCTTTTATTTATACTGGCTCCAGTACCCAGTATAGGAATTCCATTTACCCTGATGAACCTGTATCTAGTAGAGTCGTATTGGAGTTATCAGATTCGCTTCTGGACAAGGGTTATTGTTTATACCTTGATAATTATTATACCAGTCCCGATCTTACTGATAAATTAATAAGAAGACGAACAGATTGTGTTGGAACGATGAGAGTAAATAGAAAGGGAATTCTAACTGAAATAAAAAATTACAAAAAGGAAATCATATTGCAATGTACTGGAGAAAACAAATGATAATGAAATGGAAAGATAAAAAAGATATAGTAATGACAAGCACGATTCATGATGATAGTAAAATATTAGTAAAGGGAAAAGGTGGAAAAACCGACTGTAGTGTTAGATTATATATCAAAAATGGGAGGCGTAGACTTGGCCGATAATATGCTTCATTTTTACACATCGGCAAGATGTCGCCTAAAAAAATATTATATGAAAATATTTTTTGGATGTGGCTTCTCTTAATTCACTTATTTTATACAAAAAGCTAGGAGGACGAAAAACCCGCCTCAACTTTCTCTTAGATTTGGGAGAACAAATGGTAGAACAATATGCCACAGAAAGAGAGGTAAGTGGAAGAAGACCGAAAATACCGAGACCATCGCGATTACTTGAACGACATTTCCCAGATCTAATACCCCCAACTACCAAAGAAAAGCCCACAAAACGTTGTGCAGTATGTTCCGAAAATGGGAAAAGGAAAGAGAGCAGGTATTGGTTGTGCTGATTGTCATACTGGACTTTGTCCGGCACCATGCTTCAAAATTTATCATACGAGAAACGAAAGAAATTGACACAAATTGACAAAATATGTTAAAAATATATCATAAATATTACTTTTGTTAACATAGTATCTTAACAAATATGATCCAAAAATATACTATTTTATGCCCAAGACGTATATATACGCTAGCGGATAACAAAACTCGCCACTGAGGAGCGCATTTCGTTTGACGAAATGAGCCACTTAAGAGATTAAATTCAGTGATAATTCGCGGGTTTTTTTTTGGTCGGCTGAGGTAGCAGAGGTGGCAATACAGATAGATAGGGTCGGTTGCAGAGACGGCTGGCTGCGTGACCTTACCTATCTGTATTACCACCTCTGCTACCTCGGCCATACAAAAAAAAAACCCGCGAGCCGCTACTGTTTAAATCATCCGCTCAAATTCAAATTTCAAAATTAATATTAATAAGATTCTAAAATAACCTCTTGCTTAAGAATGTAATAAAATCTAGTGTATGTAATTTGTACTACTAACAGTTGTGGCATCCTTGTGAAGCGGAGCGATGGCACACCACGAGTTCATGGCACTGTACCTCCTCGAGCGCACCCACAGCCGCCTCCTGACGCAGCTTTTCCACTGCTTGTTGGGATAGTACTGAGCCGGGAAATCCAAGGCGTAGGTCCACCCGTGATGGTCCAAGGGTTGGCCATTCAACGTAAGCTCTAGCTGCCATTCGCCTTCCCACTGCCAGGCCATAGACGGCAGCCTTATCCTATCGATGGTGCGGTCGACCAACCCATCAACCGATGAAAACCTGAACCGGTCTGTTGGCAATAGCCTCGAGGTGAAACCTTCAATAGGTATCCATCTCTGCGGGAAGATAAACGATTATTAAATTAGAAAATTATATATGTATATTACAGGGGACAATAATTTGAGTTAAAAATCAGAATTGAGAATTAGATGTATTGATCATGTCTCTAGCAATTTTAAAGCCAATTGCAAAGTATTATCTTACATGAGCGTCAGAACTTTTCACAGGATATTCTTTAAAATTACATAAATATATTAAGGGGGTCACTTCCTCAGCCGTTTCCCATTAAAAAATCGTGATTTTCAGGTACACTTTTATAGGAAACTACTTGGCCGATTTCTCTGAAATTTTGCACACACAAAAAACTTATACGAGAGCTCACCTCCCGCGCTTTGCTTAAAAATTTCAATCACTTCTACTAATAGAAAAATATAAAATAACATTTTTCATATGCAGAATTGAGTGTCAAATCAGAATCGACTATAAAAAAAAGGTTTTTTTTTTCATTTTTGAGGAAGTGACGCCCTTAAAAAAAATAATAGAAGCTGTATTAATGGCATATATAGTTACAACAGATTGATGCTCTCAATAAATTAAAAGTCCTAATAAAATATAACAAAAATGAAGATGTGATCTTTATTGCATGGTAATCTGAATTGAAAAATGCACAACTAAAGTTTTAGAAAGCCATACAAAAAATCATGACTAGTTTCAACGTGTTACTTGATAATATGATGATGATGATTTTTGCAGCACAGAAGCAAGAATTTCATCCACTAGGCCACCCCAGCCCCATCTATTAACCTTTATAAATTAATTCTCAATTAATCTACTACTATCTATCTTACTATTTTTTTTTTTGTAATTTATTGAACATACACAATTAGTTGAATGCCTATGGGCAGATTGCTAATTATAAAAAAAAATAATTTATTCAAAATGCAAGATTATGTAGAAAATAACAACTTGTGAACTTCACAAATCCACTATAATGAATAATAAGTGTAGTGAGTCATCTTTCAAATTGAAACCATGTTTCATCACGCAGACTCACAATTCCATGTTATTTTTTTGCTTACTTGATTTTCGTACGCTTCTTCCTTGACCCTGATCGGTACGTCTAGTCCGTGGACATAAACATACACCTGGTGATCCCCTCCGAGGGCCCACAAAAAGTGAGGCACCGCAGCCAATTTCTTGAACTCCTGGCCCACGTACGACAGCTCCCTCCACATGGAGCCCGACGTGGAGAGGGTATGCACCCTGCCCTCATTGTTAATACCGAACAGCAACGAACTGGGCATCTTTAAATGGTCAGTCCCAGAGGAATTTACATGTTTAACATGCCTAACCTATAAAATAACTGTCAAAGTGACGTTTGACGGGCCGCACCGGGATTGTTTTTACTTAATGAAGTTAATTACCATTTACGTAAGAGCATGATATAATTAAGATAATTGATGATGTGTAACTCGCGTAGCTTTAATAATTAATTTAATTGCCGCATTTGATTAAAAAAAACAACTCGCTAGGACATGTTGATTGAAAATCACTAGCGCAAACATCTTCTATGGCACGAATTGATATCAATAACGGTACCAACTGTGATGTTTGTGTGGCTTAAATTAAAATAGAAAAGTGTAGTGTATCAAAATCTGTCCACACGACTAATCATATACATATTTGCATATTTACATGCATAGATGTATGTCATATATATGGTGTCCAGCAGAAAGTTGTACACATGGATTTTTATTATTATTCACTTTTGTATTTATTTTATTTATTTGCTTGCTTGCGTATACTTGGATCCTAAAAATAGTAATACGTACATGAAATTAATTGTATTTAAATTAATTGTAACAGCGTTAACAGAGGTTGTAAGTCTTGAAATGTACTTTTAATGGATTTGTTTAGTTTAAACGAAGTTGTATGTCTTGAAATACACTTTCAATGGATTTATTTTGTTTAAATGAGGTGTTTGTCTTGAAATGCACTTTCAATGGATTTGTTTATTTTAAACGAAGTTGTATGTCTTGATATGAGCCTTAATGGATTTATTGAGTTTAAATGAGGTTGTATGTCTTGAAATACACTTTCAATGGATATAATTAGTTTAAATTAGGTTGTAGGTCTTGAAATGCACTTTCAATGGATTGATTTAGTTTAAATGAGGTTGTGTGTCTTGAAATGCACTTTCAATGGATATAATTAGTTTAAATTAGGTTGTAGGTCTTGAAATGCACTTTCAATGGATTGATTAGTTTAAATGAGGTTGTGTGTCTTGAAATGCACTTTCAATGGCTATAATTAGTTTAAATTAGGTTGTGTGTCTTGAAATGCACTTTCAATGGATTTATTTAGTTTAAACGAAGTAGAATGCCTTGAAATGCACATTCAATGGATTTGTTCAACTTCTGTGAACTAGAGGTGGCGGTACCTATTTTACGTGTAATAAACTAATTTGTGCTAGTTGTTGTATTGTTAATGATTTGTATATTCCATATAAATCAATTCACTCTGCAATCATTTTTACTCCACCGTGGTGTTGCCATTTAAGGATATCTGTATGAATATTTGCTAATGTAACTACCGCCATCTATGTGCGTGTGTCTCAAATGTATTATCTGTTTATCATCGAAGTGACTCATTTTTTACTTATCTATAGTTGAAACATAACCTTGAAAAGTCGGTAGTGTCACATCTGCGACAATACATTTTTCAAATACATACAAAATCCTACCAAGGTGAAATTTAGCAGTATTAATTGTTCCTAGCACACAAAGTAAAATCAAAGTCGAAACGATGTCCGTGAATAAAGACATGTTTGATCTCGCAGCTGTGCACCAGCATTTCGGAGACTCTCTCACGGAGGAAGATGATGTCGCACTCGAAAAATACTTGGATAGCTATAATGAATTAAATAAGTAAGTTTTTGTAATACATCTTTTTAATAAAACGTACTTTGGTGAACATAAATGAGACTTCAGGGTCAATATTAACAATGAATAATTCTTTAGATAAGGTTGTTATTGTTTTATTATAATCTATTTAACCTTCCGATGCCCGCATGCGTTTTATTGCGCTGGTAATCGCGTGGCATCTAATTACATTATTCGAAGGATAAATCATTAAAATTTTAAAATAAGATAAATATGTTCATAATATATTTATTTATACTTAATCTTGATTATAATTTGTTTTACAAATCTATTATTATTATTATTGCTAACATAATTTTCACACCTTATAAAATAGATTTAGTGTCCATTACACTTTCTTTTACTCAGTAAATACCTTACAATATTATGTGAATTACTTTCGACATTTTGAACAGTTTTCGCCAAATTCCATTTCGTTTTTTTATTTTTTCTAAGAACGCCATCAATATCATTGTTTTCATCCGATGAAATTTTGTTTGCCAGTCTACTTGTTGATCTATAATATGTACATTATTTATTTCTTCACTTACATCGTTCTTTTCGTCTTCATTGACACCTCATTTATTTCAGATGGTTCTGAATCTGAAAGGTGAGCTATTTCTTTCAAATATTCGGGAACTTGTTCCTGCAAAGGATCGATTAATTTTTTCTATGTATTTTAAACTATAAATAATAAATTCAGTAAAAAAAACTGTTTAATGAACTATATAATGAATCTAACTTTTATAGTTTGCACTTTCAGTACCCTTAAATGTAAAAACCAATACGACCCGCATGGCGTCTGACAAACTTGCTGAACATAAACCAACTTTTCGACTGAACAAATCAACTGTATAATTACATTAATCGCGGATAGCATATTTTTATGGAATACATAAAAGGAATCCTCTATAGCAGGGGTGGCAAAAACGTCAACCCGTGACTATTCCTAGTCGCCCGCCTGATATGTACACATTAGAGAAGGGTAACACGTCTCAAAGTTATTTTGATTTTAAATTACTACTTTTCTATAGATCACTTAGCACATACGATGTTGGTAGACCGCCACCTATCATTTAAAAAATAGGTCGCCCGTAGTGATCAAAAGTTTGGCCACACATACCATACCAGAGATGCAAACCGTTTTATGCGAACGGAGCATAGGAAAGATAAAAATAAATTATAATTTTTACTTTCTCCGTACAATTTTTTTAAATATGAAGAACATTACAAAGATCTGAATATAAACGTTGAAGATGGCAAAATGGACAACTTATATAAAAAAAATGTTTTTTCGAAACCAGACTAGTTTGCAAAATATCAGGAAAATTTAAATATCAATATCATATGGCTTAACATTTTGAGCCCTCCGTAGCAAGTGCTTCATTTCAAACTCACTGATTGAATATTTGTGGTATCGAGTGTAGCTTGGGAAGAATTAATTTTAAGTGAATGTACCCGTTATGTTTCAGATTTTTTACATTAATGGGGACAATCTTCGGATTTGTAAGTAATGACTTGAAGTCGAAAATGGATATCCTTTCTGAATTATTGAAGAATAATCCAGATAGCTTCAAAACAGCAAAATGTATGATCAACCATGAAAAGGAGAACAGTTTGCTGAACAAAAAGGGCTATGTTTCAGGCAGTCGGACACTTTTGAGATTACACAGAGGCTTAGGTTAGTAAGGGAGATATTTGTTGCAATACAGATGAGGAGTATTACTACAGTAATCATCTAGGCTTGCTAGGTAACCTTGTTTGACTTTTATGCTCTTCAAATTCAATGATTTTTTTCCGTTACTCTCAAGTAGAGCGGTCGCCTTGTGAAATATAAAACATGTAATATCCATATTAATCTGTCTTATTATGTAATTTTCATTTTCCTTCAACTTTAACAATCCTTGCAACAGGAAGTATATTTTCCTTTGTAGTTGAAACATTTTAAATCAAGCTATTTTAAGGGGTAACACCACTCTAGTGGCCGAAAAACAAGCCTAACCAAGCCTAATTTTGACAATTATTTTGGGTGTATGGAAAAGGGAATGGGATTTCTTTTTAGAGTTTATTTAACACTTATTGAGGTATTATCATTTTAATGCAAAATGGCGGCGACAGAGCCTATCTTTGAAATCGCCGTTTCTTTATAAACTCCTAAATGGGAGGACGGATTTCTCGTAAAGTATAAGACCTGGGACAAAAAAAAACATTTTTTTTTATAATTTAGTTACCACAGGCTATAGAAGTACGTAGGTTATTTCTAAATCAAATTTTGTAGACATTTGAAAAATGTATCGTTTCTTGGCCAAAAAATAAGTCGTAAATTATTTATAAAGAAAAGTGCGCATTAATTAATAAAATGACTACATACTTCGATAGAGAATTTTATTATGAAGCTACTGTCAAAATTTGAAATCAATACATACAATGGTATTCAAGTAGTCTGTCCTCTCAGTTTGAAAAAAATGATTTTTCGAAAAACGTGTTTAAAGTTTTACGAGCACATAAATCCTTACAGCATTCACGCACTTTGGTGGAATTTTCTCACGATATTACCAACTGGATATTGTTTAACCAAAAAAAAAAATGGTGTTACTCCTTAACAATGCAGTCGATTCTCCAATTATTTATTTTAAATCAGTTTCTGTGTCAAGGCCATTAAAGACTCTTAAAGAAGTAGAAATTAAATGTTAAGTTCTTTGTTTATTTTTAATTAATCATAAATAGCTTTGGCTAAAAATATTTTTTCTTAAAATTGCACAATTTATCCCAAATTTTTAGTATAAAGTAAAAATTTAAAATTGGTTTGTGTGTGTAGTTTTGTGCACAATGACCAAAATTGTCGAACTACCCTACATTTTTTTTTTTTTACAGATTTTATAAGATTATTCCTACAATATGTTAGCGAGCTCAAAGATGAGGAAAACACAGGACACGTTTGCAGATCTGCATATGATGAGACTTTGGCAAAATATCATTCCTACCTCATTGTTAAAGGTGCTAAATTGGCTATGTATACACTGCCAAATAAAGGGGATTTACTTATAAGAGTAAGTGAGTTTATTTATAATCATAAAACATTGCTTTACCTTATATCCTATCCATATGCAAAATAAAATATGTTGCATTATTAGCACATCCAATTTTCCATGATACAACTATAACATTGATTAAAATATGGGCATTCTGTGGAGTGCAAAACAATACAATTTTCCAGTGGCGCAGCAAAAATGCAATAAATATTTATATCTGTATTTGGAGTATGAACTGCGGCAACTATACTATTGGCATGTAAAGCTATTTCGTATTTAATAAGCATTACGAATATTTAATTAAAAATATTCCCCTAGAAAGGGTTAATTTGGGGATATTTCTGGATACATCATTCAATTTTGGGAAACATTTACTATTTGTATGCAATAAAGCTATGCGCTCATTATTATACGTAAAGGTAAACATTTTAATGTCAAAACATTATTGATTTTGTATAACTCCTTTATCTCACCTAGAGTACGGTGCATTAGTTTGGTTCCCATTTTATGACACTCGTATTGTCAAATTAGAGAAAATCCAAAATAAATTTGTTTGCTACTTATTTTACAGATTTGATATTAACGTAAATCTAAAGTTAATTAATGGCCGTCATATAATTGCTAGAATTTGCTTTGTCCATAAACTTATAAATGGTGAAATCTTTGATTATATACTAATGGACTGCTATTCCCCCTCCATTTCCCATATGATCACTGCTCCAAAAGTTGTCCACGAGCTGGAGCCTGATATAAGTCCCGCCCCGCAGCCGAAAATGGAGCATAATTTAAAAACCGGAAAGCAAAAAAAAATATTTCTCGATGTATTCATCAGCAACGTAGAGAATGCAAATGCGAGCATATTTCGGCAACTCGGGTCCACTTTCCTGACTGTTCTTTACAAGCAAAGCATCAACCCATAATTTGCAAAGTTCCGGATTTGATGGAAATCTAATAAGGATTTTAGGTTATAAGTCAAAAGTCAACTGACGTGTACATCAGCTGACGAGTATTATAACCGCGTTGGCATATATACGTGGACTTATTGCAGCCTTTCGCATAGCAATATTTTGACATGGTGTGTTTATATATTCAAAGGTGTGAATAAATTGCAGGGTATCACAATATGCAATGCGAGCTTATAGTCATATGTCATAGACACAAAATAGCTACCAATTTAGTAATATACCGCAACCATTTAGGGTCCCGCCGCGCCACCGTTGCTTGGAGACACACATGAAGTGGCGCTAGCAGTCCATAAGTATATAGTCAAAGGGTGAAATCATATCTCCAGAGTTGTTATCCATGCTGAATTTTAATTTCTACTCACATAATAGACCCATTCGCAATGCATCTTTGTTTTTCATCGAACTAATTATGGTTATTATTCTCCAATAGAAATAATTATGCGAAATGTAAATATGCTCAATATGTCTCATGAGTTTGACATTTTTAATAATTCTCTGGCTTCATGTAAGCCAGTCATTATTTCCAAAATTAATTAACGCTTTGCTTTTTACTGATTCATAAGCCATTCATGTCAAAATTATTAGTTATAGTTTAATGCGTTAACTAACCCAGTCGCTATAGTTTATCTTTCTTTGTATATAAGGTTAATAGATTTTTATTTTGTACTTGCTCAAACCATTATTATGTCTTATTTTTTTGTACTCATTATATGTATGTACTACATTGTGAAAAAAGGTGAAACCCGTTAATAAACGTATTATTATTATCTCTAAAAGGGATAATTTGTTTACTTGTACATAATTAATGATTTTATTTCAATACAGGTTTGTGGAACTAATAAGCAAGACGTGAACAAAGCCATCGAAATCTTACCACAGACCCTGGAAACCGTCGCCAAGGTTTATGATCGAATAGAGCAGCTCTACACTGTGCACGACCTGCATGCATTGCCTTAAAAAGCAACATTCCAACTACGCTGTTTTGGCGAGCTTATAATGTGATATCTGAATTAGTCGGTTGTGTAGTCATTTATCGATTAGTGCAACAAAACCTATGGATATATTTTTATTGAGATTTATGTTATATACAATTATAATTATTTGTAGCACAATCGACGGCGCATTTAATTTCTAAGTGCTTTAAGTGTGTGAATTTATATAGTACATGTATGATTGCTTTTGTATAAGATAATTGATTGGTTTGTTCCAGAAATGTATGTAAAAGTAATTGCGAGTAAAATATTGGTATTTAATCATTTTTTATTTCTGGTGTATTTGAATTTGCTTTTCAGGCGACCTTTGCCCTTTTGTTCTTGTGTTGGTGCAGGTTGGCTTTCTTCGTGTAAGATGGAGTACAGGGCACGTGTGTCGGCCACATTTCCAAGAACTTCCTTCAATTCCGCCTGAAATGTTATAATGTAATTAATTGTCACATGCGTGTCCTAAAAAGTCAGATTTGAGTTAGGTTCTTGAATTGGTCAAACGAACGCATTTAGTGTTATTTCTAGTTGTAGTAGATATACTTAACTTTTATTGTGGGGCAAAATATCCAATTACTGTAAATTTCATTTTTTGACATGGCACTTGTCAATTGTTTTAATATTTACATATTGGAAGCAGTGGCGGCTTGTGAACAGTTGGCAGAAGAGACTATGGAAGAGAACAATACCAGCTTGCTTTATAAGAGTAAGTAGTGCATCTCGAATAATTGTGATGGAGATGCATATACTCATCATCGAGAAGGACTGCAGAGACTCAACAAAAAACGTCCCAGTAGATAAGTGCAACCTCTCAAAAATAAAACTATTCTATATAAACATTCAGTGCATACGAAATAAAATACAAGCATTAGAAGCTTACACGATAACTAACAAATTTGATATTTTAGTTTTTAGCGAACACTGGCTATCGCAGCCTGAAGCTCAATGGTGCTCTATAAATGATTTTTTTACCGCAAGCTGTTATAGTAGGTCGACTACAAAAAATGGCGGCTCCATGATACTTGTAAAGAGAAACTGTGAATACACTATTTTAAAATTCCTAAACGAAATATCTGTTGAATTAGTCTGTGAAATGTCAGCGATTATTTTAAATAACTTCAACGTAATAATCATCACTGTTTATCGGTCACCAAATGGAAATTATTTCCAGTTTCTCGATATATTAAGTACTATGCTTGAATGGATAAATGTTGCATCATATAATGTTTACATATGTGGCGACTTTAATGTACACTAACAAGTTAGACAAAAGTACAATGGATCTGTGTAATCTATTTGCCAGTTACGGTTTATGGCAATTAACTACCCTACCTACAAGGGGGGAAGCTTGTATAGATAATGTCTTTTCAAATGATATAAGCGCAATTAATAAACCCACTGTTGTAGATATAGGTGTATCGGACCACAAGGGTATTATTGCAGAAATCCACATGCCTTTTTCACAAATACATACAAAAACAGTTCGTCCCATAACTCAACAAGGCCAAATGATGTTCAATCTCTGTCTTTTAATTTATTCAAAGTTCGCATTAAGAAATACCTAATGAAGCACATTACAGTTTTAAGGAATTTCTGAATGATCTGATTTAAGTATATGATTGTATAAGCGCCTATACCTATATGCTAGTAATGCCACCTATATGATTTACCGGTATTTTTAATTTTAATTAGTCTATTTTTTGTATTTTCAATTTTTTTCTCTTTTCTTGACCTGTGTAAAAAACTGTGAGTTTTCTGGCACCAATAAAATTATTATTATTAGTAATCTTTCTCCTAGCCTTCTCTACAGAAGTTCGCGAGCTGCCACTTATTATAGTTCATGTGAAATACATACCGTGTGTTCGATAAAAAAGCCCAACGCCATAACTCCGTTATTTATTGACTGATTTGAATGAACTAAAAACCAAAGTCAATGGTAGTTTAAATACTAACAAATGACATCAATATTGATTTTTTTCAATAATAACTTCATTGCCAAATGATAGCCAACTTAAAATTTTCAAATGGCAGCATATAATGTTTTGACTTTTTTATATTCGACAATATTTTTCTGAATCCAAAATAATGCCCAATATGTTGTTTTTCGTTCAATATTTTGGTCGAAAAAAATTAAAATAAATCTTCCATTTAAAATTATATTTTTCAAAAATTATAATTAGCGTGCCTTGGAAAACAAATGTCATTTATTGTAAGGTTATGTCAAATATGAATAATAAGGACCCAATAAATAAGTACCTATGTTACAACTCAATGTTTATAGAATAAATAAGTAGTGCAAATATTAATTCACTTGCAATTTAGATGTTCTGTGATTGTTGTAAACATTAAGTAGAACGTCGAACTCTGCAGGTCCACGAAATTGTCGATCCACTGTCTTCGACTTTCTAAAGTTCAAATTTCCCTCTAACCTTCTAAATTTAGGTTCTGGTATTCGCCGCTCTGGAAACCGTAGATGATAAATTCGTGCCGCAGCTCTTCGATTTCTATTTCATAGAAAATAAATTTGCAACATGTCTGTTAATTCGCTATTGTTCATGATTATGCCTGAAAGACACACTAATAACAAATGGTTGACATTACTTATACAATAATTGTCATTTGTCGATTCGAATTTTTTTCAAGGCACACTACATTTATTACCAAAAAAATCATGCGAACAAGATTTATTATCATCTTTTTCTGGCATAAATATTAACTTAAAATAAAACCAACATAACGGGCATAATTGGATTCAGACAAACAATGTCTAATGCTATAAAATTAGAAAAGTATATGTAGCCATTTAAAAATTAAAAGTTGACCATCATTTGGCAATGAAGTTGATTTTGAAAAAATAAATAATTACCGTCATTTTATAGTATTTAAACAGCCATTGACTTTAGTTTTTAGTTCATTCAAATCGGTCAATAAATAACAGAGTTATGGCGTTGGGCGTTTTTTATCGAACACACGGTATATTAACATTACTAAATAAAAAAAGAGTCTGAATTTTTAAATTTATGGACTAGTTTAGCGTTATTAGAGCGACTTCAAAAAAGTTTTAAATTTAAAGAGCTGTTAGCAGTTCCCTGACCATTAATAATGATGTACCTAATTATTTAAATGACTACTTAAAAAACCACAGCCTTGTTAGGTCAAAAACGCTCAAAATCAGTTTCTGATTGTTATAGGTGTTAAATATTCAATTAAGACCAACATCATGTAAAGTAAAATGAGTAACAAGCGCAAGTGGAATATTAAAATTTTTGATATCATTTATGTATATTGACAGGATGATTCAATGAACAAATGCTTCAGTAACTTTAGTTACATAACTATAAAAATGTACTGTTTGTGTTTGATAACTTTTTGAAAGTAAACAAAACATGGATACAACTGTACTCATACAACGTAATTCTGAACAATAAATATATTTAGTAATAATATCGGGTGTGTATAAATTGGCGGATAAACTACACGTGGCGACGTTCTTCCTAAAATTCTGAAAGGAAAATGTCGATGAAAAAATGTTCTACCATGCCTCATAGGCCATCAGCAGCGATTTAAAAGAAATGTACATTTGGCAACCTAGCATTCACGAGCTGCCCTGTTTATATCAATAATCTCATAGTACAAAGTAGAAGGTAATAGATAGATAGAGCGGGGTTTATTTACAGATGTATATGCAAGGTAAAACAGATTATGAGTAGATAGTAAAATCCATTGTAATTGAACAAAAAAAAAACGAAAATAACACAAAAAAACAAATACACTGAAGCGCGGGCACTAATACAAACTGATAATAATGAGAAAAGCAGAATTGGCACAAACTTGGAACAAGCAAGTTTGAATGAATTATTTGTGTCAAAGTGACATAAGCGGGTGTCACGTTGCCGAATGTATTTTTTATAAAAATCGGCTAATTAAAAAGTGTTAAAAATACAAGTTTGAGATAGAAAGATAGCGCACACTGACAAATAATTTTCAAACTAGTCATACTATCGAAATTGCAGGGTTCTCTGTAAATGAATAACGAATAATAACGCATATTTAACGACTGGATGTTCAAACTTTGAGAACCTCGTGAAGACCCAGGAAGCATGGTACAGCATTTTAGAATTAAGATAACCTGCTTGGAATTTTTGAAAGAATATCGTCACGTGTAGATTATCTGCCAATTTATACACACCTGATATAATACCATCAGTGAATTTCACAAATATTTATTTAGGTCAGGTTGTTCGTAAACGGTATTATATTTTCAGCTGTGTAAACATTCTTTATGCGTCATTGACTGTCACTTTAAGGTGAAAAATACATCATAATACAAAAATTTGTTAATAAACATTGTGAAAGAGTGAATATCAATCAAATTATGTGTAATGTAATAGCGAAACGTAACCTCAAATTATGTATTCCGTTTACCATTTGAAAGATCGTTTACACAGCCGAAAATATAATACTAGAGTTATGTCAATTTAAGCCAGTTATATTTATTGGCACCTTTGTGAAATCCATTGTATGTAGATGTAAGATTTTTTCTGTTACCTCTGATTGTTTCAAGACTTCATCCAAATTCTTATACTTCCTCAGAAATGCATCAATATTCTTTGAAGTTATCCCTGGTAGCTTTTGCACGAAATCATAAACTCCTGTATTGTATTTTGCCTCTATAACATCTAGATCCTGCTCACTTCCTATTGCTGAGGCATATTGAGTATTGGGCTGTTCCTTACCCATCTAAAACGTTGACACAAAGGTAGGATAATTTTTTTGAGAGCCTAGTGATGGGAGAAGCTGCAATATTATCAAGGGAGGTAAATTTTATTGGTTGAGAAAATATGGAATCAAATTGTCTCAGCCTACAAATATTTTCGACCCAAATCAATTTTGTGTCCGTTGTAGCTGTGTTACTGTTACTCTTGTGAGTGATTCAGTCGGGATTTAGTGTAACACCCTTGAATTGGATTTATGGAACACACCCTAGTGATTCAAAAACATCTCCTTAGAAGGCAGGAATTGAGATGTAGAGAATTGTCCTGACCATAGAGATTGGTAGGGAGAATTTAGAATTTACCTTAAGTTCCTCAAATAGTTGCGCAGATGCATACGGACTGGGGCTCCAGATGATTTTCAGCTTGGGAAAATGTAATGTTAAGAGGAGCAGTTTTTGCTGAATGTCAAAACTGCTTTCATCATTTGAAACCATGTAGTTACTCTGGAAATTGAAGGTAACGATTTTTTTTTACATTTACTAACTTATAGCTAATTACACGATTTTTAAAAAAGCCTGATCCAGTTTAATGTAATATTAATTGCAAGATTAAAAAAAATTGCACATCTCGGAAGTTATACCTTTAGAAATGTGAACTTAAAATGTAAATGTATGTACCTGCCATGAAAATGGTTTATTCTGGTCAAACTCTATGAGAAGCATGGGCTTTGAGTAGTACCTGCTCATCTGAGTGCACTGCTGGTACAACCTTCCAGAATTCAGTGATCCCACCAAGTCTGATAAGCTTTTCCTTTCTACGCAGATATCGCCTGTGAGAATGTAATCTCCAACCTGTAAATAATAGTTAAACATAAAGAATATTTAAATTTGTTTTAATTTTAAAATTGGAATTTTTATTTTATTCCCAAAATTACTATCTCTTCTGATTTGGTAATCAGAGCACAAGTTTTAATATCTATGTATACTCCATCTACTCATAGATTAGACTTTTTTGACATCTTGAGTGACAGAAATTCCACTACTCTCGCCACAAAAAGTAGTACTTACAAAACTTAATTTATTTCGAAAATCGCACTCAAGAATCTTACCGCGTAGGTGTGTAGTTGGTTCGTTCGTTTAGAACGTTCTCCATGGCGGAAATCAAGAACGATAATAACAAACTGTTAATAATAAGTCTATGGCGACGTCGTGTATAAAGATATTGGCAGTAAACCGGTACCAACCCAACTTGCAGCAAAATTACATTTTTCTCATAGTCGTGTTGGTACTTTTCACTTTCTATTGTTTGTCACTAAAGATGTCAAGAAAGTCTAATCTATGGATAGATATGGTATATGCAAATATGATTGAGTAAAATAATAACGATCCTTTTTATTAATAATCTTTTTCATTTTCACTATTATTGATTATTACGAGGCTTGTTCAATTGACACCCATCTTTGGTCCAGAAAAAATGTATAGGCAAATATACTTACAAATAATTACCACTACAATTAAGGCACATATCCCATTGTTTCACCAACCGATGTATACCCTGCTTAAAGAATTTGTGGCTGCTGCGCGAAGAATTCTTTTACAGCATTTTGTACATTTTCGTCCGACTGAAAACGATTACCTTTTAACGCCTTTTTCAGTGGCCCACGATGTGAAAATCACAAGGCGATAAGTTGCACATTTTCTTTCACTACTCTGGCAACATGAGGCCGAGCATTGTCGTGCAGCAGAATGACACCAAGTGAGAGCTTCCCTGGTCTTTTCGTCTTATTGCTTTATGGACCTTCGACACCATTCCTTGACAGTTGGATACGCAAAACATGCGTTCCCATACACTGCCTGCATTCGCTTATGAATTTGCAATGGTTGCAAACCTTCAGCACACAAAAATTGAATGACCGCAAGCTGATTATATTTGGACGGATTATTAACAACAAATGCCATTTAAAAGTCACAATACTTAAAATCACTGTCATATACAAATGATTGGTACTGATCAGTGTCACGTTTACAAACACAACTAACATTGCAAAACGTCAGTTGAGTGATTACAAGTTTCCAAGGCTAACCTGACCAAAGATGGGTTTCAATTGAACAAAAAAAATTATCACAAATAATTTAATCTGTAATTATTGTTTAATGTAATTGTGATTATTAAAACTTGCCGTAATTGTTAAAGGTTCTATTTCAATCCCCCTTTTATGTATTAACGCTGGCAATTCACTGCGGAACTCTCTCATATCTACAATGATGGTTTGTTGTTCGGGTTCTTTGGCCACTCCACCTTGCCTAGTGTTTGTTTCTTGGCTTTTAAGTTCCCTTTGAAGGGCCAAGCATTGGTCTGTTTTTCCATCTTGGTCCTCTGGTACTACCATAGTCTAAAAAAAATAACTAATCTAAAAATCAAAATATTCAAATGTAATGTACAGGCTAACTAATCGAGTCTGGCTGCTTGCGCAGAGGCACAACAGTGCTAGCAGCGGGGATAGTTGCAGTCGTTAGTTTTCGTGAACCGTTCGCATCGTACAATCGAGGTGAAAATGAATTTTAAGAGCAAGTTATCAGGTCGTCCGCTTAACAGTCAATCGCGGGACATAATTTACAATGTAGTTAAGTTTTTTTTAAGATTTCCTGTCTCCGTGCCCTCGGAGAAAGTTATGACAAGTGCCTACTCTTAAGGAGTAATGTAAGAATTTCAAAAAATCGATATTTTTTGTTCGCATTTTCGGATAGGCTAAGTTGTCTAGAATGTTGCTGTGAAAGTGTTTTTTTATTCATTTACATGAGAACCTCCCCTTAAGCTCTTCACTTTATTTTACAGATACTTTATGCTTTTTCAAATCATTTATTCTGCCTAGAGTCATGACCTGACTCTCCGAGCCGATTCTTTTCAGAGAGTCAGAGCTTGTGAAGCAGATCACAAAAAAGAATCAGTTTGCCCATCTATACTTGAAACAGTTAAATAAGCAAGATATATTTCATATTACCTTCTTAGTTTCTATTAAAAACTCAAATGCCTCCTTTTCCCTCCTGAGAGAAGTCAAATAGCTCTGCTCTTCGACTGTCTCGGCATGCAATAAAAAGTAAACTTTTAGAGATTGATCCTTCATTCGCCTCGCTTCGTATAACTGTAATAAATCCAAAAGTCACATTTTAATTATCTACTCCAATGATCCCTAAGCAATCACTTTTAAATAATGGTATAAAAGAACATTGATAAAATAGTAAAAAATTCAAAAATTAATTATGGGGTTTTCCCAATTTCCAATACAACTGGAGTGAATTAAGAAATAATCAACTTACATTCAATTTATGAAAGAGAAAGTCAGTATAAAAAGTTTCAAGACTGATTTTGTTTGGCTAGATAAGTGGCGCCATCCAACTATTTCAGGTGAAACTTTTTCTACTATGTTAAGTCTCATACACAACACCTGTGAGTTATATTGGTATTAAAAGAGTACTTATTGTTAGTGCGAAAACACGTGTCTTATTTTGTTGAAAAATTGGGAAAACTGCCACAAAAAAAAATGTTTAAAATGCTGAAAACCGCATTTGTTGATGGTACTCTATCATGTGTAGCGAAGATTAGTTGGTTTAAAAGTTTCAAACAAAGACCAAAGAAAGCTCAACAAAAATCAAGAAGAAAATCTAATCGTTAATCGTATTTTTCGATTCTCGGGGATTAATCCATCGTGAATTTGTTCCCGAGGGCGAAACTGACAATTCTTGGTTTTATTTGGGAGTCTTGCAACGTCTGCTAGGAGTGCTTCTTCATGACAATGCATCGGCTCATAAGAGCAATTTCTTTATACAATATTAACCAGTTAGCTGTGTGATCAGTATACTCGTCATGAAGAATTGTGTAATGTCGAGTAGGCACTTGTCATATTGCCATTTCTTCATAACGAGTATACTTGCCAAAAACAGCAAAGAAGAAGAAATTACCATTTTTTGTGTTTATGTCGAGTAGGTACTCGTTATAACACAAAATATTGCATGGCCATTTTTGGCAGTTGAAAATTGTTATGTTTTGTCAGCCGAACATTTTCATTTATAGCAGTTGAAAATTGTCACTTTTGACAGTTTAAGAATGGTCATTTTTGACACTTGAAAATTGTCTTTCTTGCAGTTGAAAATGATCGTCAAAAAAAATCGTCAATTCAATTAGTAAAAAAATGTCATTTTTGTTAGTTGAAAATTATTATTTTTGGCAATTAGAAAATGTCATTTTCGACAGTTGAAAATTGACACTTTTGTCAGCTGAAAATGTTCATTTATAGCAGATGAAAATTGTCGTTTTTGACAGTTTAAAAATGCTCATTTTGACACATGAAAATTTTTGTCAGCAGAAAATGTTCACTTATAGTAGCTGAAAGTTGTCATTTTTTCAGTTAAAACTCGTCTTTTTAACAGTTGAAAATTGTCGTTTTTGTTGGTTGAAAATTGCCATTTTTGGCAGTTGAAATTTGTCATATTTTGTTAGTTGAAAATTGTTATTTTTGGCAATTAGCAAATATCAGACAGTTGGAAATTGTAATTTTTGTCAGCTGAAAATTTTCATTTATACCAGTTAAAAATTGTCGTTTTTGACAGTTTCAAAATGGTCATTTTTGACAAATGAAAATTGTCATTTTTGCCGGCAGAAAATTTTCACTATAGCAGCTGAAAATTGGCATTTTTTCAGTTGAAACTTGTCTTATTAGCAGTTAAAAATTGTCTTTTTTGTTGGTTGAAAATGGCCAATTTTGGCAGTTGAAATTGTTATGTCAGCTGAAAATTTTTATTTATAGCAGTTAAAAATTGTCATTTTTGGCAGTTTGAGAATGGTCATTTTTGACACTTGAAAATTGTCTTTCTCGCAGTTGAAAATGATCAAATTTTGTTAGCCGAAAATTGTTATTTTTGTCAGTTGAAAATTGATATTTTTGTCAGCTGAAGATGTTCATTTATAGCAGTTGAAAATTGTCGTTTTTGACAGTTTCAAAATGGTCATTTTGACACATGAAAGTTGTTGTTTTTATCAGCAGAAAATTTTTTTTGGTTGAAAATGGCCATTTTGGCAGTAGAAATGTGTCATATTTTGTCAGCTGAAAACTATATAAATGAATAGCAATTGAAAATTGTCATTTATAGCAGTTGGAAATTGTCATTTTTGGCAGTTTGAGAATGATCATTTTTGACACTTGAAAATTGTCTTTCCCGCAGTTGAAAATGAACAAATTTTGTTAGTTGAAAATTGTCATTTTAGATAGTTGAAAATTGTCATTTTTGTCAGTTGAAAATTGTTATTTTTGGCAATTAACAAATGTCAGTTTCGACAGTTGGAAATTGTAATTTTTGTCAGCTGAAAATTTTCATTTATACCATTTTAAAATTGTCGTTTTTGACAGTTTCAAAATGGTCATTTCTGAAAAATGAAAATTGCCGTTTTTGTTGGCAGAAAATTTTCACTTATAGCAGCTGAAAATTGTCATTTTTTCAATTGAAACTTGTCTTTTTAGCAGTTGAAAATTGTCTTTTTTGTTGGTTGAAAATGGCCAATTTTGGCAGTTGAAAATTATCATTTTTGGCAGTTTGAGAATGGGGCAGTTGAAAATGGTCAAATTTTGTCAGTTAAAAATTGTCAATTCAATTAGTCAAAAATTGTCATTTTTGTCAGTTGAAAATTGTTATTTTTGGCAATTATAAAATGTTATTTTCGACAGTTGAAAATTGTTACTTTTGTCAGCTGAAAATGTTAATTTATAGCAGTTGAAAATTGTCATTTTTGTCAGCAGAAAATGTTCACTTATAGCAGCTGAAAGTTGTCATTTTTCAGTTAAAACTTGTCTTTTTAGCAGTTGAAAATTGTCTTTTTTGTTGGTTGAAAATGGCCATTTTTGGCAGTTGAAATTTGTCATATTTTGTCAGCTGAACAATTTCATTTACAGCTGTTGAAAATTGTCATTTCTGGCAGTTTGAGGATGGTCATTTTTGACATTTGAAAATTGTCTTTCTCGCAGTTGAAAATGAAGAAATTTTGCTAGTTAAAAATTGTCATGTTTGTCAGTTGAAAATTGTTATTTTTGGCAATTAGCAAATGTCAGTTATGACAGTGGGAAATTGTCATTTTTGTCAGCTGAAAATTTTCATTTATACCTGTTGAAAATCGTTGTTACAAATGGACATTTTTGACACATGAAAATTGTCATTTTTGTCGGCAAAAACTTTTCACTTATAGCAGCTGAAAATTGTCATTTTTTTAGTTGAAACTTGTCTTTTTAGCAGTTGAAAATTGTCTCTTTTGTTGGTTGAAAATGGCCAATTTTGGCAGTTGAAAATTGTCATGTTTTGTCAGCTGAAAACTTTTATTTATAGCAGTAGAAAATTATCATTTTTGGCAGTTTGAGAATGGTCATTTTTGACACTTGAAAATTGTCTTTCTCGCAGTTGAAAATGATCAAATTTTGTCAGTCGAAAATTGTAATTTTTGTCAGTTGAAAATTGATATTTTTGGCAATTAAAAAATATAATTTTCAACAGTTGGAAATTGTCATTTTTGTCAGCTGAAAATGCTATAAAGCAGTCGAAAATTGTCGTTTTTCACAGTTTAAGAATGGCCATTTTGACACATGAAAATTGTCGTTTTTGTCAGCAGAAAATTTTCACCTATAGCAGCTTAAAATTGTCATTTTTTCAGTTGAAACTTGTTTTTTTTGTAGGTTGAAAATGGCCATTTTTGGCAGTTGAAATTTGTCATATTTTGTCAGCTGAAAACTTTCATTTCTAGCAGTTGGAAATTGTCATTTCTGACAGTTTGAGAATGGTCATTTTTGACACTTGAAAATTGTCTTTCTCGCAGTTGAATGATGATCAAATTTTGTCAGTCAAAAATTGTCAATTCAATTAGTCAAAAATGGTCATTTTTGTCAGTTGAAAATTGTTATTTTTGGCAGTTAGAAAATGTCATTTTAGACAGTTGAAAATTGTCATTTTTGCCAGTTGAAAACTGTCATTTTTTCAATTGAAACTTGTCTTTTTAGCAGTTGAAAATTGTCTTTTTTGTTGGTTGAAAATGGCCAATTTTGGCAGTTGAAAATTATCATTTTTGGCAGTTTGAGAATGGACATTTTTGACACTTGAAAATTGTCTTTCTCGAGTTGAAAATGATCAAATTTTGTCAGTCGGAAATTGTCATATTAATTAGTTGAAAATTGCCATTTTTGCCAGTTGAAAATTGTTTTTTTTTGGCAATTAGAAAAGGTCATTTTTCATGACGAGCATACTCATCAAACACAGCTAACTGGGTAAATGTCAGTCAATGACCTCTCATAATTGTCTTAATCCAGCAGACTTTTTGTTCCCGAAATGTAAGGTACCATTGAAGTAACAACTTTTTCATGATATTTCAATGATCCAAGTAACATGTGAATTAAAGACTGTTCTGCAAGATGACTAGTTTTAAAGTCATTATACTTGAGAGAGGAGGGGGTTGCATTAAAGGCTTAATAATAATTAACCTTAACTCATTCATTATTTATAACTCCAATCTTGAAACTTGTAGACAGACCGAGTATGTTGAGAAAGATTTTGTTTGTTAGAAAATAAATTTTAAGTTCGTATGGATCAGCACATAGTCCGACAATAATCTAAAAATTAAGACTTCAGGTCTTTACATATACTGCAGGTACCCGACTCACGACCCCAATGCGTTAATATTACTATAAAAACACATACTCACCTCAATTTGGCGCACAGCGGTGATATTGCTATGGTACATAATAATGAAATTGGGTTTGACTTCTTCCAGAGTCTGCTGCAGCGAAAGAAAATTATCGGCACTTTTGAATGTTTGAATAAGGATGCTCGGCTGCGACGTATTTTTTGTAGTTTCCAGAACTTGGGTTAAGTTCAAATTATCCATCTGCAAATTCAATTTAGTGTTTATTTATGTAATGTTTTAGGTATAATTTAATATATAAAACATGGTTAACTGTAACTAAATTTATTCTCTTAACAAACCAGTTGGATACAGCCGAGGCAATCGTACAAATTAGACTGCCCATTACATGATAAGAACATCACGTGCTCCACACAGGTGCGCGCATGCCGTCCGCTATAGTTATCACTGCACGTGACTGACCGCGCGCATACCAAATACTAAATACACTACAATTTATTACGGGTCACAATTTTTGCCCGGGTTCAAAATAGGCTAAAATTGTGACGCTATGTTTGCATGGCTTATTTTATCATGGTTATTGCAATAAATCATTTCTTTCGAATGGAAAGTTTCACATTTTCAATACATTACCTCGGGAAAAGGTTCAAATGTCACGTCTCCATAAGCAGCATCTTCCAACCCTTCCGAATCCGACTGCAAACTATCGGACAATTTGGTTTGTGACATTGTCAAAAGGTACGAATCCTTCATGCACTCCAGTCCATCCACATCGAACAAACTGGTATCTTTATCTTTATTTTTCTCCTCGTCCGTTTCGAGTTTTGACTTCTTGGGAACTTTGGAGGCGTTCACATCTTTCACCGTCTTCTGGTGCTGGCTGAACGCCTCCTGCAGATCCTGGCAATTCTCAAATTGCTTGCTCACAGATTTGAATTTCAGGTCTCTCTTCAAAGCCATTATAAACAGGTAGTGCTGAGGACCGTTTGTTAAAAACTGAAAGCGATGAAAAAACTTTATTTATAGTGGATTGATTTGGAAGAATTGAACTTGTTTATTATTCAGAGGGAATCTTTATGAAAATTACATCCAGCAGCTAAAGTCAAGACGTCTTATTTAGTCTGCTACATCATCTATGAATAATGGTAAACTGTAAATTTCAGTGCAAATTGAAACAATTGGTTTTGAGAGGTTAGGCCTCATATATTTCTTGTTTTGCTGAAGGGACATATACCCCACTTGCAACTATATCAATATCAATTTATTTAACCATCTTGAAGTAATACATATTCTACAATAAACATTAATTTTTATAGTAAGTCAATACAATATTCCGCAATACAGTCAATACTTAACAAATTATCATGGATACATATATGGGTAAAGAGGGAGGGTGACCAGGTCATAGTATTATATGGGTTATTAGATGGAAGAACTAGTTCTCCAACCACCCTACACTTACAAACACCCAGCATATGAAGGTGTTTATTTAGTAGCCAATGTCCTTAATAGATTTATGTAAGTTTGAGCAATTTTGTGTTTCTGGAATGACCACACACGGCGGTGTTTGTCTTTATTTCTTGCTAGAGTGATGTTGTGATGGCGCTACATAATAACAAGATTGATGCTTCTACAAAAGAAAGCTGTGTAGCGTGAAGCCTTCTCTTACACCCGTGTCTGTATACATATTAGTTTTGAGTGGTTTAAGCATTTTAAAGATGGCTGAGAAAACGTTGAAGGTGATGCACAACCAGGCTACCCTTCCACATCAAAAACTGTTAACTATTAGTGGGATTGCTGAAACTGTAGAAATTGACAAAGAATGCACAAGGCAAATTTTAACATCCGAAAAGTGTGTGCGAAAATGTTGCTCAAAATTCTCACAATCAAACAAAAATAAACTCATGAAAATGTTTGTACTGACACTTTACTCGAACTTCTTGGAAAGAATGATAACGTGTGGTGATTTTTGGTTCATCATGATAATACACCGGCTCATACTGCATTGTCTGTCGAGGTTTCTGGACCATCCACCATGCGAATTTTACCTCTTCCCCAAGGTCAAATATGCATTTAAAAAATACTAGAAGCAATAACTGGATATGCAGCGGCTTAACTTAAGTGCCCATTTCTGGATCAGAAACTGGTCTGTCCATGAAGGCTTACTCTGCTTTTCTCAACACTGTCAAGAACCAAATAATACACCCATTGATAAGGAATCTTTCAGCCTAGCCTCATTTAATCCGATGCAAACTACTCAAGTGGAGGCAATTTTTGAAAAACTATTAACCAAACATTTTGAGTCATTCAAGCACGAAATCCATCAATTACTATACAGTCTTGAAACAAGAGTAATATCGCTGAAGAGAAGATACACACACTGGAAAATAACATCGATACAATCATGGTGATGGTTGCGACCGTTACTACGTGGTAATTTATTATAGAAACACTGAATAAAACACTTACTATATTTTTTACCACAATTTATTTGATGTATGTACAGTAAAACGTCGAAACTTAAGTCATGATATGTATTTATATGTAATATTTGTAAGTACGTCAAATAAATTGTGGTAAAAAACATAATAAGTGTTTTATTCAGTGTTTCCAACATCGATACAGTTGAATCTCAACTTTGTCAAACTAGTAATCAAGGAGTCAATAACCAAAATATGTCAGCAATTTTTGATACAACTCTAACTGATGCCGTTGCCAAAATATCAGAAAGGAACAGTAGGAAACATAACCTCATACTTTACAATGTACCGGAATCTTCTGCTTCCACCAATGAAGACCGCGCACAACACGACTTAGAGGAATTCAACAAGATTCACAGTTCCCACGCTGAGGAAAATAATACGACTGGGCAAGAAAACAAGTGGAGAAACTCGTCCTATAAAAAATGTGTACAACGACAAAGAAATTGTTAGCAGAATTTTAAAAATTGACATCTCTAAGCATAATTCTAACAATTTTAAGATAAAGCGTGATCTAACTGTAATGCAAAGAAGTGAGCTAAGATTATTACACGCAGAAATAAAAGACAGGCAATCTAAAGGTGAGAACAACATAAAAATTAAATTTGTAAACGATAATCCTATAATAGTTGCATTTGGTACCAATCGGATTCCAGGAAAAGTCCACTAAGGATACAAGCAAGGCTACTACATCGGAAAACTAACAGCGTCTCAACAGAACACTCTCACATGCTACTATCAAAATGTAAGGGGTCTCAATGCCAAAGTGGCAGAATTCTTTAATAGTGTGGAATATAATGATTTCGATATCATTGCCTTAACAGACGTGGCTGAAGGATATTTTTTTAGTAATAATTATGTCGTGTCACGTGATGATAGGAATTTACGTAAGGAGGTGGCACACTGATTGCAACCAAAAAACATCTATGCACAATCGATATCTAATCCACTTAAATCTCCGAATATTGTCAAAATATTTATTGATAAACGCTGCTTACTCATAATTTGTCCCTGCATTGCACCTACGACACCTATTGATGAGTACGTTGCGTTTCTTGAATATATGGAAAACTTAATAACAAGTGAAAATGCTATTGTATGTGGCGATTTCAATATTCCCGATTATATCAAAGTAAATAATCAATGTGCTCTCTCAAATAAATTAGAGCGTACTGTAAATTTCATTAACTTTTGTGGGCTTCATCAGGGTAACTATGTACTAAATAACATGGACAGATTATTTGACCTAGTTTTTCTATCTGAATCATTAGACTGTATAGTCATACTTTCAGAAGATGCTTTAGTTCCCGTCGATTTATAACACTCACAACAATGATATGACAATTTTCCTCTGCTATATGAAGAATTATGTAGCATCGACTGGTCAAACATTGAATACTCAGAAAATATTGATGATGTTTGTGAATCTTTCTATGTAACACTGTAGAGCAAAAACGATAAATAAAAGATCCTACCCAGTATGGTTTGATAGTGAGATAATAAATAATCTGAAGATGAAAAAAATTATGCGGAAAAAGTGCACGTATAACCCAAGCTTCCAGAACAAACTTAAACTTAAAAATATATGAAGAGATGAAAAATATAAAATAGCTATTTTATACAGAAAATTTATCAATAATTCGGGGGAGTCCATCAAACGGAATCCTAAAGAATTTTACTATGTTTTTTATTCAGTGATTTTGTAAATGGTTAAACTTATTTTTATTATTTTTGAGGTGGATTCTGGTACAAATGTAAATTAAATGGATGATACATTTACAATTTTTAATTCTCTAAAAAATATTCCTTTACGATTTTTCTCTAAAATGAATAGGGGACCTAATAATTACACATATTTAATTTTACATGTTAAATCCCTATGTTCGCCCCTTATCCCAGACACTCGGTATATGTTGATGATATAAAGCTATGTAAAACTATACAAGCCCTAGATAAATGCACTGATTTACAACAGAGCGTATGCAGATTAGAATCTTGGTGCGATAACAACCAACTAGTACTAAATATAGATAAATGCTCTGTTATATCGTATACTAGGAAAAAACTTAATAATTTTAATTTTTCATACAAAATCCATAATATAGTCATTAGCCAAAAACAATTTATTAAAGATTGCTATATGGGTACCAAACTATTATGTTCATCTAAACAAATTGGAGTGTAATCAGAAACGGTTTCTCAAATATCTACGTCATTTTATTACAGGGCATTACCCTCGTGATGACATGTCATACACTGATTTACTAATCAAGTATAAATTTCAATCAATAACGGAAATATTAATAATGACACTTTACAATATTATTCACAATAAATGTGATTGCAGTGTAATACTTAATATGATTAATATCCATGTTCCTTACTGTTCTATTAGAAATGCTCTTACATTTAATTATAATATTCCATGCATAAATCATCACGGAAATTCACCTGTAGTCAAAATAATAAAATCTTACCACAACATTCAGCACACAGTGGACATATTTTGCGATAAGAGAAGCACATTCTTAAACTCGCTTCATTCTCTGCAATAATGATTTGTCTGCCAGTGTATTTATCTACATATGATTATTCATTGTACTTCGATCCACATTGATTATTTACCGCTACTAAATTACGAAGCAATTGATTTGAATTGTAATTTTAATTTTTCTTTTGAATATTAATGTTAATTTTAGTTTTTAAGTCACGTTTATTATAAACATTTATTATAAACATATATTATTGTCAATTTAGGTTGTTTTTACGATGTATTTTTTTTTTTTTTTATTATGGTATTTCTCTGTAATTAGATCTTTTGATGTCTGTTGAGAACTAAATAAATAAATTAATTAATTAAAATGAACAAGGAGTTCACAGAAGAAACACAGTTTCGAACAATGAAAAATTTGCATAGACCGTAATAGGGTTAGAGGAGGGGTGTACAACTAAATATGTATAGCATTAGTCTCGTTATTATGTAGACACACCTCGTACGTAAGAGAGATTAATGTTACAACTAATTACCGGCTGCACGAAATGATTTTGAACTTTAAAACTGATTTTATTAAATATTGAGTGACAGTGAAACTCAACACTGCAACGATATGCAGACTTTACTTACCTGATTCAGTTGAAAGCATGTTTTGGAATCCTGGCAAAGGATGAGCACCTTGTTTTCGCCATTTTCAGACTCTTTCATTTCATTGGGTATTTCCACTTTTAAAATTTCGAACAAGGAATTCCACTTCGGACAAAATTCAGGATTTAATTCTGCAAAACATCATTCTACTTATGCCCAGTTACACCAACCTTTATTAGTTATGAGTTAGGTAACTCATATTAAATATTCTGCAGTTAGCGCGTTTTCAGTTGCACTAACCTGCATTAGCCTTAATTCGCATTATTAATAATATTATTACAAACTACAGGTTTATATTTATAATATTTTGTCATGTATTAAATTTAAAAAGTTGTTTTTTAAATAGTTTCGGATTTTAAAATAGATACAGATACTAGTGACTCGAGTATTATTGCAGATGAACTTATGGGATTAATTTAATTAATACCAAGGCATAAGATGTATCGAAACAGATATAAACCAGCTCCGGTAACAAGACTTTTTCATTTTCCGTGAAATTTGATGGACTGTCTCGTTTTTCCATTTAACCCTTAGCTGCACCTGGGGGTCCTGAGGGACCCCATCCTTTCTTAAAAGTATTTTTAATTATTTAAAATTTCGAAATATCATAAAACTAATGCCCTGATTTAGAAGTAGAGCGCTTAAAGTAAGTAAAAAAAAATGCATTTTAAGAATTTTCTTAACTTATTTTTTCAATCCTTGAGGGAAAAAGAGTTAACTCTCTAGTATGGCTGATTTTTCTAGTCCATAATGTACCAATTAACAGTTTTGAACAGTTCTGCAGACCTATATAGAGGATAGAAGAATTTTTTAAGCAATTTTTCAACTTGGGGTCCGGAGGACAGCGATCAGAAAATGTGATGTTGTCTAATTGCAAATTTGCTAACTCAAGTTAAAAATACGTTGGTTCAAATTAAAATTTTAATGCGAGTTACCTAACTTGAGTTAACTAATTTAACTTGATATGTTGGTGCAACCACCGGGCAGTATTAATTTAAAACGGAAATAAATACTTTTTGTAACATTCTGTATTTCAGTGTAACCTTGATAATGATTTGTAAAGATCGAAACACGTGTCGGGAAACTGAAAACAAAGGCAGTGTTTTTCTTCACCAAAATTATAGATCTGGTTCCATCAAGAAAGTAGCGCAGCAAGCATCAACTAAATAAATTTGAAATAACCTCACTTGTTGCAGAAGCATTAAATAAATTTAATAAAGACAAAATGTAGCCTGAATATGTGAATATTCATCCTGTTCGTAACTCTGCAAAATTAATTGTTTATAATCTTAGTAAGTTCTAATTTTGAGTTACGAACAGGTTGAATATTCACATATTCAGGCTACATTTCATCTTTATTTAAAAAAAAGCATCAACTATATTTTATATTATATTATTAACCGACTGGAAGTTAGCCATAAATTTCAGCCACGAATTTTCAAAAAATCAATCAATTCAAGTCATCGTTAGGCGTAGTTTAGGTTCGTTATTTTCGGCTACAAATGTTCCATGGGCCTATATTTACAATATTTAGGCTTAAAAAAATGACACTTATTCTTCATTTTTGTTTAAATAATTATTTACCCAGACACTTGTACGAAATTTCGTCTATTTTCAAAAAATCAAAAGTCATCGTTAGGCGTAGTTTAGGTTCGTTATTTTCGGCCACAAATGTTCTAGGGGGCTTTGTTTACAATATTTAGGCTTAAAGAAATTACACATATTTTACATTTTCCTTTAAATAATTTTTTTGAATTTTTGGAATACTTTTTAAGCTTTGTATTTAAACGTGTCCACGTAAGTATGCAACATATAGGAAACTTTTTTATAATTAATTTCTCAGAAAATTGTATTCTTTATAAAAGTTTGTGCTTGATCTTAAACATACAAAAAAGACAAAACAAATGATATTCGGAATCACTGAATAAAACACTTTATTTGATTTGAATTTATTTGATGTATGTACAAATATTACATAAATAAATTGTGGTAAAACACATAGTAAGTGTTTTATTCAGTGATTCTATAATGAATTACCACGTAGTAATGCTCGTCTGGGTAAATAATTATTTAAACAAAAATGAAGAATAAGTGTCATTTTTTTTAAACTTAAATTTTGTACACAAAGCCCTATAGAACATTTGTGGCCGAAAATATCGAACCTAAACTACGCCTAACGATGACTTTTGATTTTTTGAAAATTAACGAAATTTCGTAAAAGTGTCTGGGTAAATAATTATTTAAACAAAAATTAAGAATATGTGTCATTTTTTTTTAACTTAAATATTGTACACAAAGCCCTATAGAACATTTGTGGCAGAAAATATCGAACCTTAACTACGTCTAACGATGACTTTTGATTTTTTGAAAATTAACGAAATTTCGTAAAAGTGTTTGGGTAAATAATTATTTAAACAAAAATTAAGAATATGTGTCATTTTTTTTTAACTTAAATATTGTACACAAAGCCCTATAGAACATTTGTGGCCGAAAATATCGAACCTTAACTACGCCTAACGATGACTTGATTTTTTGAAAATTGACCATGTTTTGATAGATGTCTTATCGAAAAATCGGGGTAAATCCTAAGTTAAAAGCTTATTGTTATTACTATGGCACTACAGCAATTTGATTAATTATGAATTTTAATCCATTGTCTGTAAATTAGTAGACAAAACTTGGAAATTTACTAAAGGTAAAATTGGCGGAGGCGCCGGATTCGTGGCTGAAATTTATGGCTAATTTCCAGTCGGTTATTTATTATTGTTTCCATTTTTAATTGTTATTTCGTTTCGTATCTATTTACCTCGTTCTCCGGTGAATACCAAACTTAATGCATGAGTAAACAGCAGCTCTGCAGGCTCCAGTAGAACCCAGAAGGAACTCTGGGCGTACTCCATGGATCGATAAGTCAGCAGTGTTGTGTAGAAGGTGATTGCGTCTGTGTAAAAGAGCAAACTGGGCAAAAATTGAGACGGTGGCGGATGATAATTCGAATAGAACTTACACAATAAGATGGCGTAGTGTTTTCAAGTCTGCGATCAGGAGCTTACTTTTCTGGCTAAGCTGATGCCAGATGCAATCAAGTTGGGTCTGGAGGATCTTGTGGAACTTTTTGGTTAAGCAGTTTTCCACGGTTATTTCCTAAATATGAAAAAGTTTTTGATCATAGATAACGGTAACTATTTAAATACGGATGTTTATGATGTTATACAAAAAGAGAAATTAGTTCACCCTCTAGCAGGCAAAGTATTGTAAGCGCCAAAATGATTCAATATTAGAAATTGACCTTAATAATAATAATAATAATATTTTTTTATTTGTTAACTCAAATACAATGCAACAAAATAATAAACGTTAAATTAAAACGAATTAACAAAAACGAATCTAGATCAGCTTAGATATCAGAAAAAAAATCTGATATAGCTGTTACTTCCCATAGATCGTAATAACCCAAAGGTATAGTGCGGTATGCACTCAAGTTACCTAAATAATAATTAAGGTAAAGTTTTAGTTGAAGGAACATGAAGTATAAATATAAACCATAAAGGTTTTAGAACAAAACACTTTTTTAAAACTTTGTTATACAGGTCGGCAAACATAACTTGTCGTTGCGCAGTGGCAAAATTGTGGGCGGTACCTTCGAAGGGCACTCTCGGCAGATTTCGTGAACAGTTCGCGCGCCTGGTACATTCATTTTCAATGTGGAGGAGAGCGCCCGAATGAGTTTTAAATGAATAGCGCACGCGAAGAATATGACCGCTTATTACAGAGACTGTACTCGGCCGGCAATAGAGATAGAGCTTTCACTTCCTCTCTGCGCGTCTGGCCAACTTACATTTACCATCCTGTACCACTATACATATATTGAAAACTAGTGACTATAGTTTTGAAAATACGTCATTTTCAAACTTGTATCTTTAAATTACAAAATGTTCCATTTATAATAACCCTTTAAAGAGAGGTGTATATTTGGTTATATTTGCCGCCGTTGGCATACTCCTATATCTGTCGGTGGTTATGCCACTCAGATTGGGTTTAGTACAACATTCAGGCAATAGATTCCGCCACTTCGGCTTTTCTAACTTTAGAGGTGTGTACATTATGACAGTCTGGTTATTAAAAGGGGAAAGTCCAGGACTCATGGGCGTGAAGTTAGCAATAGATCCAACAATAGATTTTAACAATTTATATCTCTGAGAAAAGAAAAGCAAATCGAAAAAAGTAAGCCATAACGTTAGGAAAGGTCTAAATTAAAACTAATACAACAAAATGAATCAACCCTTAGTTTTAACCCTTTATATTTTTCACCCCTTTCAAAGAAGGCTTATGTTTTTTGTAAGTTCAGCCATAACTAAATAAAAATTATTATCCTTATCACTAATATAGGTATTTTTATAATCAAAAGTCAAAAATCGAGATTTATATCGCTAAGTATGGATTTCTCCGAATGAGGGAAGAAAAAAGGACTGTCCGTATCGTTTTTTTGACTCTTGATTATGAAAGTACATAGATTAGTAATAAGAATAAGCATTTTTATTTAGTTATGGTTGATTGCAAATTCTCTCAAAAATAGAGTTTTATATCGCAAGGTATGGATTTCTCCGAATGACGGAACAAATTTTATTTTTTGTTGAAAGAATGCCCATAACGTTTTTTTGACTGTTGATTATGAAAGTACATAGATAAGAGTAAGAATTTTTATTTACTAATGGCTGATTGCAAACTTTGTTAAAAATTGACATTAATATCAATAGGTTTGGATTTCTCCAAATGACGGAAGAAATCATTTTTTTTTTAATTGAAGGAGTGCCCGTAAGGTGTTTTTGACTCTTAGTTATGAAAGAACATAGATTAGTGATAAGAATAAGAATTTTTATTTAATTATGGCTGATTGCAAACTGTCAAACATTAGACATTAATATCGCTAGGTATGGATTTCTCTGAATGACGGAACAAATTATTATTTTTTAGTTGAAGGAGTGCCCGTAACGTTTTTTTGACTCTTGATTATTAACCCGCCAATGGTGACCTATTGGACTGTGAGACCGGGTGTGTCGAATAACTTTATTCCCCGTTATTGTTTTTTGTTGCAATTTCGAGTAACTGCCGCTTTTCAGAGCTTAAATTGATTAAATATCTTTGTTTTATTGTTTTAAAAGCATAAATTTAAAAATAAACATGAACTATTAGTAACATGTTTCGAAAAATCTTCAGTTGAAAACCCCGGTGCGTGAGACCGACGTCACCAATGGCAGGTTAAAGTATTATTATTAGTGATAAGAATAAGCATTTTTATTTAGTTATGGCTGATTGCAAATTCTGTTAAAAATTGAGTTTTATACCGCGAGGTATGAATTTCTCTGAAAGGGAAGAAATTTTCTTTTTTTGCTTGAAGGAGTGCCCATAACGTTTTTTTGACTCTTGGTTATTAAAGTACTTGTATTAGTGATAAGAATAAACATTTTTATTTATTTATGTCTGATTGCAAACTTGAAAAAAAAAACATTTGTTTTTTAAAGGAGAGAAAAATTATAAAGGGTTAAAATTAAGGGTTGACTCTTTTTGTATTATTAATTAAGACCTTTCCTAATCATATAGTTAACTTTTTTCGATTCACTTTTCTTTTCTCAGATATGGATTTTTAAAATCTATTACTGGGTCTATTGCTAACTTCACACCTATCCAGGATTCATTTTGGATTTGTGGAAAATTACCTGCATCTCCAAAGTCCTATTGATTCTCTTCAATTCCTTAACTGTTAAATTCATCAAATCAAGAATACTCGTTTGTATTTTCCCCATTTTCTCAGATATGGGTATATGCAGTTCTATAACCTGTGGCTGTAAAAAGCACAAAATAAGTTTTTTTAAATATATAATGCTGGAGGCATTTATAATTTGAAAATGAGATGCAATAACTTTTAACCACTATTTATTTACTATTCAATTTGCACTGTGACTGCAGTTTTGACTAAGAAATGGACAATTAAGAGTTCAAACTAAAAGTTTGATAATAATAATACATTCATTAACGGGACATCGCCCTTGAAAAATACAAAATAACTAAAATGTACATTTCTATGAAGTAAAGTAATCCTTATCTAAAATTATAATGACTTAGTTGATACTATTGTCTTCCATTTTCAAATGTTTTTCTTATTTTGTCATGTGATTATTATTATATTATCAGGTATTAGAATTAATTTGTTAAAACGTTTTACGAGAGATAGTGTGTGTATTACAGTATTCTGTTTTTACCTTCAGAAACAAATTTATCGTAAACCAGCTGTTATTAAGTGTTATTTTTACGATACATCTCAATTTCTACTTGTTAATAATAATAAGTTACAACTATTTGAATATATCACAATTTGTGCCAAATAAAGTGTTTTTGCGGGGATTTACTTTCATATGAATAAAAGTGCTGCGGAAAGTCATCGGATTTTGGAAGTAGTTTATGGGAAACATGCTTTAGCTGAGCAAACATGTTGAAAGTGGTTTCTACGTTATTGTTATTTTACTCTAAAAAGCGCTACGAATTAATTCCAACACCTTATAACAGAGATTTACAGGATTTACATATTTCCTTATTTTTCTCTTATAAATTTAATAAAAAGCAAAAAAATACTCTGTCTAACCAATTTCCAAATCTGGTCGAAATGTTAAACATTACTTAGCAATATACGCACCTCATGCTTTTTCAAACTGTAAATGACCATGGAATGAAACCGAGGCCATATGTACAGCTGCTTCACAAAAATGGTTCTCATTACACGCTCTATGTGACCGAACCCGTACGTGAAACTCTGGGCACAGTTGGTGAATGCTTTTATAAAGCCAGTCTGCAAAATACAAATCCTTTATGATGATTAGGCGATGTTAGTAATTTAACATGCTCGAGTTACCTTATTGTGCTGTCTGTACAATCTCAGCACGAACGCTTCTTGGCAACTTTCGAGGATGGTATGTGCACGGAGGACTATAAATCCAGTTATCTTTTCAATCGGTACGCGTTTTTTAAGCATGTCGACGACCAAAATGCGAGTCGTGACGAAGTGGATGCCGCCTGATAAGTAGACATCCTCCCTGTAAATTAATGCTAAAAGTTATGCGATATAGTGAAAAATGCTTTGATTAAAAAGTTGATTAGCCTCACCCAGAAAGGTAAATAAGGAGCAGTGACAGTTGGCGGGGTTTTTTCTGGTACGGCCGAGGAACAAGAGGTGGTAATACAGATAGGTGCAGTCACACAGAGATTAAATAAATAAATAAAATGGTGAATGCCGATTATGAGATTAGTCATAATTTTTTAATGCAGATCGCAAAGCCATGGCAGCCAACGTACATAATAATAAATTCAACTTGTCATCAAAATGCTAAAAATGTGTTTCTATGCAATACTACACTTTTTAACACGTTCGCTGCCACCGCAATTGGGATTGCATTTACGCAAGTGTAAAGTCAGAGGCACTAGCGCGTTGGTGGTTGCGAACGTGTTAACCAAGCCAAGCACTTTTTACAGAAAATCTAACTATGTTATTAATTTTCTTGTAGCTTCTAAAATGGCGAAAAAACAAAAGACAACTTTTGTTTTTCTTATGGCCACCATATTGGATTTTTGAATGCAAGTTTTTTTCTATTTTTCATGACGATCACACATTATGGTTTAATTTCATATTTAAGCCAGAATTTTTAATTATTTATTTTTGTAGAGTGCCAACAAAATTAATACTTTCGTTTAAAACAAAAAGTTGACACTGGCAAAAAGTTTGCTGTCAAAATTGCAATTTTCAAATAAAGTACAACGTAGGATCTTAGAAATGTATTACGCTTCCCATAAAAATAGATAATACAGTATTTTAAAAAGACATTAATCACATTAATGCGCATGTCTCCCAATTAATGTATAACTGAAATACATAAAATTAAAGTAGGCTTTTATCATAATTAATATTTTACTTCAGCTTCTCTTAACCCTTTCGACCCTGGTGGTGGCAATTGCCACCGCAACATTTACATGTTTCTACTTGCTATGACAATCCATATTTTTGCTGTTTATCACTAGATGTCACTTCAACAAAGCCTCACTAATTAATTCCTATACTAATTAATCAAATCAGTTCAAATTTGGTGTTTATGGTCTTAAGAAGCTCCCCATCAATAATAATTAACAAAAAATTATTTTTTCAAGTTTAAAAATCCAGGGCTGAAAGGGTTAAATCTTCGAAACAAGCTTGTACAATGTGCCTGCTCATTGTCTTGTTTAACTCCGTTGAAAGTGTTTCCAAGGTGACACTTTTTGTACAACGGTCAACATTTTTAACATTTACTGTCGTTCTTTGAATAAAAACTATTCATGTTCAATCAGAACACTCACCTTTCTGTAGTGTTGGTAGAAAATGTTGTAGTGTGAACATTATCATCCTTCAGTTTTTCAACAAAATACTTCTCCTCGAACTCATTACAATTTAGGACAATCACTAGATTCCCGGGATCGCAGTAAACTCTTAACAGGTTTATAAGCACAACATCTATGCTCAATCCCCTACGAAATGAAAAAAATATAATCAAGACACGGACCTCTAATATACCTTTTAACCCTTTGCACTCGAGGCATTTTTCGCTATAATTCCAAATATATATTTCGGACACAAAGTGATCATTATCAATGGTTTGGTACTTAACAATTTATAATTGGCACTGGATCAGTGGTTCCCAAACTTTTTTGTCCTACAGTGTTCTGATTTCCAGAAAAAATATTACTTAGCGCCCCCTGGAATTTTTTTTTTTTATTTTAAAAGCAATTAATAGGATCACCAAGATTGACTATTTGCAATTTATTTTTTGTTAATAAATTGGTTACCGCACTGAACCCACGTTTCACTAAATCTTCTCTTCTTTCTTTTATATTATCACTGCCCCCTTACAGTTATTCATCGCCCCCAAATGCACCTGTGGTCATCAGCGCCCCCCTAAATCGCCGCAGCACCCACTAGGGGGCGGTGGCGCCCACTTTGGGAATCACTGCCCTGGATAAAGGGAATGGACATCGGTGGACATTTTAAGATTGAAATAGCCATGATTATCTTAAACTGAATACGATCACAATTTACGCCTGAGGTAAATGAAGACGACTTGATTTATTTATATGTTATTATTACTAAAAATGTAAGGTTATGTTTCAACAAACTACTCACTTTGCTGCCACCACGATCCCGTCATTGTGAATTATGTCCAAGAATATCTGCGTTTCGAAATCCAGCATGCTGTTCAGCTCCTTGTTTTCCAACAGCGAGTCCACATCGGTCATTTCGAGTTTTTTCAAATAAATCCGTGCCGGAATTCAAAGGATCTTTGTAAACATAGAAATAAGATTGTAGAAGGTCGACTTTAATTACCGATGGTTTTGCCACCGGTCGTTGAGAGCGCTATCTCGGTGCAAAGCTTTCGCATGTGTATAAAAATATAAAAACGATTCGAACAGTTCTGTGACGGTTTTGGGGAGATAAGAGAATCTCGGGTTGGAACAAACAAATTATATCAATGAAAATAATTGTAATTAAAGTTTACATTAATGGAATCAACGTTAAAACCTCTTGTATGTCTTGAAATGCAATTTCAGTGGATTTCTTTATTTTAAATGAGGTTGTATGTCTTGAAATGCACTTTCGTTGGATTCCTTTAGTTTAGATGAGGTTGTATGTCTTGAAATGCACTTTCGATAGATTTCTTTAGTTAAGATGAGGTTGTATGTCTTGAAATGCATTTTCAATGGAGATCATTAGTTTAGATGAGGTTGTATGTCTTGAAATGCAATTTCAGTGGATTTCTTTATTTTAAATGAGGTTGTATGTCTTGAAATGCACTTTCGTTGGATTCCTTTAGTTTAGATGAAGTTGTATGTCTTGAAATGCACTTTCGATGGATTTCTTTAGTTTAGATGAGGTTGTATGTCTTGAAATGCAATTTCAGTGGATTTCTTTATTTTAAATGAGGTTGTATGTCTTGAAATGCACTTTCGATGGATTTCTTTAGTTAAGATGTCTTGAAATGCATTTTCAATGGAGATCCTTAGTTTAGATGAGGTTGTATGTCTTGAAATGCAATTTCAGTGGATTTCTTTATTTTAAATGAGGTTGTATGTCTTGAAATGCACTTTCGTTGGATTCCTTTAGTTTAGATGAGGTTGTATGTCTTGAAATACACTTTCGATGGATTTCTTTAGTTTAGATGAGGTTGTATGTCTTGAAATGCACTTTCTTTGGATATCTTTATTTTAAATGAGGTTGTATGTCTTGAAATGCACTTTCGATGGATTTCTTTATTTCAAATGAGGTTATATGTCTTTGGATTCCTTTAGTTCAAATGAGGTTGTATGTCTTGAAATGCACTTTCGATGGATTTCTTTAGTTACTGCGAACACAACTAGGTGGCGAGACTTATATTTTTTAATTTGTGCTAGTTGTAAATGTTGGATTTTGTTGCCTGGGTCTAAAGTTGGATGGCTGACTGGTACTGTCGTTATTAGTCTAGTAATAGAGAGGTTTGTTCCAACCACGAATGGACCGTACGCTGGACGATCATGTTTCTGTTCCAACCGAACTTGGGTTCGTTGCTGGATCAGTCCCATTTCATGGTCCGGATTAGGACTTCTTTGGACCTTTGACTATATATTCTTATAGTTTAGATCCAAATTGAAGGAGAAATCGCAAACTGAAGTAGACCTCCTCAAGAAAACAATTTAGAATGTTAACGCTATTATTATTTTAATTTTATTATTAAAAAATACGCTTTTTTCTACATATTCATGTGTAAGACGATTTTAAGATAAGAATATCTATATTTTTAAAACTCCCGGGTATTTCATTTCCTCGCTTACATAACAGATGGCGCTGTTTTTGACGTTTATTTTATATACACTTGGTGACGAGAAACAATAAAATTCAGACATTCACTTGTTTGAAAATTTCACTTGTTTCCACACAAACAATCCAATCAATTGTTTTTACACTCTCATCAGTCAACTTTCAGGATTGCCCAGTTATGGATTGTCCACTGTGTCAATGGTTTGTTTATTTATTTATATACTTGCACAACACAACTGTTGCTAACATTTGCATTTCACAGTTAGGAATTAGTCATCATGCGATATTTCACTGTAATGGGAGCAGATGATCCACCCAAAAATTGAGGAATCGAGTTGAGAACAATAACATTTGGGAATATCGAACAGAGCAGGAAATCTGGTGGGTGTATTTTTATGGTTCGTATTAAAATGCTTTCTAAGCGAAGGTTGCTGATAAGGCGGCACAATTTGCATGATTAGTAATGCGACACTGATTTGCATCAAGAGCTGCGTTAGTGGCTTGTTTTGCTCATAATAACGAGAAGGATTGAGTTTGTGAACTGAATATTTTCTTTATGATAATACGTTTGTGTATGTTCACAATAACGTGTATAGTGAGTAATATTCATATTCGAAATAGTGAGTAATATTCCCATTAAAAATAGTAATCAGCTGAATGTTATTTTAAGATAAGTACGTAGTTATGTTTTGATTACGGGTTATGAAGATTTAGAATACGAAGACTACGGATTTTACTTAAATATTGAAATATCTTTTGATAGTTTTAATCACATGGTCATTCTTGAAGGGTAAGGGTAAGATGAGTGATTATGAAAGGATAAGTAATGTTTTTTTTTTTATAAAGGAAAACACTTTTGTTCACAAAATGTTATAATGTGTGCATTATTTAATTGTAAGGGCAGCATTAATGGGGTACATTTAACACCCAGTTTCATTAAACACCCATTAATATGGTTATTAAACATGCACACGCATTTACGTGTTTAGAACAGAACGCGAATTGTGATAATATTTTGTTTACCCTGTTTAATACTGATTTTAACTTTGATTTTAATTTTTTTTCAATTGTAATTGCCATTACAACTAATTTTGATTTTAATTTTGATTTTGAATCATAAATTGGAATATTACCGAATAAACTTATAATTCGTGAAACAAACCAAGTGCATTTTATTACTTTTAATACATATTACAATATACTTTACTAAATGAGAGTGCTAAATAAGAACCTAAACTTTATTTTTAGAATAAAGGATTTTGAAAATGTTGGCTCCTGAAGTTGGATCGACTAATAATGATCTCAACGATAAAAGTCCTCTGGTGCATAAAAGGACAAAAATTTTACACAGGCTGTCGAGTTTGTTCGGGCCTACCCCGGTGGCAAGCCCCGGCGATGGAGGATACATTGAATTTGGTTCCTTTACGGAGCAGTCCGAGACCAGGACGCTGGGGACTTTTGCCGGAGTTTTCGGTCCGGTGACGTTGTCCATGTTTTCAGCATTGATTTTCCTGCGAATGGGTAATGACAAATATTTATATTGAATTAATATTTAACACATAATTAAACAAAAAGAATCAGATAAGACAAAATTCTCTGTATGTAGTAATCCTTTTAAACTTGTTATTTTAATAGTTAAATTAGCTTGATTTTAATTAAATTTTCTAAATTACCAACATTATTACAATTTTCACATCACAAAATTTAAGAGAGTTTATCAGTTTTTTACAAAACAATATTTTGAGTAAATTTGAAAATTTTCATTGTTTTTGTATTCATAAATCTATTCATTTTTGCTAACAACTAAATTTGGAAATTTTCAAGTTGACGACAATTATTTTTGTATACAATGTATACTAATTTTTGCTAATGCCTTCATTACTCAACTCACTCTAAATGAGGTTTTGGGATGTTAACCTTTGTTTTTATATTTTAGGATACATTGTAGGAAATGCTGGCTTATTGGTAACTCTGACTCAGTTTGCAATTGCTTATGCCATTCTGATATTTACTGTAGCATCAGTTTGTGCTATTTCTACAAATGGTGCAGTCGAAGGAGGTGGTGCATACTGTATCCTTTTTCTAAAAATTATTTTTATGTTTTTTAATTATTTTAATAATTGGCTGTAGACAAGATTCTTATGCCAGGCTCAAATGGGCCAAAAAAAAAAATTATTTTAATATCGATGTATTGAGAATTCATATTATTAATCACTTAATGCATATTTTTAAATTAATCTCCAGTCAAATGTTGTACTTACAACACCAGTATCTCATTTGCTTTGAAAATTGTAACCCTTTCAATTTAGAGCGCAATTTAAATGTGGAATAGATTTGTATCAATTTGACAATTTAATTTAATATTAGTGTTTTCATATTGTGGCAAGAAAGATGCGAAGTCTATTAAAAACAAAGTTGGTTGCTTTAGCCAGAAAGTATAAGAAACATATACACAGTGGGCCAAAAAAAAATGATACAAATTGTAAATATTCATATTTTCAATAATAATGAACGCATTAAATATTGCTTTGAAAAACAAAATATCTACACTTTGTGGATTGCAAAAATGGTTAATTGCATTTTCGAAAAGTTTTTGTATCGAGGATATTTCACATTAATGAAGGCACTGCAAAAATTGGAGTTTAGGAATTCGTACTGTACGTGGTCTTCCACTTATTTGTCTGCGATTATTGTTATCGTAAGTTCCGAGTTTAATTATTAATCACTGAATACTTGTAACCGACCAAGCCTACTGTGGGTATTTGTTCACAATCTTTCGTGCAGATAAATTGTCATAGTGAAAGAAATGTTTAATGAATATTTTATCTTCTTTACTTTTTAACAAATCTTGTCACAACTAAAATGACTGATAGAAGTGACAGCTAATGTCTGAGATTTATTTGAGAACAAAAACAAATCATGGTTACTCGAAGGGTTAAACAAACAATTTGTGAATTTAACTTTTTACTTTCTTCGTATGAATTATAAGAAAGTATTGTGATTTTGAGGTTCCTAGATAATTTTTGGAAAAACAAATTTATCTCAAAAACTACTAAATATTTTCAAATGAAACTTTGAACATAAGCTTGATTTGATAATAAGAAGTACTACTAAGCGTTTGGTAACATTTAGTGCAGTGGAAGTGGGTGTTTACCTTAACTGTCTCTTTTTTTATATCATTTCAAGTAGCAAACATTTTAACAAATATTGAAGGCAACAAAAAGTGTTTCTTAAATATTTTGATTTTCGAGAAAAAAAAAATCAATATTTTGTCATATTTGATAAATGATTACAGTTGAATTTTGGCAGAGAATGCCAAAATGAATAGTTTATAAACAATACAGTATTTCAAAATTTGCAACCTTTTGAAAAAAATCAATAAATATGAAAAAATACAGTAATCCCTATTCTCATTATAACAGAAAAAGTAACATGATGGCCACATCAAAATTTTTAAGTCTTGCAAGTAAAAACAGTTTTTATTTACTCTCTAAAATAAATCTTTAAAAGTAGAACCACAATTGAAGCAATCAAAATTGTTCGATTGCCACTTTTGCTTAAATTTGCATTTATTTCTCTTTATTATTAGAAGTGTGTAAATATCTTAAAAAAAAAAATCCTTAATAAAATGACAGTTATGATTAGTAGGACTCTGGGACCAGAATTTGGAGGTTCCATTGGGACGTTGTTCTTCTTTGCAAATGTTGTTAGTAGCGCTTTGTGTATATCCGGATGTGTGGAGGGGATGGTTGAAAATTTTGGACCTTCGGGTAATGTATATCAACCACTTTCTTTAATTATATGAGATAATATGTAACCATATTCCAGCGGCGGCTTGTGGATCTTCTTAGTAAAGTGTATTGGTAAAATTTTCTTCCGTAGCCTCCTCACCAAACATCCACGAACCGCCGCTGCCATATTCGTATATTAAGTGAAACCATAATCATATTATTTTGTCATCTGTCCATAATTTTTCTCTTTTATTCCAGCGGTTTCTATTGTTTTATACATTTGATATGATAAATTAAAATGCTATTGCTCTGTAAATATTTATTTTGCATCCAGAGTTTTGGCAATTCACCTTGCTCTTATTAACCCGCTATTGGTGACGCAAATTTAATGGTGACGCCGGCCTCACCCACCGGGGTTTTCAACTGAAAATTTTTTGAAACGTGTTACTAATACATAGTTCATGTTTTTTTTTTAAATTTATGCTCTTTGACAATAAAACAAACATATTTAACCAATTTAAGCTCTGCAATGTGGCAGCTACTCGAAATTGCAACAAAAAAACATAACGGAGAATAAAGTTATTCGACACACCCGGTCTCACAGACCAGTAGGTCACCATTGGCGGGTTAAATAAACAATGATTTAGACAGTGTACTCATTTTCTGAGCAATTAGTGAATTACTTGTGTGTTAAACTAAACTATCTGACACGTCAATTAAATATAATTCATTAAACCAATTTATCTTAACATTTAAGACAGTGTATGGTTTCAAATTAATTTTATTGTTCTACAACAATTGTTTCACCACACAGTCGCTTCATCAGGTAGATGAAAAATTATGGGTTTACATTTTACAATTACCGCTTATATACTAGAAATTGCGAACAAACGTTGAGGTTTGGGGGGGGGGGAGTTGTTGTATTAATGTGTGTTGAAAAATGGACCTAACGATTACCCGCGTGAACAACAAACATACATTCAACATCTTCCACAAACCAACACGCACCGATGATCCACATGGATTCCTTTCACCCTAAGTCCCATAAACTCGCTGCATATAATTCAATGCTCCACCGTTTAATTAACACCCCCATTTCAAGAAATGATTTCAATACCGCATTCAAACGCATTTGCACCATCACAGAAAATAATGGTTTCCAAGCCTCATCTATCAAAAATCTCCAGCATAAAAAACAACAACAAATCACCTCCCTCATCTTTCCTCAACCCCACAATAACGCCCGTACCCCATATGCTTCCTTAGTACATTTGGGAAACCTATCTGAAAATGTTGGGAAAATTCTAAATAAATTAAACATCACCACATCATTCAAAACCAATAACCCCCTCTCAAAGTTCATCAATAATGCAAAAGATAAAACAAACAGAAATAAAGAATCGGGTGTATATTTACTCACCTGTGGAGATTGTCCAAAAGTTTCCGTTGAACAAACTGAGCGAAGTTTTGAACAAAGGATAAAGAACACAAAAATTGTTTTATTCAAGGAAAATCTAACTATACCTATGCCAATCATCTAACAGAACACTGCCATTCATTTAATGATAATTTCAAAATCCTCCATAAACAAAATAAAACCCTAAACCTAGGGTTCAGATGATATATATCATCGGATATATATCACGATATATATCAAGATATATATCATGATGATATATATCATGGATATTTATGAAACACACAATACCAAAAAATTCCCCCTTTTTCCAGTTGCAGCAATATGAATAGTAAGCATGTGCTCTAATATAAACTAGAGATGGGCGAAATGACTCTTTTTTGTCGAAAAAAATGAAAAAGTGTGAGCAAAAAAAAACAAAAAAATTTTTTCAATTTGGTGTCAAATATTTTAACAATTTAAATGTTTTTTTTTGCTATCTTGTAAGCAACTGTGTTTGTTTGCAATAAATAAATATAATATAAATAAAGTATGTGCATTATATAATTAATAAGTCATATAAACATTAATATTAATGACCAAGAATAAATATCAAGAAGTTGATATATATCGGATATACAGGGTGTTTCAAATTCGAGGCTCACCATGGGGATCTCGCTTATTAGAAGAGATAGAGGGTATGTTTAAATTTGGCACTTTTGCAGAATTTTATGCTGATTAATAATCGGTTGAAAAAATCTAATTAAAATATTTTGTTTTCGAGTTATACTAAAAAAACTGAAAAAAACGATTTTCTTTTTTTCTTTATATCTGCGTTATTTGAGGTGATATTTAAAAACGGAAAAGACGTTCTTATGGCACTTTTTTATTATCTAACAGTTGGCATAAGATTTTTCTTCGTAACCTGTTTCGTCTCTTTTGAACCATCATCAATCAACTTTCTTATTTCTTATCGCCGCCATATTTATTTTTTATCACATCTGAATGCTCAATTTTTTGTGATGGCAAAAATATAACACAACATATATTTAATTTCATAAATTAACAAATAATTCGCATATATAATAACACTTTTATTGACAATTTATATGGCACTTACTAATAATCATGCATGCCATGAAATTTAAAACAATTGGAAATCCGAATAACTCTTTGTTAAACATTATAATTCTTTATGATTAAAAATGTCGTTCGATAATTTAGAAAAGCAAGATATGTACCATACTTCTAATTCAGTAAACGGAAATACATTGGCTAGTCAAAAATATCTACAGTTTTTGTGTAAATACACAATTATTTTAGGCGATATAAAATAAATGTTCTTAATAAATAAAATAATATATAAATCAATACTAATAACCATAATATTAATATGAAGATTATTAATTATAATTTATGTTCAAATAAAAAAAAAAACGGTTTCATTAATGCACAATTGAACGCGTTTTTTAACATTATTTATTTCTCTATAAACATTTATTCTGGAGATCGAATTAAAAGCATTAGTAATCTGATCTCTGAGGTGTTCAATATTCTTATGAGTATAACAATAAACTATATTTTTAACAAAACGCCAAAAAGAAAAAAATCAAGACGTTCAAATCAGGCCAATTAAATTTCCGTTATAAATTCCCAAACATTTATTCCAAAACGGCCTACCACTTCGGACTGAATTTTCTGGATAATGTTTATTATTGCGATGAAATACGCCACTCTTCGTGAATTGGCATTCATCTGTTGAAATAATATTTTTAAAAAAACATCATTTTCATTGCACTTTTGTGGCAAATAATTACAAAATGCTTCTTAAATTGTCAACAGGTGCAAGTGTAAATGAAAATTATATTGTTTACAATAGAATTTATTTCAAATGAAATATGTTTTGTACGTAAACGTAAAATTATTGAATTAAGACACATTTATTATTACCATTTCCAAAATATGATTGCGACTTTCTTGAGTAATTTTATTATCGTATGGTATGCGACAACTTTTTAAATTGTTTCTAATTCCATGGCACGGATGATATTTGGTAAGCGCTACATAGATTGCCACTAAAAGTGTTTTAAACGATTTTATGTTCATTTATGATATTAAATGTAGGTTGTGTTATATTGTTGTCATCACAATAAATTGAGCATTCAGATGTGATAAAAAAGAAATATGGCTTCCATAAGAAATAAGAAAGTTGATGATGGTTCAAAAGAAACGAAACATGTTACGAAGAAAAATCTTACGCCATCTATTAGATAATAAAAAAGTGCTATAAGAACGTCTTTTCCGTTTTTAAATATCACCTCAAATAAGGAAGATATAAAGAAAATAAGAAAATCAGTTTTTTCGCTTTTGTAACATAACTCGAAAACAATAGTTATTTGTATGGTAAGAGCGCAAAGTCATACATTGCCGCTTGAGAGAGGAAACCTCTCGAAAGCGGCAATGAGCTTTGCGCTCACACTATACATAAAAATTTTTCTACGACCGCTTTGAAAAAGAAACATAAATATAATTAAATATAAAAAGCAATAATACATACAGACTGTACCGTGGTCAGCCATGGAATGTCGTATCCATGTCAATAAAAATTGTGCAAAGTGACGTTTAGATAGTTGTTGTGAATACTTTGCCGCGCGTTGCTATTCTTTTTATATCGGTCGTAGAAAAAATATTTTACTTAATTTATTTCAACAGATTATTAAAGGTGATAGAGTGGATGGGGAGGGGGGTGAAGGTGGCGGGGTGGGTGAAGGAAAAAATGAGAGAGGTGGATATGCAGGAGAGACAGGGGCGGATAGAAAGGAGTGAATATAATGATATGTATGGGAGGTGGCAGGTGTACGGGAGAATACCAGAGTATTGGGGGGAAGAAGGATGGAGTAGGGAGGAGAGGGTGAGGTTGGCGAGGGCGAGATGTGGGTCAGGAGAGAAAGGGAGGAAGAGGTGGATGGGGGAGGATTATATGAGATGTGGGCTGTGCGAGTGGGGGAAGGATACATGGAAGCACTTGGCGGAAGAATGTGAGAGGGTGAAAGAAGAATGGGTAGGAGTGAGAGGGAATAGAAGGGTGACGGAATGGATGAGAGAGGATGGGGCAGGAGTGAAGACGCTGGAGAAGGTGGGATGGGAGAAAGAGGGGAGAGGGAGGGAGGGGAGGGGTGGAAGGGGGGGTGAGGGATGTAAAGAGTTAATTTGTTTTGTATATATGGTTATGCCAATAAAGGTCCTTTTTTTTTTTTTATTAATCAGCACAAAATTCTGCAAAAGTGCCGAATTTAAACATACCATCTATCTCTTCTAATAAGCGAGATCCCCATGGTAAGCCTCGAATTTGAAACACCCTGTATATCCGATATATTGATATTTATATAAATATCGGATATTTTCCGAACCCTGCCTAAAACTAAACCTACTAGAGTCAATGGAAATTAACAAATTCAATAAACGCGGTGTTCTGTTAAATGACCAAATCGACGTCAATAATTCGCCTTTACTTAACATCACATAACTATATAACTGAATATTACGTATATGTATGTATGTAGGTGTGTACTTCTAGTCTAGTTCCTATTTTGTAACATGTTTTAGTTAAGTGTTCCTGAATGGCTCATCTCTACAATAATTAATTAATTTATTAAACAAATTGGGGTTAACCTTACTTGTTGCAGAAAGCATTAAATAAATACAATAAAACGAAATGTAGCCTGAATATATGAATAGGTTGAATATTCATATATTCAGGCTACATTTCGTTTTATTGTATTTAATTAATTTATTGTAACGCAAATTTTAAATTTATATTTTTCTAAACAAATTTTGGTTGTCATAACTATAAAAGTAATGAATAAAAACAAAATTTGTTTCCTTAACCCTCCAGGCCGGGCGCCAAGTCTGTGACACCAGGTGCGCGAATAAACGTTCATCAATTTTCGGCAAACTGTTTTTTCGAATTGTCTAGCCGAGTACCTTAATAATTTCTTCTTTAGTTCACGTTTAGAAAGCAAAGAGTTTGTATGATATTTTAGTTATTTAAAATAAAAAAATAAAATTTACTCAAATTTTATGTAGGAGATTTTTTTTTTACTTAAGTCTCCGAGAACCAGCGCCCGCTACGGTGTCAAGATTTAGATTGCCCGGCCTGGAAGGTTAAAATTCAAAAATGAAAAATTCAGGCGTTATAGGGCTAAAAAAATTAGTTCAACGTTAAGATTAGTAATAATTAAAACTGAAACAATTGAATTATTGATTAAACAATAATATATTTTAGGTTATTTGGTGAGTGGCGTTTTACCAGATGGACGTTGGTGGAATTTCCTGTATTGCTCCAGCTTAAACACTCTAAATTTGCTCGTTTGTCTAATTGGAGCAAGTATGTTCGCTAAAACCAGTGTTTTCATCCTGGCGATGGTTTGCGGATGTTTGAGTGTCACATTCTTCAGTTTTTTCTATCAACATCCATTAGAGGTAAATACCTGCTCCGTTTACCTGGCCCGTGCACGTTTGAAAATTGAAATTAAAACTACACCAACTTACGGTATTTCTGTAGTGAAAAAAGTTTTCATTGTACCCTTACTGTTTTCTTGGAAATATTATTACCAAACGTTAACCTGGCCCAAAAATTAAATACAGTAAAGCGTCAATAATCCAGATTCATTGTGACCGGACCCTGTTCGGATTTTTGAAAAGAACCAAAAAAAGGTCGTTTGAGGTTATAACAAAAAGAAAATTTGCTAAAACCGTTAATAATTCACTTTAGTGGTTAAATAATAGCAGCAGATAAATAAAACCTTTAATTGATGAACTTATAATGTATTGTAATGAAAGAATATTACATACTTATGTATGTATGTATTCACTTCAACTTTATTTTTCACCGTAATTGAATCCGGATTATCGATGGTCCGGATTCTTGATGTCCGGATAATCGACGCTCTATTGTATTCAATGTATGGAATTTCGATTGCCCAGAATCATACCATTTTGTATGTATCGGATATTTTGAGTATTCTCATCCAACTCTTGGTGAAACAAACTGTAGTAATAACTTCATTTAAAAATTATTATTTAAACTTGGAATTAAAGCTAGCCTATATAGCCTTATACTATCCGTATACTACAGCCCACAAAAAAGATTTTATAAAGCTACCGAGTTTCTGAGAAAATTTTAATTTTCAAAGGCATGTGAGCTAGGATTATAGAGCCATAAATACCCACATATCAATGGGCTGTTAACAAAACAGTTGTTAAACATGAGGAATCAGTTTTTCTTGTACCAATTTTTCTTTCAAATCAATTCATTAATTAATTGTCCTAATAAAAAATTCTTAATTGCCACGATGTTTTGTCAAAAACCCAGTGATTAGCAATTAAAAACATTATATTTGTAGTTTAAATTTATCTCCAGGTAGGAATACCCGAATCAAATGTGCTCGTCAATATGACGACGGCAAACTACACAGGACTGAGCTCGGCCACGTTATCCGAAAATTTGTACCCCGATTACGGCCGTGATTACACCTCACACGGAGAGTTTGTAACGTTTGCAACAGTTTTTGGTGTACTATTCTCGGGCGTCACTGGGATCATGGCTGGTGCTAATATGAGTGGTAAGAATTTCACTCTTTAATTATTATTTATAATCATGTCTGTTGTTAATGTTAAATATCCATTACTATTTTTGGTTGAAGAACATTTGCAGTTTATAAAAGCACCAATTTTCGCGGTTATTAATAACAAGAAGTAACAGCGAATGTGTTAACTCATTACTGCATATGGGATTATAATTTGAACCACTAAATTCAAGCAAGTTGTGACACATCGATCCACAAATTAGAAAACTTACAAACCTGTATGCATCAAGCTGAACAACAACACGAATTATAAACCAGCTCATTTTTATACTTCTAGTGCCAACTGAGAGAAGTTCACTTAGGCCCTTTAAAATGTGTGAAATCTTTTGCAGCAAATATTTAAGCAATCCTCCCACTCCCCATCTACAAAATTTAGACCTAATTATACAGGATTGGGATAAAGTATGGAACCAAGTAAATATCTTTAAAACAAAAAGGGCTAAATTTATGAAAATTTTCAGACAAGTATAATGACTCATAACGCATCTGATGCCATATTTTTTATTACTACTGTACTTCGGGTTTCATCGGAAATACCCTCAACTTTTTTAGTTTAAATGGGACACCCTGTATATTTTTACATTTTTAAATAGACACCTTTTCAACAATTACAATGATATAGGGTTTGGACTTGTCTTTTTTAAATAATAAATAGAATAATAAAAAATTAAATTTGTGAATTTCATAACAATTTTGTTCAACCCTTGAAAGTTTTGATTTATAAATATTAGAATTGCTCTCAGGGAATGCTGTATTAAAAATATTGCATGCATCTTGTGGAGATCTCTATCAATCTCAAAAACTAATCATGATTAACAAAGTAATTTTTTCACGTTCAGTTAGTACACCCAAAATTGAACAGCAATGTTAATATTTCACATGGATTCTATCTGTCAGTTACAGAAAACGTAAAAAACACGAAATTGTTTTATCAGAAAACAGTGTAAAAAGTTGTAAATAGCCAACTCAATGTAGAATTATTTTATTTAATATTTAAAAAACTACAAGTCACACACCCACCGAACCATACATCATTGCAATTGTTGGAAAAGTATCTATTCGAAAATGTAAAAATATACAGGGTGTCCCATTTAAATTAAAAAAGTTGACGGTATATCCGGTGAAACCGAAAGTACAGTAGTAACAAAAATGTGGCATCAGATGCGTTATGTGTCATTATACTTGCCTGCAAAGTTTCATAAATATATCCCTTTTTGTTTTAATGATATTTACTTGGTTCCATACTTTATCCCAACCCTGTATATTTTACTTACTAATTGTTGTTAAATTTTAGGTGAACTTAAAAATCCTGGAAAATCCATCCCTCAGGGAACTCTGTCAGCAATTGCTTTTACCTTGGTTATTTATCTGGCGATTTCAATCCTAACTGCAGCTACTTGCAGTAAAGAGCTGCTGCAGAATGATTACCTCTATTTGGCCGGAATAAATGCTCTAACTGGAACTGTTGCTATCGGTTTAATTACGGCAACATGGTCTGCGGCACTCAGTAACGTGATTGGTGGATCCAGAGTTCTCGAGGCTCTTGCCAAAGACAGAGTTTTCGGTAAGTTGTTAGAATAGTATGGTAATATTTTGAATTAATCTTGTAAAAAGATGCACGTGCATTTCATTTGAGTTTAAGGTACAGTCAGAGAAAATACAAATGCGAAACTCGATCGGCGAGGGAATGCTGCCGCATGTCGGTGCTTGGTTCGCTCAAAACCACTCCCTGCTTAAAATCCATTTATGAGGTAATAAAAGGGTATCCCGAGATAAGATGGTCAAAATGCCACCCGACACGGATTTTTAAATAAATATGAAAATATCATTAGTTGTGCCCTTAAACCAAAGCAGCCATATATCAAAAAAACTCGTACATGACACGGGAAGCCCCAAAATGGGTTTTTTTCAAATATAATTTTTTTAACCACCAAAAACTTAATTTAAAAATCTGAAAAAAGCACATATATTATTGACCCAAATACCAAATTTGGTGAACGTTATTTACAATATTGAAAAAATATTTGAAAATATAAAAAAGAACATTCGCCCACAAAAATGCCAAAAGTAGTCTTGAAAAAGAGTACCGAAAAAAATTGTCCTGAAAAAAATGCCAAAAAGAGTACTGGAAAAAATTGTCCTGAAAAAAATGGTGATGTGGCCATAATGTTACTTTCTCCGATTTGGTAGTATAATTTATATTTACGCTTTCATGGTTTATTTTTAATTTAAATGTACATCAAGCGTTTTATAGACTTGGATGAAACTGATGTTTAAAACGTCAAAGGTATGAAAGATGGAAAAATTATATTTTAAATTCAAAAACTCAGTTTACTCAAAAACCAACGAGATTTCGAAAAAAACTTATTCCTTATAAGTTGTTCATTTTAGCATTCTCTACAATTATTATTATAAATTTGCTGTGACTATTATCGTTTCATAATTATAAACCAAAAATGAAAAAAAAAATAATAATTTTTTTCCTCGAATAACAATGATTTTATGAAAATAATTTTCAAACAAAAGATGTTAATTTCTTTGTTGTCTTCAATATTTGTTTATATGTTTTTGTGATATTTTTCATATTTAAAAAAATATTGGGAAAAAACAAAAACAGTTAAGGTAAACACCCACTTCGGGTGTATGAAATTTTACCAAAAGCTTTTCAGTTATTCAGGTTCTCAAAAAAGACTTATGTTTAAAGTTTCATATCAATTGCTCCATTAGTTTTTGAGATACAGCGCGCACAGACACACAGACAGACACACACACAGACACACAGCACAATTTTTTTTTCCAGAAATTGTTAAAATGGCATCTAGGGACCTCAAAACGGATATTTCTGTAAAAAAAAAATTTAAAATTTTTTCACGATCACAATACTTTCTCGTACTTCGTAACGGAGAAAGTAAAAATGCCAAAAAGAGTCTTGAAAAAGAATACTGACAAAAATTGTCTTGAAAAAAAATGCCAAAACTAGTCTTGAAAAAGAGTACTGAAAAAAATTGTCCTGAAAAAAAATGCCAAAAAGAGTACTGGAAAAGATTGTCCTGAACAAAATGCCAAAAAGATTACTGGAAAAAATTGTCGTGGAAAAAATGGCAAAGGGTCTTAAGAGTATTAAAAATTGTCCCAAAAAAATGCTAAAAAGTGTTGAAAAAAAAAATACCAAAAAGAGTACTAAATATATTAAAAAAATATCAAAATAAACATTTTAGTTATTCGAATTTTTGAAGATGACGCACCAAAAATTGGATGATGAAAAAATCACAGATATGGCATTAACTGATAGAAATCATATAACGAAATAAAATGTTCCGTCAGTCGACCGCTTAAGGGCGAGAAGTGAACTAGGCTTGTAAATTGTATTACCTCATAATTGTATTTTAAGTGGGGACGGGTTTCGACCGAACTAAGCACCGACATGCGGCAGCATTCCCTCGCCGAGCGAGTTTCGCATTTGTATTTTCTCTGACTGTACATCAAAAACCAAAATCATTGTTTTCGTCTGTATATACAAGGTGTCTAAAAAAGACACCACCATAATGATATGGTGTATTCCTGAGAGAAAAAAAAAGCAAATTAACTAAATTCATCTATATGAAAAATTACATACTTTCCAAGATACAGCAAGTCAAAGTTTAAGATTTTTTAAATATTTTAATCTATATCTCGAAAATGGGAGATGAGAATGATTTGGTTTTTTTTTTCTGATAACTACATATGGTGTACTACATTGTTTAAAAATTTCAAGAAATTTCTTCAAGTACAAAGGTGCTCCAGAGGACATGCTGTTTACATTATTACATAGAACTTTTTTGTTCTTCGCATTTTTTTATTTTTTTTTTTGTTAAAAATAAGGCGTAAACAAAAAAACTTTAAGAGTTATAAATTCTTTAAAAGTGATGTTGCATTGAAAAAAATATTAAATCGTAAAAAATGAAATACACCATATCATTTTGGTGGTGTCTTTTTTAGACACCTTGTATATAAAAATGAATGTATTTTTGTTTGTCCCTTATGTGTTTCTATATCATTTATCCGATTGTGATGAAACTTTGGTCAATCGTTGTGCGCAAGCCCGTAAGGGTTTCTGAATTCTATTTACAATAGATGGGGCGCCAGTCATTTCAACAAATGTACTTCATATGGTTCGTGTGTCAAAAGCACTTCAATAAACTGAATTAAAACACAAACACTTTCTTTCTTTGAGTGGCATTGCAACGCATGCTGGGTACTTGCTAGTAAGCATATAAATGTTAACATGGCAGCGATTTTAACACTATTCAATGTCAAATGCATGCAATTATGTCTCATCCTAATGTAAATATTATTTAATGGTATCAGGCATTCCAATCCATCTCCTATTATCTACCAAAAGTCTTCTTTTGCCAAGAAGCGATAGTACATAATTAATTATAGAAAATTAATTAAATTAAATCGGTCAAAGAGGTGACTTTTTTGGGTCTGTAAACAGATGGTGAACAAGCATGTGGCCAAGGGCAAAAATGTTTGTTAATGATCATTTGTTGCAGCTTTAGAATCCTAGTATATCATTTAATTTGCACAGTGCATTTAATATGTCTTTTAAATCAATAGTTTCTTTTAATCATACAGCATAATCCATCTCCTTGTGAGTTAATGTTAAACACACCTTCTCGAGGTTTGGTGGCCATGTGAGTAACCTATAACTCCATCATTAAAAATTGATGTAGGCGCAAGGCCCCTTTTTTCCAAAAAAAGGCAGTTAACCTGTTAAAAAGTTACAAAAGTAGAGTTCTTGTGAATATAAAATTACATCCAATTTTAAATCTGTAAAATGTTAGCTTTAACCCTTTCGGAATGGGTATATTTGGCAATATCACACCCGACGGACGTAAAAAATGTCCATTTTTCAAACATAGATTTTTAGTGTTGGATTTTGCTCCGAAACTAAAAATACATGTTTCTGCCTTTGAATAATAATAACGACGCATCAATAACTAATTTTTGAAACGGATAAAAAAAATTAGAAAGTGCGGACGCTTTGACGCGGGAAAATCGCGACTTGTTGATGGTGTATCCATTTTATAAAAATAAATTTGCAATATACTCATATATGTAATAACGACCTATTTCGAACAAGATAGAAATAAGAATAAAACGACGATGCATATAAAATATTCCTAGAGATAAGGGCATGCATGATTCTAAAAAAGTACTGAGTAAAAACAAGTAAATTCATCAGAACGCTTATTGATGCTATCCGGCCGTCACAGAAGTTACGCTAAAATGCTAATTGATGTGACCCGTCCTGAAAGGGTTAATATATTTTTGACGTAATAGGTAATTCAAAAAAAATACATAGCAAGCAGTCGTCTTACAAAAACTGCAACAAGTGATATGTTTCTGTTTTGTAGTCTTTTTAGGATGTTCTAGATAAGAAGATGTGATTTTTTTATAATAACAACTTCACCACTGATTAAAATTAATCGGAAACCATTCCCATGGAATGGATTGAATTAATTCTTTTAATAAAAATATTTTGCACAAAATCATACACGAACAGTGAGGTTAACAGTCGCACAACAAGAAATAAAATTGCTAATGAATATTTAATTTTTAGGATCTTTATTAGACTTCATACCCAAAGGAACCTGGAAGGGGAACCCCGTTGCCGCAGTCATAGCATCCTGGTTCTTGGTACAACTGGTGCTGCTCATCGGGTCCCTTAATTTAATTGCTCAACTTAATTCAGTACTCTTCCTACTGAGCTACCTGGCAACTAATGTTGCATGCCTAGGTAAGGCTGCGCCAAAATGTCATTTCAAATGATATGAGACAGAGTCAAATGAAATCCTTAAAAGAATCCTCTGTCGATTTTTTGCTAACGCCCGGTTTCTGCAACGAATCTTAAAATACGTCTCACTTAAGTATGTCTTATTTTTAAGTAGTTCTTAACGTTTTGTTCTGTTGCACCAAACAAATTTATACATATCTTAGGTAAGATTTCATTACACATGGCAACGATGTATTTTCGCGTAAACTTGACAAGCCGTTCTATGTCAAATTCATTTCTAACCATTTTTAACCCTCCTGTTGTCGAGTTTAGAGTAATTTGATAAGAAAGAAGAGCGAAATTTATTAGCGTCGTTGATATCGGTCCACAACATTGTGGAAAATAAAACAACAAATGCTGCCACAAACAAACAGAAGTAAGAAGCATGGGATTCCATAATCCAGGAACTAAACACGTGCAGAGAGAAACATGAATCATGGAATAAGAAAGTGTTGCAGAAAGTAAAAGAGAACTGTCTAAGATTGGTGGAGGTATTAATGAATGAGAAATCGGTGGTTGGGTTGTCGAATCCTTTGGACAGTAATGTGGATTATCTGCAATTTCTACAACATGTACATCAAATGCAAATGTATCCATCACTTCTAATAAATTATTAGCCATTTCAATGAATACTTCCAATAACAGACAGACGTTGTTGAAAATTGCTAATTTTATAGGTTAGAATCCGAATCTTAAGATGCTATTTTTGGCGTCTTATAATGTAAGACCTTCTTACGACTAAGATCTGCTTTATGGTTGGTGCAACACTTTAAGAACGTCTTATTTTTAAGATAGGTTTTATCTACTTAAGATTCGTTGGAGAAACCGGGCGTAAGATTTGTAACGAGCGTACAACAAAAATCAACGAAGTTAGCGCTGGAAATCCAAAGTCATGTCTGAACTAAAATCACATGCGCACGTGTAAAGTACTGGGCCCTGATTGTACTCCTGGTGGTTTTTGTCATCAACGCTTTTTCGCGTCATTTTGACGACGTCACGACCGAATAGAATACAGTACTCACCCGAAAACGTGTCATGTCTGTGTGAAAAAGCACCGGGAGTAGAATAAGGGCCCTGGTTGTCATGTTGACATGTCAGATGTTATTAACCCCTATTTATAATATCTATCACCGTTTAACCGCAACCAGCACTTCACGCGTATGATCTTGGTGCAGGCATGGCTCGAGATTTCCAACGCCAACTTTATCATTGATTTTTGTTGTACGCTCAATATGAGGTTTGAAGACAAATCATAAATAAGAGTTGTAAACTCCAGAATAACTAATATTTCTTCAACTTTCAATTTTAATGTTTATTTTATTAAAAACGCATAAGGAGTGCTAGAAATATTATTTTAGTTTGCTACTTTTCATAGAAATTTATTAATTGTAACATTTTAGGATTGCAGCTGGCCAGTGCACCCAACTTCCGCCCGTCCTTCAAATACTTCAGCTGGCACACAGCCTTCATTGGTTTAGTTGGCACACTGATCATGATGTTCGTGATCAGCCCCATCTATGCCGCCTGTAGTATACTGCTGTGTTTAATTTTAGTGGTATTCCTGCATTTATTCTCACCATCCAAGGAAACTCACTGGGGCAGCATAAGTCAAGCACTGATCTTCCATCAAGTATGTATTTTTAAAATTTTTATTTATTTGAGAGACATGCCTTTACAAGGCATTAGACCAACAATGAATTAATTTCTAGCAATAAACATAGTATAATGTTAATGGCACTCTTTTAGTGACCCCTATCAATTTTATGTTTTCATGAATGTAAATTGTCATTTCAAAAGACAGTTGTAGACTTCATATCTTTGACAAATGTCACTGAACATTTGACGGTTTTAAGCAATCCTTATTTTAAAATACAGTGAGATCAAAAAGTCGAAAATAGTTGGCATCCCTTAAAACATAACCTATCTAACAGAAGTACAGTGGCATCTCTAAGAATGGGAATTTTGGCATAGAAAACCCTGAAATTTAAATAAAACAACTAGATTATGAATCCTAAATGTATTATTAATAGTGATGATCACATCTAGAAATAACTACTAAAGTTTAAAATAGACAAAATCAGCAGATAAAAACACACAAAACTATTTAACCTTAAAAATCACAAGATGTCAAAACTAACAAAATGTACACTGCACTGCATTGGAGATTTCCAGGCGGCCAATATAATTTTACTTGAATTATTATAGGGATTTTTAGAAAATGAGCTGCCAACTAGTTTTAACTTTCTGATCTCACTGTATATTAACTACAAAGTCTTTTAGGCCCACTTGCACCATTTTTTTGTTAAGTCTAACTTTGTAAAGCAGAACTTATATTCTAAGTCATGCTTAAATGGAAGCGTCATGCACCATACGAATTAATACAATTGCTTTAGTAAGCAAGCTCAAAGTGTTGCAACATCGTAAAATCTTGCGATTTTCACTTTTTAACGTTGGCGACATAGGTGTCCTTTCATGTCCTTTTATCAGCTGATTTTGACATAAAGTGCGTGCGAGTCTTTACGCGAACAGTGTTGCTGTACGAACAGGGAAATAGTGAAACTCACCATAATTATTAAGAATTCAGTGCTCAATTAAATATTTTTGAAGGCAATGCACGCGTAAAGAAAGCTCGGTGCGTAAACAAGAGAGGTTATGTCATTATTAGTTAGGCCAAGTAATTTTAACAAAGTTTATTTGCGGATACGAAAACATCAAAAGAACGACAGTTCCAAATCATGATGATGTTCAAAACTAGTTACCTGGGATAACCGAAATTAATAATATACATAAGGTCTAAATCGTCTTCAAAAATATTGTCCACTCCAAAGTTTAATTCTTAATTTTAAATATACTATGAGTTTTGTTATTGAAAATAATTTATTGTGCATAAATATCTGTCACAAGGGACCACTGATGAAACGAATTGAAGGTTATGTATGCAGACTTAAATTTTAAGCGGTCCATGACGACGACTTATTTCAATTAAAGTCTTGCTTAAGCTGTGCTTAAAGTATGGTGCAAGGAAAATACACACTTAAATGTTGCTTAAATTTTAAGAATGCTTTAAGCGTAGCTTAATTACAATGGTGCAAGTGGGCCTAGGTGACCCCTACAAATTTTATATTTTTATGCACAGATTCATACGTCCAAAACATGTAAATTGTCATTTAAAAAGACAGTTGAAGACATCATATCTTTGACAAATGTCACTGAACATATTTTTTCAACATATCAAAATGACGGTTTTAAGAAAATATGTATGTTTTATATTTTGTGTTATTTTGTGTATGAGAGAATTAAACTTAAAAATACCACACAGACTACCACGATACTATAAATGTTCTATTAATACGGAAATGTTGGTGGCATTCTTAGTACCGTCTTAATCCTGTGTACATCTATTACTAAGGCTATTAATAATTAATCATTGTTTCAGGTTCGAAAATATCTCCTCCTCTTAGACTCCAGGAAAGACCACGTAAAATTCTGGCGGCCGCAAGTACTCCTCTTGGTGAACAGCCCGCGGTCTGCGTGTCCGCTGATAGATTTTATAAACGTTTTAAAAAAAGGGGGATTGTACGTAGTAGGACACGTGATTACCGGCAATCCCGATGTCGTCGGACCTGATCCGACCATTAAAAAGATCCCTAACTGGCTCAATTTGGTCGACCATCTGAAAGTGAAGGCCTTCATCGAATTGACGGTGGCGCCGACCGTGAGAAACGGACTGCAACACTTGATGCGGCTGTCTGGAATGGGTGCGATGAAGCCCAACACGGTGGTGCTCGGGTTTTTGGATAAGCAGACGCCGATAGATTTTCTACAAAGGTTTGTACATATCCATTCCAAATTGGAGAAAAATAAACAGTATAGTTCATCCGTTGAGAGCTGACGGTGACTCATGCATTTTGGTACTAAGAATTGCTTTGCATTTTATATCTATCTTTTCCTATCATGTACGAAACAGTATGAAATAAAAGATGAAACGTGTGTCTGCGTGTTAAAGAATAGGGCAGCGTAAACGTAGGTCTAAGCTCACGCATGACTCTTGCATTGCATTGGCACGCTTCATATAAACACACAAAACACGCGAGCGCTATGTCAAATAACATAACCCTAAAAAGTTTGTTTAGGTGGTGTGCGAGAATTTTTAAATATCTCGCCAATGAAAATCAGCGCGGCACTAAATTTTCTTATGGACATGTGTTTACTTAAATCTTGATTCATGCGATTTTAAGCGATGAGTTACAGGTAGCTCTCGGCGGCCCGACTATATTCTCCAGTTCCTATTGCAGGATTTTGACATTTAAATTACCTTTAACCCCTTAACGCACACTTTTTTAGCGTTATCGTTTGGCGCGCTCGAATTAATTCGAGCGTGTACGTTAAGGGGTTAAGGTATGAACTTTGTGAGTAGCTCTGTCAATCTAATAAAGTTAGAGGTGGGGGTGTCTAGAGTTTAGCAATACGGTCTTGCGTGGGGAAATTTTTTAACTGCAAAGGGCAGTGTCGACGATATCAAGAATGATTGTTGAAAATCAAATGTTGGATTTAAATAACTGATCATTGATGATCAACGAGCGTAGGCACTGATGTTTTTTAACATTACCAATACTTTCCTCCAAAGTAAACAAATTTTCCAAATCAAGTTTATTAAATGCAAAATTCTAAAAAGATGTTGCTCTTGAAATCTCTCTAGTTTTTGATAATGCTACGATTTTCAGGCAAACAATAGTTTTAGTAATAGAAAAATTGAAGAAAACAATGTTGTACTCAATTCAGAAAACACTATTCTTTCAATACCTCATTGTTTTTCGATTTGTATAACACTTCAGATAAAAAAATAAAGGTGAAATGCAGCCATAAAATTTCACCAAAATTAGGTTAAATCTACAATAGGCAATTTAAATCACTTCAAAACATCAATTTTTTATTTATTTGGTTAAATACACAGAACAGATATTTTTTTTAAATCTGTTTAAATTCACAGAACATTCTTTAAGTCCACTTTAATTGTTGAAATTATAACAATTTTCAAGCTAATTATGACTATATGGTAAAGAAGCTTTCTAACAATAAATATAGAACGTGAAGGTAAAATTTTGCAAAACCTTTAAGGAAATTTTTAACCTAGAAAACTTTTGATCTCTTTCAGGGAATAATAAGTTTCAAACAGCGGCGGATCGTGGATTTCCGTAGGTGAGGCAAAGACGAAGATGCCGCTTGTGCTGAATTACTTACTCTAATAGAGGAAGCAAATATTCCATTGCTTTGTCGGTCAAATTTTCTTCCGTTGCCTCACCGCCGAACATCCACGAGCCGCCGCCGGTTTCAAAGGTTGATAACAAAACAATGATAGAGTAAAAGTGAAGTTAGAATTATCACAATAAATGGCAGCCTTGCTAGTTCCTGAAACAAGTAAACTCTAAAAAAATGCGTATTAATAATTCAGTTCACTTGATTGGTTTCTAGGGGAAATTATATTATATTATACTTTTCGTAATCTACCTTTATAGTCTGCTCATTCTACAGATAGAGTTGTAAAAACTCCCACAATCGCCGTATGTTCTGTGCATCTGATTTAGACTATGTAAATTTAATTTGGCGGACACTGAAACATGCCTGGCACGGCGTCGTTTTGGTGGAGATAGGGCCATTTCAAACAAACAAGCAGAAAGGATGCCAACAGATGGCACACTACAATGAGGCAATCAGCTGACAGTCGCGTCAACTATTTGTATTTGTACTGCGTGGTTTGGATGTGCGTATTTCCCGTATATTTTCGAATCGGCCAGTAAGAATGATGCGTTAACGTTTGTGGACGTTTTTACAACTCTATCTGTAGAATGAACAGACTATAGTACCCTATATTTTATTAAAAACATGCAATCTATTGTTTTAATATGTACAAATCTGTAAATTTATTTATTTCAGTCCTGATTCCAAATATTACTGCGCGGCCATTGGTGAAGACATGTTTCCAATGGAGGATGAGAGTAACATAACTTCAATAGAATACGTGGAAATGATGTCTGACGTTTTACGCTTCAACAAGAACCTCTGCTTGTGCAGGAATTTCTACAAATTTGACAAAGAATTCAACAAGTATGAAACACTATTTCCAAAATTGCATGCTTACCTAAGTTTCTAGAGATGATAACCTCTTAGGCATTATCCGCCACTATAGTGGCTTTCGCAGATGTCATCTTTCAAAGCGGTCAACGTGTTAAATTTAATTAAAAATCCGGGTAAACAGTTCTGGTACAAATTCCCGGTAAACACTCGTTACAAACAAACGTGGAGCGTGGAACGTGGTGCGTGGAACAACACGTGAAGCGTGTAGTGAGGAGTATGGATCATGGATCATTGATGGAATTCAAATTCTTTATTAATGCATTAACAAATATGTTTTATATACGTCATATTATAGAATATAATACATGGATAATAAATATATGAGATATTCTCAATTAAATTAAAAGTCCGAGGTACAAAGTTCGGGTACTAAGCCCTGGTACAAAGTCCGGGTAAAAAGTCCAGGTTATAAAACAATAACGGAAATATGTTTGTTGTTTAAACTTTTTCTCATAACAGACAACCAAATTCAGCATTGTTTGGTGTACCCAAGTTAGTCTTCACCCCATGGAAAAAAAATCAATATTATAAAAATCACCAACATTTTGGAATTTTTTGATTTTTGACTGCTGTAGAGGCTAAACGAGGACTCCAAATTGAACGCGGTTTTCAAATCAGTTCTCCTTGCGTCCTAATTAGTAGGATTCAATTAAAATTGGTGATTTTTAATTTTTGACGAAAACGTGAAAATCGGTACTTTTGCTCAAAAATTGGCTTTAAAATGATTTCCTGAAGAAGCCAATGGTGTGATTCGGGGTTTCTATACATCACTGGAAAGATCCCTTCAAGATGCTTCAGAAAATGTACTTTCGCGAGAATAAATATCAATTTGAAGCCCTTCACGCGTCAGCAAAGAAAACTCGAAAATGGAAAAATTCGAAAATATCAACTCTTTTAACGCCATAGTGGCCATAGTGGCTTTCGCTGATGCGATTTTCAAATTGAACTCTGCTGTACAGAGAAACAGCCCCGCGCAAAATTCAGCCGTGCCTAAGAGGTTAAAATCAATTTTACCAAATCAGTATTAAATCAACTATAGATTATTTGAAATTGGATACCCTCATATAATATATACAGGGTGGCCGATTAATCTGAAGACATTGAAATATCTCAAAAACTACGCATCGAATCAAACAAAGTTCTGAATAAAATTTAACGAACAGGTTGAATATTCATATATTCAGGCTACATTTCGTTTTATTGTATTTAAAATTTGTTTGCCTGGAAGAGGGTCATCCAATAATCCCAAAGTTGAGCACCCACTTTGTAGTTTATTTGTTGTTAACTTATTGATAAACGAGTAAATGCTTTCGATTGCAGCGCCATGTGAGAAAATTTAATATCAACAATAAAGTCAAATCAATGGATGGATGGCTTGAAAAGCCAGGGTTTGCTATAAAAAATTGGGTTTTCCAATCACGATTTTCACCCTAAATTGGGTAGGGGTGTGGGGAGGGTGGATTGAGTTTCGTATCATTGAATAGCTTTGTGAAAAATAACATGCGTTTTTTCTTTTTTCGATTTGATGTGGAATTTCTCGAAATATTCTCAAAAATCAGGTTTCTTGCGATGACAGCGCTATCTACTACGAATCGAAAAAAAATGTTTCAAATAAAAGTTACTTATTTTTTTATGGGGAATCTGAATCTGTAATAAAAAAAATGGAAGAATTTAATTTTCAAAACTTTCACAGACTGCGGAATAAAAATCAAGCAATGATGAGTATACACGTCGAACACAGGGCAAATGGTCCTTTTATAAATTTTACGAAAAAAGAGGAAGAATTATATTTTTATTTGATAAAAAATTAAGAATTCATTTCTAAAAAATTTATTGTTATAACTTAATCTGTTAATTGTGTTTGATGAATATACACGTCGAATGCACTTAACTGGTTAAGATTCCAAAGGGTCGGCTTTGGTATTGTGATGAGTACCTGGACCGGAATAGGAAAACGAAACTGAGGATCACAAGTAGCCGTGACGTCGGTTACTATAGAGAGAAAAATAAACAACGAGACGTTGAAGCTGGATAAAGGTTGGCTGCAACGGCAAATGCTTGCTTTGTTGTGGTGGAGATACGATAAGACTGGAAGCCTTCCTTTTGATCTGAACCTCAAGCTTCCCACCAACACTGTATGTGCTCGCCGAGGATGGCACGTAGAGAAATCTTGGATACGTATCACAAAGCTCATACTCCTTATTCAACATGGTCAAACACCACTGATCGTTGGGCACCCCCATCCTCTAGTACTCCGACTGCAGGTTGTAAAAATCCTATCTGGCACTCTTGCTAATTTCCTCGGTACTGGAGGTGTAGCTGAAGCAGTAGAGATCCTCGACGTTTGCGGACTGCGACAGTTGCCTCAGTGTCACGTAGATGCCCATCTTCGGCGAGCACATCCACGTTGGTGGGAAGCTTGAGGTTCAGATCAAAAGGAAGGCTTCCAGTCTTATCGTATCTCCACCTCAACAGAGCAAGCATTTGCCGTTGCAGCCAATCTTTATCCGGCTTCAGTGACTCGTTGTTTATTTTCCTCTCTATAGTAACAGAACGACACGGCTAACCGTGATCCTCATTTTCCTTTTCCGGTCCAGGCAGTCACCACAGTATCATTGGATAACACTCTTCCAGGCGAACAAATTTTATTCAGAACTTCTCTTGATGTGTAGTTTTTGAGGTATCTTCAGATAAATCGGCCACCCTGTATTTCATAAGCCTAAAATCAACCTGTCACAGTATTAAATTTTCTTATCCATATTTCAGAATGAAGGAGAAAAGATACATCGACGTGTGGCCGGTAAACTTCATGCACCCGAGCGAAAACGACTCTTTCGATGTGACCTCTCTGTTCATGATGCAGCTGGCTTGCATCGTGAACATGGTCCAACAGTGGAGATCGTTGACGCTCCGCATCTGCATCTGTGACGAAACCAGACTCTCGATGTTTTCCCTGAACACGATCGCCCAGCAGAGGCACATAGAGAAGATCAAAAACCTTTTGAGGGTCCTGAGGATCAGCGCGGAGATGTATCAAGTGACTGAGTGGAATCGGGTGTTTGAATTGCACTCGAATTCACCGGCGGAGTATTTAAAAAGGTAAGAGTTAATACTAGTGATCGTAAAAATCATGCACAAATTACTATTGAAGAAAGTCTGATTTTAAAACAGATGATGTATGCCAAGGATCTATTATACCAACCATTTATTGAAATTAATCTACCTGATATACAGTGCGCGCCTAAAGTATGGATGGAATATATTCAGTAAAACCGAAATAAAACCCTCGAACTTCGATCTTCTTTTGTAAAAATACACAAATACAGTCGTCATTTATTTTTGAGTTATGACGTCATCCATTTTGTTTTTAAATGGCAACCCCCTATTTTTGTTCTTGATTTTGAGAGATCTTCTCATTGTCGAACTGGCAGTATAAAAATATTGCCATCTTACATAAGAAATTTTTCGAGTAAATTACAATAAAGGTGAAAACTTGATATTTAGAGTTTTTGAAAAAATGACCTTTTTTCTTCCAAACAAAAATCATCTTGACCTTCCATATGATCATATTATACAATATGGTTTCAGCAAGAAGGTGCACCCCCACACTAGGCGCGTTTATTGACAATTGCTTTACGAATAGGTGGATTGGCAGATAAGGGCCGATAGAATAGCCCGCGAGAGAGATTAATGCGCAGAATTAGCGCGTCCATGGTTGTTCAGTGTTTGTCCCATGCATTATGAAAATGAATTCTCAAATATTAAAATGAACGTTAGTGGCCAAACAGCAAATCGCTTACGCCAATTCCCTCATAGTATAAACATCCTTTTTTTTTTTAAACATACTTGTGTGATCACATAATTCAGTTATCGTTCCGTGAAAAAATTTCTCACGCATTTGGTTGTTTTCAGTTGTAACGAGTTAATCATCCAACAATCAGCATCAACAGCCGTCACCTTCATCTACCTGCCGGCTCCGCCAGAGGATAACGATAAGGCTGCTACATTCTTATCGACTCTAGAGACCATCACCAACGAGCTGCCGCCTACAATTCTGGTCCACGGTGTTAGCACAGTCACATCCACAACATTATAATGTTGTTGCATTTAGACAAATTTTCTTTGATACCTCTCTATACCGACATATCTTTTAAATTTTTTACTCGGCGCAGTTTTGCAAGTTCAAGTTTTATTTTTATCGTCAGTGCTGGACGCCAGTATTGAAAATTAAGTTTGCGATGCTAGGATTGTAAGAAAGAGTAATACTGGTAAGAGTTCCGTTATTTTATGATATGTTGATGATGAAAAAATCACTCGGTAAGTTCATTTTAAATTTTTAATTATGTATTTTGACCATTAACAGAATAACAATGTATTATATTGATTGATTAAAACACTTGGTTTATATAATAAAAACACTTTTACTTTGTGCTATACCAACAAAGTAAAAGTGTTTTTATTATATTAACAACATGTATAATGAAGTAGAAGCCTCCACCATAAAACCACTTGGTTTAGTTTCACTGTTTTAAAACCGTGAAATTAAAGCAAATGTTTTAATCAATCAAATATAATAGAGAAATGTTTCACCACGGGTTAAGCGAGAAACTAATTAATCATAACATAATGTATATCCCCAGATTGAGTATACCGTGAGATCAAAAAGTCGAAAATAGTTGGTAGCTCTTAAAACATAACCTAACAGAAGTTCAAAACCCTGAAATTTAAATAAAACAGCTAGATTATGAATCTTAAATGTATTATTAATAGTGATGATCACTTCTAGAAATAACTGCTGTTTAAAATAGAAAGAATCGGCAAATAAAAATACAGAATACTATTTTTTTTAAATCACATCATCTCCAATGCAGCGCAGTGTACATATTTCCAGACAGTTAATATAATTTTACTTGAATTATAGGGATGTGCTGCCAACTATTTTCGACTTTGTAATCTCACTGTATAAAAAGGATATTTTTTATCCAAAATCGGGTGTAATAATCGAATTGCAGTGGTTATTTGAGCAACGTAATGTTGCTCATTACCCCCTAGTAAAAGAATAAGTTTCTCTCACGGAATGCATAGATCCTTCATAGGATTTTTGAAATATTTCAAATTGACACCACGTACATCAAAATTTCTTGTCAAAATTTTATAAACATTATTTCAATATTCGATGTAATTACAAACGATTTTGGATAAAATTTTATATTATACTCATGGAATTCCTCATTAGTCCCTTAAGAAAATTACGCGTTCGCTCTGCGAGCTCACCGGTAAACTTTTTCTTGCGGGACTAATTATGTACATTCCACATTCGTATAATAAATAACTATTTTCATTTTAATTTTTCACAAAATGCTAATGGAGAAATGCTTCTACTTAAAGTTAAACTCGCAAACTATCTTTACAAGGTGTACCGAAAAATTTCAATTCCAGTTTGTGATTATTATGCTATTATATATTTATTATACTTTCATCAATGGATCTATACGTGCACATCGTAGATAGCGGAACCTAGTTCTGACAATTTTTTCATGTGTTTTTTTTTTAAATAATGCACTCAAAGATCTGTTGATCAAACTATGTTTGATATTAAAGGCTGTCCCGTAAAGATATATTAGGTGTCTTATTGGAATATTGTACTACTCAATTCATGGATATATTGTATAACAAATATCCAAGATAAGATAGCCGTTACCAAATATCGCATTCTTTACATTTTCTGCAATAAAATCTTTGCAAATGAGTCAATGAGTGAGATGTTAACGCATCTTCATGAGAACTGCTCGTGCTGCACCATTTATTAGTGTAGAGCAGTGATTCTCAACCTTTTTTTTGTCGCGGCACCCTTCTAACAGTTTCAAAATTTGGCGGCACAGTAACTATAAGATGGGTTTAAAAGAATTTTACTTACCTGTAATACACTGTGTAAAATAGTTTATGATAATAATTTTCAATATAAAATAAAATAATCTGTACTACAAAGATAACAATTGAAGGGTACAGGAAATAAACCGGACATTTTCATTATTTGTGGATAATGCGTTTTTAAAGTTTGACTTAGCTGTTTCTTTCCCTGCACGGTGAATTATTAAGTTGTTATTATAGTGGACTTAGACGGTTCTGTCATTTGGCATCTACACCACCTGGTAGAGTATATTTTGCACTACAAGATGGGGCAAAATCGCAAAAACTGGATATTTTAGACTAAGCCGGTTTATTCCCTGTACCCTTCAATTCATATACTTCAAGAATTTTGCCACACACAAAAGTGCCGCGGCACAGTGATTGAGAATCACTGGTATAAAGGAAAGAAGCATTGAAACACTGTTTTTTTTTCTGTCACCTCACTTCGTAGTGCAACACAAGTGAATTTGTTTATTGATGTTTCTATTTTTATTTATTTTTCTTTTAATTTATTTTTTTTATTATATCATTTGTTTATTTATAAATCAGTATTTTACTTGAACATTTATACTCTATTTATTTTTGCTTTGTAATTGGATTCATCCTGTTTGGGCAATAATGTGTATTATTATTATTATCATGCATTAACATCTCGCTCTTTACCTTCGCCTTTGAAGATTCTGATATTTTGTTTGAAAATGTAAAGACTGTGTTTTTTTTTTCTTTTCTTCATGAGTCACTGCAACGAAATTGTAAATCAGGGTAAAAAAGTTATTTAACAATCGGCAAGTTTATTAAGCAATACTACAATAATAAGTGGTGAAAATACTGTTTGGACTGCATTTTCGTTTTTGGAAACGAGAAATTTTGCTTTGAAGAAAACTGTATTCAATGAAAAAACTGTAAAAATGTCCGCTCTGTCCAAAAGCGTGTGTTTTTTATTCCCGTCAGTTTTTAGTATTATTAATTCTATTTACAGCGATTTTATTGTAATTTAAATTTTTCGATGATGATCTGTGATTCGCACTCAATTCTTTTACATAAATGGAATATATTTTAATATGTTATAGTATATTTAATAAAAAAAACTATGTATATTTAATAATAAAATTCTTAAATGATCAAGTGTTTCAATTTTTTCCATTCCAAAATATTATAAATGATTGAATTCGGTTTAAGCCCACCGCTTATACGTGGTGTTTCAAATTCGAGGCTCACCATGGGGATCTCGCTTATTAGAAGAGATTGAGGATATGTTTAAACCAAATTTAAATTTGGTACTTTTGAAGAATTTTATGATTAATAATCAACTGAAAAAATTACTAAAAAATTTTGTTAAAAAATTGCGTTATATTGTTGTCCTTACAAAAAATTGAGCATTGAGATGCGATAAAATATAAATATGGCGTCCATAAGAAATAAGAAAGTTGATGATGGTTCAAAAGAAACGAAACATGTTACAGCTAAAACACTTATGCTATCTATTAGATAATAAAAAAGTGCCATTAGAACGTCTTTACCGTTTTTAAATATCACCTCACATAACGAAGAAATAAAGAAAAAACGAAAATCATTTTTTTCAGTTTTTTTGACTTAACTCGAAAATAAAAGAATTGAAATAATTTTTTCCTGCGGATTATTAATCGGCATAAAATCCTGCAAAAGTGCCAAATTTAAACATACCCTCTATCTCTTCTAATAAGCGAGATCCCCATGTTGAGCCTCGAATTTGAAACACCCTGTATACAGAGCCCGGATAAATATGCAAGCAACTGTACGTATCTAAATGCAAGTTCTAATTCTACAGCATTCTAGTTAAGCTTTTGAAAATCATAAGCCACAGCGAAAGGGTTAAGGTACGTAGAGAGATAAGAGTAGTTATTATGCAGACCTACAGTATTGTAACTATAACGCAATTATTTTTGGCAAACCTTGATTAAAATTTTTATTTTAGTTACAGTACTGCAGGACTTAACAACTAGGAAATCATTTTTCAATAAAAAATATATACAGGGTGCCCGGATTTCGCAGGGACAACATGAGCAACTTCTGTTAGAATACTAAAAATTTGCACAAATCAAATTGGTTTGAAAGTGTTAAAATTGCCATGCAAATTGGTTCAAGCCGCATCTCGGTATCTCAGATAGCAGGAAAGTTACGGCAAATGAAAAAATTGGGAGATTTTTTTTTAATTTTTATTTTGAACAAGTGGGCCATGACAAGTGAGATTTGGGGGTGGATTCTTAATGAGCTCTCAAACCTGCACCTTTTTGCTAATTTGACCATCTCTCTATCTCTTCAAATGCAGAAGTTGCCCATGTTGTCCCTACGAAATCCGGGCACCCTGTATACGCACGAAAAAGTCACCCGAAAGACTCATGAACACTTCACTTAACGTTCGGCGGTGTCAATGGATCGGCGGCGACGGCGGGTCGGCAGCTTCGGCGGATAGGCGTCGGTTGTTCGTCAGATCGATGGATCACGGCTTCCGCCTTTTTGACATGAGTGTTTTTATCTTCCAATGAACTGATCTGGAAGTGTGACTGTCCGTGTTTTTTTTTTTTGGTGGTTGAGGACACACCCCTATAGTGGGGTAGTGTTGGATTCCTCCCCCTGGAGGGCGCGGAGTATACCAACTAAAACCTCTCCTCTTTGTATTTCAAATTTTAAACTTGTAAAAAAATTTCCTACAGTAGCGTACTGAATCGTGGGCATCTTATAATTGTTACTAATTGCAATAAATCATTAATTTGAAATTTAGGTTTAAAGAAATTTTATAGTGATATGGATGTGTTGAGTATTTTTTTTGTTTATGGCCAAAAATTTGGAAAAGCGGAATGAGTTGATGGATGTTGATTTGAATGAAGAATTTACTGGCCCAGATGTAGTGGGCGCTTTCTTTTCTCATAAGCGGGCTTCGAGATGGTCTTGTAAAAGGCTCGCATCGAATTTGGAAGAATGGCTGAGGGCCAACTGATGGATGAAGTCCCTAACACTCGGCGTCTTGGTTTGTAATCGTAGTTGGGCATTTCTGATAAACCACGGAGCGCCTATGATCCGGCGGATCATGCGGTTCTGAGTGGCCTCCAGCTTACGCATCTGCGAGATATTTCGGTTACCTGTTTCCGATTTTCTCCTATTAGGTATCGCTAGCGTAGGGACGAAAAAGTCAGCTCGCCTGTTTGCATTGGCGTTAGCGATCTCTCTACTCATCTCTGGTTCTAGATATTTCGGTGTGAATATCCATGATGACAGGATTATGATCTGAGTGCAGTTGAGCTGATGCCCAAAGATCAAGTGTCGTATTCTTATCGATTGACGATAAAGAAATCAAGAATATCAGGACGATAACCAGAAAAATGGTAGAAAGTTGGTACAGTTTGACTGATTGTTTCAAGTGGGAATCGGTGTTGCAGTATGAAGTCGAACAGATTACGACCCCGAGTATTCGTGATTCGACTATGCCAGCTGCTTGGCATTAAAGTCGCCCCCAATATCGTCAGAGAGGACATTTTTATAGTCTTGGACTATGAATGGTCTCGAAGAAGATTGATAAGTGCTAATAACTTTAAATTTTTCGCCATTAATGCGAACGATGATGGAAGTGGGTTCTAGAAACTGAGTATCTGGATTACTGTCCGTGTGGAGTGCTCCATCGGGCTTTATACTCACCACTCTGCTCCTGAGTTGCGCGGCTCTTGCGAGTGATAGTTGACGTTAACGTCGAGGTCACGTTGGTCAAACAGATCAGAACGAGTTAGGGCTCACGGGGTGACTTATGGTACGGCTAAGATAGCAGAGGTGTCAATACAGATAGATAGGGTCGGTTGCAGAGACGGCGTGACTGCTCCGATCTGATGTCACTGGTCGGAACAAATAAACGAAATTCGGCGAACAGCTTGGTTCAAAACTAATTGGCGCGTAGGCAGGCAGCGGGATTCGGATTAGCACTATTGTGTCGCACTGGTAGCTGCATTTATACAACTAATAGTTCCGCAAAATACTCCGAACGTCATCAATAAGTAGTAGTGATGATACGGAATTTCAGTAACGCTCTTTTGGAGCGGTATTTTGCGGTAACGCGACGTCGCGCTCCACACGAAAAAATACCGCGTTACTGTGGAGCGAATGCAGAGGCGTTCCACTGGAACTTGGAACGAGTAACGGCAGATGTTCCGTTCCACTCAGGAGCGGGTGCCGATCAGTCGCGCTCGCTCCCAATCGCGGTTACTATAGTTAATTTTTTCCTGCTATGGTTGCGCGCGCATCACATTTTGAATTTTAAATTTACAATGCAGTGATTTCATTGGTAAGTTGGGAAACCCGTTTACATGATGCTAATTACAGAATATCGCGGGCCGAATATGTCAAATATCACATTGTGTTGTTATCATATAATAGTGGTACGTTTATATCAGTTTTCGTCATTTATTTTTTTCTGAGAGTTTCTGTCTTTTTCAAAACTCGTCGTGCCTTATTGGCTCTCAAAAGGTATCCGAAAATTATTTTCATAATAGCGATGTTTCCTTGAAACGAGACTTTTTTCTAGGTTATCCACTTGGTTTTAGAGTTTTCCTTTTTTTATTCAACGTTATAGTCAGCGGGCGCCGCCGTTGTACAATCGGGAACGCGACGGCGGCGTTACTCATATAACGAGAATATAAATCAAATTAAATTACTTTTTCATAAATGGAATATATCTATTAGAGTAGGTTTGAATAGAGAAGAACCTTGCGCACGAACGAAAACTGGTTTTTAGCCGTTAGTCGAGTCTATTATGCAGAATAGGATGTGGCAGTGTTTCATTAGCATAGTTGCTTCCGAGTTCCGAGTGTCATTCTGCTTTTTATTGTTCGTTGTTTTGCTATGATTCGTTTTTCCTGTGTTTATAAAAATCAGCTCTTTATTTATTATATTATTTTCTGCCCTCCCAAATATATTTACTTGAATTGCGCACGCGCAACTTTGGGCTCTTCTCTATTCAAACGTACTCTACCTTCCGTTTAGAAATTACTAAGAGAGATTTGTTAGAAAGCAAGTTATTATTTCATACAAACAATGTCTCTCATGGTTTTGCGAGTCGTGATCGATGGAGCTGTCGCATTTCGTTCCAACGTAACGGTATTTTCTTGGAGCGAGCGCGACTGCAACGCTCCACGAGTGGAACCGGTATTTACATCTGTAATAAGTAGGTGCACAGCGGGTGGAGGCTTAGCTCTCTATTGTTCCTTACTGGCAGCTGTACTTCTTGGGAAAATTATCTCGTTTGGTAATTTAATAATGTGGAATGTTCATTTTAAGAAATAGCAATGGTTAACTCATGAAATGCAAATTAAAATAATTACGTATTTGTTAGGACACTTTGGTAAAACTAAGCGCTGATTACCTTTCGTTTGTGATATAGAGGAGTAGGCCTATGGGAGGTTTATATTCAGCCGCAATACAACAAGTGGTGTGATTATTACCGATGATATTTTGGAGTTGAAACCTGCAGATTCAACGAGCGCTAGCTTATTCCTGATATGATAATCGCTGAATACAAGAAAACTATTGAGATTAGGAACAGGGAGCCCTTATACAATCTGAAAGATAATTGGATTCTACTTAAGAATAAGTTACTAAATACAGGGTGTGCCATTTGAAAAATAGTTATTTAAGCAACAAGGAACGTAAGGACGTATTAACATTTGAGGTAGGCGAATACGAGAGCCGAGGCTCGTCGCCTGCCGAAAATGTTAATTGTCATTACGTTCCGTGTTGCTTATTTTTTTTTTTCCGCTACCGGAAATATAATACTTAAAAAAGATCAGAAAATATTCTAAAATACGGCTTGTAACATTTGGGATTCACATTTTTATAGTCACCTATGCGTCCTATGGCAACCCAGCAACCGAAAAAACAATGTCGAATTTTGTTTGTTTGTGTCAATCCAGTGAAACTTTCTGAGGGCATGGATGCAAACGAAGCTGCGAATATTGCGTGTAGAACCTGTTACCGACAAAATCGAAAAAGGTATGTGCCCTGTTACGACTCTTTTAAGCAGTGGTTATGTAAAAAGGATGCCGATGGAATAGGTACATACGAATATGTGTTGCTCGCCCATATGTTGGAGCGTTACGTTTCTGTTTATTATTTTCCTAGGTCCGTAAGTAAAAATTAAGTTCCGTCGCCAAGGACAACAAACACCACGAATGTTATCAGCCACTTACGGTACCTGTAACTATAGATGCAATGCTTATTTACGTTGTCGGTAGCGGAAAAACGAAGTTATTTAACTTTATAAGTTCGGTTTTTCTACCGCATTTTTTTTATCACCCTGTTTTTTTGTATGAAATCATGGTTGGCTCGATAGTTCGAACCTTCAACCAAATAATAGAAATGATTTTAATCGTTCAACGTAAATCACTGGGGCAAAACTAAAATTTCACCCAGACCATGTATTTCAACAAATCTTCAAATATTTCGAAAACGGCAAACAATAGGTATAGGGAGTATTGAAGTAACTCATCTTTATTTGCTCCATATAATTCAAAAATGACAAAAAATACAGGGTGTTCCATTTAAAAAAAACATAAGTTTGATCTGTAACTTTGTTATGAGACACCCTGTATAAATTTAAATATTTTTAGGGCGTGCAGCTCACTATTATACACAACTTTTGTATAAAACATTTTTCGAAATTTTGACAAATAATTGATTGACCGTTCCCAGAGCTCTAAAACACCCTGTATTTTTCTCTCAAAAACTAGTGTGGGAGTGTGATTATTTATTTTTCATCCTTACATTTTTTTTATGAGCAATTTGTATTTATTAGACTTTTTCAGTTCTGTAAAGGGCTCCAGCTATAATTAATCTACTCAAATAATCAAATTGCTGTAAATATAACGCCTCTATTTGTATAGTAATCACAAAACATTTTATTTAAATATAATTTCTGAATTGAACAAACAAGAAAAAATACAAAACAACTTTTACAAGTTTCAATTATGGGAAGAAAAAGAATCCTCCTTTAGGCGAACGATCCTTGTCTGAAAACATCTGCTCGGGCTCTGCATCATTTTTGTAAGGCGGTGAGAAGCATATGGGCATTTCTATAAAACGGAAATGATTCAGATTGTTCTTGATTAATACTGATCCAAATAGATATACCCCTGCCACACACTCCTCGAGTGGCATGGGAAGTACCGAGGAAAGGAGGCAGAGAGGTAGTGTGGCAACATTACTCGTCATGCCGCACATCATGCTCCTCGTCATTCCCACTGCTCCCTGTTTTGTCGGTTTTTCGGGAGCAACTCAAAGGACCGGCAATATGAACGCGTACGACCCAAGAGCCTGTCCAGGCGAGTGGACTCGCGCGTTCTCGAGATACTGGAGCTACATATATCTCGTCCAGATGAAGCCGCGCGTTTTCGCACTCGCGCGTAAAACGCGTGCAATGAGTGGGACTCTTGACTCGCGCGTTTTACGCGCGAGCGTCGCGCGTGTTGAGATACTCGGGCGCAATTGCTGCGTCCAGTACTAGGCGCGAGTCCGTGGCGTGTGAACGTATTTGATTCGAAATGGAGCGTGATAACTTCGATACGAAACTTCCGGCGATCTACGCGCGAGTCCACTCGCGCGCTTCAATTTATATTGCGTCCAGATACTGCGTTTCTACGCTAGGAGGGAAAAAGTCCCGTATCGAAGTTATCAAGCTCCATTTCGAACAAATACGTTCACACGCCACGGACTCGCGCCTAGTACTGGACGCAGCAATTGCGCCCGAGTATCTCAACACGCGCGACGCTCGCGCGTAAAACGAGCGAGTGCGGAAACGCGCGGCTGCATTTGGATGGGATATATGTAGCTCCAGTATCTCGCGAACGCGCGAATGGACTCGCACGTAGATCGCCTCATCTAGACAGGCTCTAATGCGGAGCGCTGCGATTAATTGCGCGAGTAGAGCAGTATGTAGGCAGAGAGAGCAACATCGCGGCAGCGCGAGGAGTAAAGCGATGAGCAGCGCGAGGAGTACCGTGTGGCTGAGGCAATATAACAAATAGCGGCATTGACAAGCACGCACGCTTGGACTGGACCGTTCAGATCCGGCGCGATTGAACATGCGTGTAAATGCAAGAACAGCGCACATCCTAAAAACGCACATTTTCGTCCCGCGGGATTAGTTTCAGCGTTAACTTCTTACCACGTGCTTGAACAAAATTGAAACACCACGTTCCCATCCCATGTAATGGGCCGTCCACGTGCGAGTTTTACTGAAGGCTTGCCTGCACAACCGGCTTGTCAGGCAAGCACGTATGCGTAGACGAGAAAACTGTATTCCGTGCACTCCTACAAGCGCGGCTTGTGGAATCTTCAAAAACTTAAAGAATAACTGCACAAACTAGGTTTACATGGTATTGGTGGTGTCGTGTGGAAGGTGTTCGAGCCATGTCTAGTCTTTTTTGACACTATACAGGCCGGAAAGATGAGACTGAACTGAAGTTGTCTTTCACGTGCTTGCCTGTATCGTGTGGACAGTGCAGGACTGTACGGTATAGTTTGCAACATATACCGTACAGGCAAGTCGCTGTCGTGTGAAAGGATCGCGCGATAGAACGAGGCGTTCCAAGAACGGACGCCGCTAATGATCCAAATATGCAGAATTTTTCACACCTACCATAAGATCCGTCCATCATATTCGGAACCTTATTATCCGCCGAAGCAACTTGATTGAAGGAAGTATTAAAATCAAATGACGACTTGGGTATCTTGAAAACTTCATCATCCGAAATATTTCTGGCCGGCGACGGTGCTTTTTTCTGCTCTGCTTTGGGCTTATTGAAGAAACTGGACTCCTCCTGTGGACATATAATTTTGGGATGATTAAATCCGGGACAAAAAAAAAACTAATGGGATGTTAGTTGTGTCACGGGGGGTCGCAGCACGGGGTGAAAAGCTCTTGGAGTCGGTGTAGCTATGAGACACATCACAAGAAACACGAAGGATGGGGTGGAGGCAGAAATAGTCTGATTGGCGCGATAACAATCGCTATTATTTACACGTTCAAAGTTCAAAAAAAATAAAACATGTACACGGTCAATAAAGTCAATAAAAATAAACAGTCACAAAAACAATAGTCACCAACACTCAATGTTCACGAAGCACCGGAATGTCCGAAGAATGCAGCGACGAAGAAGGCGGCGGCGTGGCGTCGTTGATGTTCGGACGGCGGTGTTGGCTGACTGATTGTAGATGTTCTGAGTCGACTGATTGTGTTTCGTCTGATTGTCTGGGGAGCTCTCCACAGCCTTTTATGGGGCGCACGCCGTACTCTTCTCCGGGTTTGTGGGTGGTGGTGGTAGGGTGTGACAGGAGCGCCGAGGTCGGCGCACTTGTTCGAACCGGCAAATTGCTCTTCCAAGAACAATTTGGATTCGAACCGATTTCGTCACGTACGTGGGGGGGGGGTCAACGGTCCATTGTGTTGTCCTCGCAGCTGCACATTTCACTAATTGTTCTGCGAAATGTCCTAACGAGGAACCTCGATGGAAAGATGCACAGCGGTGGAGGCTTATCCCTTCATTGTATTGTTACTGGCAGCTGTACTTCTTCGAAAATTATCTCGTTTGGAAATTTCCATAATGCGGTTTTATATTCATTTTGAAAAGGAGCAATGGTTAGCTCATAAAATGCAAATTAAGATAATTACGCATTTGTTAAGACGCGTAGATAAACTAAGCGCCGATAACAGTCAGTACCTAGCAAGGGCGGCTCTTGATAATTCGCAACTACAAAACAGTGATGGCTCTCGGCAGGTCTTGGGGGCGGCGGGCCTCAGGAGGCGCTGGTCATTAGCCCGACACAACGACGCTAAGAGTCCTCTTAGCTTGGCGCCCACTAAATCTTATTGGTTTTTACAATTTGCAAACGATTTATTTAAAATCGGTGCTCGCAAAAAATATCAATCCACCTAAAATACTTTTTTTTTCATAATACGTACGTTCGCGATTGTTTATTCTTTGCGTACGGATGCAAGCGCGAAATCCGCGAACATCTCATTGTTTATATCGAAATTCTTTCTTTCTAAATAATTTAGAGATGGTGTTCATTTTCTCTACCCCCCTCTTCACAGTGAAAGGGGGCGGCAATTTTTTCCTCGCCCCCCGGCGGCGACACCTTGGCGCGGTCCTGGCTCTCAGGGTGACTCATGGTACGGCCGAGGTAGCAGAGGTGGTAACACAGATAGGTAGGGCCACGCTGCCAGCCGTCTCTGCAACCGACCTATCTGTAGTACCACCTCTGCTACATCGGCCGTCACCCCGCGAGTCGTCACTGCTACAAAGAAAACAGTGGCCCAGTAGTGCAACCCGAGCGGTAGTTATGCAGACGCGTTTTAACATTAACTCGTCTCTATAAAAGTTCACGAACCATCACCGGTAGAGTTCATTTGAATAGAGAAGAACCCCCGCGCACGAATGAAAATGGGTATGATGCCGTTAGGCGCATCTATTGTGCTGAATAGGGTGTGGCAGTGTCTCCTCAGCGTAGGTGAGGCCAAGCATCATACTGTTTTCTAGTGTTCTTAATTTTGCTTTTATTTGCCTGGCAGGATCGCCATGTAAAGCACGGATCCCGGAAGGGTGAGCGGACCGGACTTAATTGGGTAGGTATACAGACTAAACACCACACTCTGCTTAGTACATGTTGTCTATTCAGTTATCAGCTTAATACCTGCTTAAAATACAATGTCTTTCGATTGACGAAAGTGCGTTACATTCGGGTGGCGCAACTATTACCAATCCGCTTATTGCTAACACATCGATAATGTATTGAACCCTGAGTGCAAGTTTCGACTGAAGCAATCGCCCTAGTTATTATGTACATGTGTACTTCCAAATAGTTACCACAAAATTGATTTACTACCAGTGGTGTATTGGAGGGGGAACGTGGGGGAACGACGTTCCGCCACCTTTTTTCAGAAACGGAACGCGTTTGTGTTTGTTAATATTTTGTATAGTAAGAATTAAAAAAAATAAAAAAGCTTACAAGGAAAACAATAGTTTGCTTAAAATAAGATGATCTCTGAAAAACTTTCAACAAGCTGCTTGTGGAAAGTCGCAGACTATTTTTTTGCTCTCAGCATGCGTTCCCTTACTTTTTTGCTCTCACCATGCGTTCCCTTACTTCTTATTTTACCAATACACCACTGTTTACTACCCAGCGTAATGGAAAATAAGTGCACTTGGTATAGGAGACTGCTTTACATACCTTTTCAAAAGACATCTTCTTTCCAGAAAACCCCATCTTTTTCGATTCACCGGCAGCCGCGTTTTGTTCTTCTGGTGCTTTCTCTTTCTGCGGCTTTTGCTGTTCCTTTTCGGATGCTTGAGAAAAACCACCAAACGGGGCGTATTCACCTTGCCCGCCTTTGAAATTCTTCTCCGCGAACGTTGCCCTCGCGGACTCGCTTCCGCCGGTAAGCTGCTTACCTTGCATCGAAGTGAACCCGCCGCGCTTCGCTTCGACCTCCTGAGATTTTCCGAAGCTCCAAGGTACGTCTTTCTTGTCGCCCTGGCTGCCAAATTGTGAACCGCTGTTGAGTCTGGGCATTTTCGTTTCTCTCGGCTCCGCGTGGGTTCCAATGTTTTCTTTGACGTTAGCGCCCGACGGCATGTAAACTTGGCTCAAGATTTGCACTTTTCCAGTCGGTTTTCTTTTGGGCGTGGGCTGGGGTTGCGGCTCCGATGCCGGTTTTTTGTATTTGGATGGTGAACAGTGGAGCAGGCTTTGCTTCGTTAATTCGTGGAGGCGCTTCTTGCGCTCCATCTCGCGATCTTTGTATTTTTCGAGTGCTGCGTTGTTTTGTGTAACTACTAAAATATTTACAATAGATTCAAATTGTAGTCATTTTTAAGCAAATAGGTAATTATTATTTGATTATAGATGAATAATTTGAAGATAGTCTCAAGAAACAGTAATATTTATACAGGGTGGTTCAAAAGTCTGGAAACGGCGAATTTATTTCGCGCACGGGTAGAAAATCGAAATTCTGATACTGGGGTCTTTAGTAATTTTGCCCGGGGGATCGAATGGGCTCGTCAGATTTTGGGCCCGATAAGAGATATGAGGTCCAACTTTGAAATTTCAAATGCAAACCTATATTTTTTATTGCTGATTCGGATTTAGCGGACAATTTTACATCCAAATTAGCTAAAACCCAAAAGTTTTTGGTCCATTTTTGGGCTCTATAGTGCGTTCTTTGTTCAAAAGTCTGGTTCATTCAACCCAGTCGAGAAAAATTGAAAAACTGATCTTGGAGACTCTAGGACACATCCAAATTGGCTAAAACCCAAAAATGTTTAGTCCATTTTTGGACTCTATAGTGAGTTTTTTGTTCAAAAGTCTGGTTCATTCAACCCAGTCGAGTAAATAGAAAAATTGATCTTGGAGTCTCTAGGACACGGGTAAACCATTTGAGCCTCATAGGGCCATATGACAGGTACAGGGCCTAGCCCCGGAACTTTAAATGACACTCTACATTTTATTGCGGATTTGTCATTAGGAAGCAGGGAATGTTTTCTCTCGCACAAACATGAAAATACAAAATAATTTGCGCGGACAAAAGTCGTAACTATTGTGGAACATTGTATTGAGCGGGTTGATTTCAATATTGGATTTGATAACATAGATCTAATAACACACAGGAAATTATTTCCCGTGTTATGTATGGGTACGTGTGCGTCAAGTTTTATTGTATTTAACTTGCTTAGTGAGTGCGAGAGAAAACATCGCTTTGAGGCTTCCTAAGCCCAAACAACACAATCAGTCAGAAGTAGTAATTGGCGGGTAATTTAAATGTTAGTCTTCAAGGCATGGAAGTCCCATAAGACCTGACAGAACCCAAAATCTGATGAGCCAATTTCATTCCCCAAGCAAAGTCCTAGAGACTCCAAGATCAGTTTTTCGATTTTTTTCGACTGGAATGAACCAGACGTCTCCAGACTTTTGAGCAAAAAACGCACAATAGGGCCCAAAAATGGACCAAAATTTTTTGGGTTTTAGCCAATTTGGATGTAAAATTTTCCCCTGAATCCGAATCCGCAATAAAAAATATAGGTTTACATTTGAAATTTCTGAGTTAGGCCTCATATCTCTTATAAGGCCCCATCGAGGCCAAAATCTGATGGGACCATTCGATTCCTCGGGCAAAATTACTAAAGCCCCCAGTATCAGAATTCCAATTTTCCACCCGTGCGCGAAATAAACTTTTGAACCACCCTGTATACTTTGATCAATTGCTCTTTGTGTGCACGTCTGAGATAGCTGAACCTACTCTGACAACATTTTCGTACGTTTGCTCTTTGTACGGTAACTTAAATTATGTGCAATCATGTGTGTACGTATGTCGTCCAAGGTGAGAAAACTCGGTCTTCGGCAATGACGCACACGCAAAGATCCATTGCTCAAACCATATCCATATTTACCGATTCATAGCTATGATGCATAAAGATATATTTTTTCTATGGATGATGCAAATATAGTGAACGTATAACTATACCAAGCACTCAAGGCGTGTGGGGGTAAAATTTGCGCAGAGTGAGGAAGTATTCGGAAGACGCAACTGAACGCGATACCAAATCTCCGGAGCCAATTGAATTTAAGATTGCCACGGCGCAACATGCCTCGAGTGCTTGGTAAAGTTGTAGTAGCTTTACTTTCTTCTGCGATGTTTTTGTTCAATTGCTCGAAAAATGAAAACCAAAATTTTCAAAAATCCACATCTCTACAGAAAATTGTTGAATTTACAAAAACCGAATTGATTTTGCATAAGCGATACTTCGGCCATTGAAGATATTTTTTATGGAATTTTGTCTGCGATGTTTTTGTTCAAGTACTTAAAATGAAAAAGTAATTTTACTTGACGTAACTATAGCAAGTGATAGGTTGCTCTGTTATTTTTATTTCATTCTGTTCAGAATAACATTATTTACTTCCTGTTTTCGTTTGACACACTCGCAATGAGGCACCCTGTATATGGTACACAGCTGATAGCAATAGATTCCGCCACTTTGGCGTTTCTACCTATGACTAATACTTACTTTTGCAGGAGCTTAAGTTCATAAGTGATGAGGTTGACAGTGATGGACTTAATATCCGTTGTCTTTCTATCTGAGGCAAATCATCCTAAAAGTGATAATATTGTTAGCACATAGAATAGAATATGCCGAGATTATTTTTAGTACCTTTCTAAATTTGAGTATTTGATCATACCGAGAAGATTCTTCATTCCTCTTTCTCTTTTCTGCAAAGAGATTAATTGCATAAATTACTAAAATTAGAGTGTAAACGTAATAAATGATAAAGTTTTAATCCGCCATCTGTCACACCTTACACATTTGATTCTAGTGTTAGGTCATAATCCCCCCCCCCCCCCCCACATCCTTCTAAATCTGCGACATCATTTATGGAAGCTGTATTCTCACTTATTATACCAATAGACGGAATATTTTCTTCCTCTCTAAGAGTAAGTAGTGCAGCACGAGCGGCATCTCTATCTTAGCCTCCTCTACAGGACGGCAAACGTGACTTGTCGTTGCGCAGTGGCAAAATTGTGGGCGGAACCTTCGAAGGGCGCTCTCGATAGATTTCGTGAAGAGTTCGCGCGCCTGGTACATTCAATTATGTGGAGGAGAGCGCCCGATAGAGTTGTAAATGAATAGCGCACGTGAAGAATATGTGCTTGCTTATTACAGAGGCTGTAGAGAGAGAGAGAGCTTTCGCTTGCTCTCTGCGCGTCTGGCCAACTTACATTAGCCGTCCTGTACGAGCCGCCGCTGCAATACACGTAGTAGACGAAGAAACCCCCAGAAAAAGAACAATCTACTTATCCAAACACTTTTCAAAATTAAATAATAAATATTACCGGCATTCATCAGTGCCTTATCGTATTCCTTCAGCAACAAATTCCCATCTCTGGTGTACCTCCCGATCTCCTCGATCACCCGCTGATTCTCCTGCTGGTCCGTGATCCTCTTGACAAAATCGACGATCGCGCTATTAAACAACTTCTGGTGAATATCCTTCTTCATCCTGATCTTCGAACGCTCGTCCTCGATACTCTGCAGCTGGATTTTCAAATCGAGTTGAAGTTTGTTTAGATGCATCTTCTGCTCCTTCAGCTGCCCACATTCTGGCCACACGGCGTCCGATTGGATGATCAGGTCTTCGTATTTTTGCTGTTCTGAACTCATGATTCCTTTCAGGTACGTTTCTTTCTCCTGGTAGCGTTGTTCAGAATCGGTGAGTTGGTCTCTCAGGCGATTGTAAACGTTGGAGTAAAATGGAAGATCTTTAACTTTGCTGAAAATTGAGTATAAGTAGACATTGGTTTTTCATTATGTAGGGGACAATAATTTTAGAAAGCAGTCTGAGCATTTGAGTTGTATCAGCTGGAGGCAGTGAGGGCTCAGGGGTGACTCATGGTACTACCGAGGTAGCAGAGGTAATAATACAAACAGGTGTGGTCACGCTGGAAGCAGTGACGGCTCGCGGGGTGATACATGGTACGGCCGAGGTAGGAGAAGTGATAATACAGATAAGTGCGGTCACGTTGCCAGCCGTCTCTGCAAACGGCTCTAGGTATGTGTTCTGTGCCTATCTGTATTGCCGCCTCTGCTACCTCGGCCGTAATATGAGTCACCCCACGAGCCGTCACTGGCTGGAAGTATAAAGCTACGCGCACATTTGTCGGAATCGGACGGACGGCACGCAACGGATAAAATTGCTTAACACAGTTGTAAACGAGTCAACGCACATTTATCGGTACGGCATGGAACGGTAGCTTAACACATCTTTCTAAAATTCATGTTAGTGATGTTTACCTGATGGAAGCATCTCGAAATAAACAAGCAGTTCAGGATGGAAAACCTATGCCTATACTGATTACTTATGAATATCTAGAACCGATTTCAATGTTGCTGGTTTTAATCAACACAAGCCCAAGACTAGATGTTTACTGAAAATATTTGAGTCAATAGTTTTGTTATATTTATCCTCAATACCTAATGAAGGTATAAGAAGGACCGATTAAGAAAGAAATCATGTTTATCTAAGATCGGGTAAAAAGTTGGTTATTTTTGCATTGATTTTAATAAAGATACCCTTTTGTTACACATAGTGCAAAGAAAACGTTAATTGCGCGATTATTAATTATTATAAGCCATCAAAATCGAACTCTTACGAAATTCTTAAAACGCGCGTTCGTAAATTGTGAGTATGAAGTGTAAAAAGCGTCTCTCGCAACAAAGAATGACTTTTACTTTTTTACTCAAAATTTCGCAAATAATATCAATGTACAATTTCTTTATAGTTAGCCCAAATTTTACGGTAAAAATAATTTCCTAAATGAAAATTATCGAAAAGGCGGTTTAACTTACCGTTCGTACGATTCCTTTAGCTGCTTAACTTGATTTTCCAAAGTATCGTTTGCTTTCGCGTAACTCTCAGATTGCTCGTTCATGAGAATTATTTCTTTCTGGAGTTCTTCACATTTTTCTTTGTAATCTAAATGAAAGAAATTTTACAAAATATGCTGCAGTTTAACTAAGCGGCCAGGTATGTAATAAGCGACAGTGACGTATAGAAATTTAGTTGGCACCCCTAAATGCTTCCACTTCCACAATAAAAACGCATCAGTGAGTAGAGCTCTACCGGTAACCCGAGGCGTGTTGCGCAGTGACCATCTTAAATTTCAGAGAGGACACGTCTACACAATTCTCCACGCCGAGATTTGTTGTCGCGTTCTTCGAACACTCTGTGCAAACTTTAACCCCACACGCCTCGAGTTAAAAGTGCCATAACGGTTCACTTTTGAACGTGAAAAAAAGTGCCGTAACGGTTGATTTTTGAACGCTACTATAAAATTGTATGCGCAAGGTGTGTCATGAACGCTTCGCAATACGCCGCGAGTTCCGCCGATAAACGTCAAAGATTACTTATAAAAATTGATTCATGGTTTTATCGAATTTATTTAAAGTTACGGACGTAGAAAAAAATTTGTATGAAACTCGAGAGTAAAGCAACTTTTTTTCACTTAGGAATTGCCGCACTAGCCTTCCTACTCGTGAAAAAAAAAGTACTACTGTACTCACTTGTTGCATAAATAACTAATTCAAGACGGAATGAAAATCCTTGATTTAAAAAAAATGCCATATAAATGCAAAGTTCCGCCTGCTTTTATTTTTTTTAATACCTTGTACAAATTTTAAGCATTCAAAATATAATCAACACTAAATTCTGAGATAAGGGAAAAACCTGTGTGTCTTGTCCACGATTTTTTCGCGATTTTAGTGGCTCTCAACCACTTCAAAAATGGTTTCTCTCGTATTATAAGTATTAACAACGCAGTTTAATTTAACAATAACCCAATAGTTTCTAAAACATGCCTCTTTATACACGTTTGTAGTGCAACCGATTTTAACCTAAGAACATTTCAAAACTGGTTGAGAGCCACTGCTTGTCAGTAGCGGTTTCAAAGGGGGGGTAATCGGGTAATTACCCCCCCCTAAGAATTTTTCGCTTTAAAATTACCGATATTCTATATTCCAAACAAATAATATAACCGGTAAATTTTTCCATGGTTTAAAACGTAGGAAAAGGATAGGGAGATTTCACGGAACAGGTGTATGAGAGCGGAAGCACCAGTTTATTTTTTTTATTACCCCCCCCCCCAGACTAGTTGGTTGGAAACGCTCTTGCTGCTTGTGCGTTGAGGATGGGACTAATATTAAGATTTAGCCTGAGATAATCTCACATTAAATTGACGTAATTTGGGAAATTTCATGATGAAAAACAATTGCTACAAATTAAAAAGTTTTCCATATTTACTCATGGCTGAAAAAACAATTGCTACTCATTAAAAATGTACTCAAAATAATCCAATCTTAAAATTCTATATCCTTCTGGCAACGTGGGCCAGAGTTTTAGGCATGGGCGTCCGCAGACATTTTTTCAGGAGGGGGCAAAGCTTTCATACAGAAATTTGGAATAAATAACCGTCAAAAATAACAATTTTGAATTGTCAAAAATTCTGCATTTTTGCCACCGCAAACGGCACATAAAGAAATTTGCAGCTGTCAAAAATTGAGGAATTTTACTATCAAATCGGCATTTTTTTGATATAAAAAAAATGACAATTTCTAATTATCAAAAATTCTGCATTTCTGCTATCATAAACGGTAAATAAAGAAATTAGCAGTTGCCAAAAATTGTGGATTTTTACAATCAAAAACGGTATTTTTTTATGTTAAAGAAGAAAATTGCCATTTTTGTATTGTTAAAAATTCAGCATTTTTGCCACCACAAACGGCAATTCAATGGCAAATAAAGAAATTTGCAGCTGCCAGAAATTGTGTTTTTTTTACCATCAAATGCGACATTTTTGATATTTAAAAAAAAAAGAAAATTTCAACTGGTAAAAATGACAATTTCGAACTGTCAAAAATCGCACTACTATCACGAATGGCACGTTAGCAGTGAAAAGGAAATTTTCAACTGCTGAAAATAACTATTCAATACTGAATTGCTCATTACTGAAACCGGCAAGTTAGAACAATAAATAGAAAATTTCCAAATGTCAAAAGTTTTTAACTGTCAAAATTTGAGCATTTTTACTATCACTATTGGCATTTTTCAATATAAAAAAAGGGAAATTTCCAACGGCCCAAAGTAACAATTATAAATTGTCAAAAATTGTGCAAGTCTACTGTTAGAAACGGCATTTTTCAATAGTAAAAAGATATATTTTTAACGGTCAAATATGACAATTTCGAATTGTTAAAATTTTTGCATTTTTGCCACCACAAACGGCACAAAAAGAAATTTGCAGCGGTCAAAAATTGTGGATTTTTACTATAATAAACGGCATTTTTTAATATTAAAAATAGTATAGTATTATTATTAATATTATATATAGTATTATTTTCATATGTATCTAAATTTTAATTTTTCCCAGTAACTGGATATTTTTCTGTTGGGAAATGTACAAACAAATAAATAAATAAAAGAAATTTTAACTGCTTAAAATGGCAATTTAGAATTGTCAAAAATTTTGCATTTCTGCCACCACAAACGACACGATTCAACGGTAAATAAAGAAATTTTCAGCAGCCAAAAATTATGGTATTTTACTATCAAAGCCGGAATTTTGGATATTAAAAAAAGAAGTCAATTTCAACTGCTAAAAATGACAATTTCGAACTGTCAAAAAACCGCACTACTATCACGAATGGCACGTTAGCAGAAAAAAGAAATTTCCAATTGCTGAAAATAACTATTCAATACTGTCAAAAATTGCACATCACTGAAAACGGCATGTTTCAACAATAAAAAAAATTCGAAATGCCAAAAATGTTGGACTGTCAAAATTTGAGTATTTCTACTATCACCAACAACATTTTTCAATATTAAAAAAAGGAAATTTCCAACGGCCAAAAGTAACAATCACAAATTGTCAAAAATTGTGCAATTCTACTATCAGAAACGGCATGTTTCAATGGTAAAAAGATACATTTTTAACCGTCTAAAATGACAATTTAGAAATGTCAAAAATTCTGCATTTCTGCCATCACAAACGGCACGATACAGCGGTAAATAAGAAAATTAGCAGCTGCAGAAAATTGTGGAATTTTACTACCAAAAACGGCATTTTTTGATATTAAAAAAAAGAAAATTTCAACTGCTAAAAATGACAATTTCGAACTGTCAGAAATCGCACATATCTACCATCACAAATGGCACGTAGGTAGTAAAAAGGAAATTTCATTTGCCAAAAATAACTATTCAGGACTGTCAAAAATTGCTTATTTAATTCATTTTTGTGACCGACAGCGCTAAATAGTAAGTTTAAAGTAGGTACTGGCTGTCAGTCATCAGTGACTGACGTGGCCCCAATGGAATACTTCGGTGTCAGTCACCGGTGACTGACAAAGCGGTCAACGTATTAAAATTCCATAAAAACAATATTTTTAGGATGTATCGAATTAAGTTGATTTATGAGGCTGTGCGTTAGAACAGAGCAAAACAATCGATAAATAATCGATGAATCGACTGTTTCATTATTATTCAAAAAATGAATCTATATTTTGAATAATTGATAATTTGTTTAATAGATTACTTGATTAATCGATGATTCGATTATTTGAATATTTGAATAATCGATTAGTTGATTAATTGATTAATCGATTATTTAATTAACCGATTGTTTGATTATTTGATTAATCGATTATATGATTAATCGTTCATTTGATCATTTGATTAATCAATATAATCGATTACTAGCAATAATCAATAATCGAATATTCATTGCCGTAATCGAACAGCCCTACTGTGCATAATTAAGTTCATAAAAAAACAATTCCTACTGATTGAAAATTTTCCTAATTTACTCATAATACAAATTTTTACTTATTTCAAACATTTCAAATTCAATTTTAAGATTTTTTAAATCTGGAATAATATATTCCTTCGATTTCCGGAATATCTCGTTTGAAATAAGAGTTATTTGAAAAACTAAAAATGGTGAACATTTTTGCGGCACAAATTTACTCAAAATCAATTCTTCTTTCAGATGTTACAAACAATAAACTCCGTGAATATTTAGGTAATTTCATGTGAATCTAGTTAATGTTTTAAGTTGTGCATCATCCAAGTAGACTAAAAACAAATTTCAAATTTTCCAAAGTTAGTTAAAATTTGTATACCAGTACCAGTCGGATGTGATGTAGAAATATTAACCAAGGAAAAACAGGAAAATAAATTAAATATCCATCAAATTAACCACTTCGCGCCCATGCTGCTTTGATTTAATCCCAGGTTTGATGAAAAATTACTTCTTTGTTGTTGTTAACTTTTTCTACGAAATATGATTTCACTGTCACAAACTTTCCCATTTATGCAAAAAAATATGAAAAAATATTCCATAGATAGCGCTAAAGAAGTAATTTTTTTTGTACAATGTTTTTGTTTTCATTTTTCGCTTGTTGCCACATGTGGCGAACCTGGGCGTGAAGAGGTTAATGGTTTTATCGCATGGAGTGTAAGTTCAAAGAATCATCTGCAGAACACTCTCCGAAGAGCGTCATTAATTTAATTTCGAAAACGCACATATTGGAAATTATTTAAATATTTTTGTGCAAAGAGCTTGATACTTACTGTTAATGGAGATCTTATCTTTGAAGATCTTCAGGAAAGTATCATTTGTGATGTTATAGAGTTTGCACCACGACTTTACAGATTCCGCATCCATTTTAATTAAGTCCAATTCTATAGGAAGGAAAAGACATTATTATTCATAGACAAAATTGTATAGGTATAAGTTTTTCTAGTATAGGGCTAAAACGTGTACGGAATTTAAGTAACCAAACTCCGGCAACTGCAAAATTGTCTAGAGTTGTACCAAGCACTCGAGATGTGTTGCGCAGTGATTATCTCAAATTCAATAGGCTCCGGAGATTTGTTGTCGCGTTCTCTCATGTTCTCCGAATACTTTCTGTACCCCCACACGTCTCGTGTGCTCGGTAATACTGTACACAATCCTTCCAATACTTTACCGACTGGCCAAAGTAATCATATCAACATATCCAGCAGCGAATTTGATGTCTTGCAAAACTTTACGCTTACAGTATAAATAACTTTGAAATTTTAAATTAAACATGTAAGCAGAATATTCTGATTTGTCAATTAAAAAACTTCCAGGAACGGAGATACGTAAAATAGCTTTTTTCGTATATAGTTCTTAACCCTTTCGGCCCTGGTGGTGGCAATTGCCACCACAACATTTACATGTCTCTACTTACTCTGACAATCCATATTTTTGCTGTTTATCACTAGATGTCACTTCAACAAAGCCTCACTAATTAATTCCTATACAAATTAATCAAATCAGTTCAAATTTGGTATTTATGGTCTTAAGAAGCTCCCCATCAATAATAATTAACAAAAAAACATTTTGTTTCAAATTTAAAATCTAGGGCTGAAAGGGAACTTCCTTGACAGCAGGCAGCGACAAAATTCTAAACTCAAATCGTCTGTTATTCATCAAATATCTGGAGCCTAATTATTGCAACATCGAAGACATTATCGTTCAATGGAAAGAAGCAGAAGATCAAATTTTACAATTTTCTGAAATTTTTAATTATGAAATAAACATCAATGTTCCTTGAAAATTTCTTAAGAAATACGGATAAATGTGATATTCCCAAAAGTATTCAGAAAGCAAAAAATATGTTGAACATCATAGCAGTCAGTTCAGTAGAAGCTGAAAGAGGTTTTAGCCTCATGAATATATGCACAGAAAAACGAAACAGACTGATCGTTTCAAATATAAGTAATATTAATTTGAATGGTTTCTTTTCAGTGACTGAAAACCAAAAGACGATTTGGCAATATTAAAAATAATTACATATCTTAATGTATAATTTAAATAAATATACTATTTTAAATTTTGTTCAAATTTTGTTTTTTAAACAAATATCCCTGCGAACCGGGTGCGTGAAGTTAGCGGGTGAAGTTTCGAATTTCGATTTTTTCTAAATACTGAAGCACAAACGGCGACCAGAAAAAAAAATGAAATTCGAAGCTTCACCCGCTAACTTCACGCATCTCTGCGTACCGCAAATTGAATCCCATCACTGGCCTACGCACGTAATTATTGATATTCACTTTCAGAGTGAAAATCCCCGAAATAACAGATCCCCACACATTTATCATACGAAATTCCCGTAGCTGTCGATGCGCCTTCGATCCAAATTCAATGTACTAAATTACATAGCCAAACAGCAATTATAATTTTATATTTTTATACATAATTTATGTCAAAATAACAACATTCGTATCTTATAGCAGCAGTGCTAAATAATGATTATTATTATTATTAAGGCGAACTAGCTAAGCGAATGCAATTATTTGCTTGGAACATCTGCCTAGGTGGCTATGAAAAACATAGGCAGGCATAATACATTTTTTTTAATCCTTATTAGAATTACACAAGCTTAAATTACAAGTTCATCCAAAGCAAAACGCCAATTTTTATATATATTTCACTCAGTATCATCACCTAGCTAATGCACCTCATGATCGAAAACTGTGCAAGAGTTATTCAATTACTCCTATAAAATTGTAAAACACAAAAGTACGTCACAGAATTTAGAATCATTTCTTTTTTGCAATCAATCAAATAATGAATAACTGTGATTCAAACGTAGTTAATTAATGTAATCAGAGAATGGTAACAATAATAATAATAAATCGGCAAACTTACCCAATTTTATCTAGTTTCTTCCGTAAAACTACACAAGCTAACACATTTGAAGCAAACCAGTTCTACCAACTTATGTGTATAAAATATTAGTTCGTGTATCTTTTCTATTTAAATAAAATATAAATTATAGTATTATTTAACCCCAGGTACATTATAAGAATATTTATCGTCTTTAATTGTATAATTTTAAAATCAATTCACAGTTATCGAAACGGAAAGCAAAAGAGCAGCCACTGCATAATTATTTGAGGTTAGAAATAAGTACACCATCGCACTCTGTATTATCTATCTTTTGAAACAATATAGGCAACTGAATGTACAAAACGTTTTGGTTATCAATACAAGTAAATAGGTATCGTAATAACTTAAAATAAAGTGTTAATCTTTTCCGTGATTTTTCACTAGTATATAATAATTTGTGACAAAACGTTTTGGTTATTAATACAAGTAAATAGGTATCGTAATAACTTAAAATAAAAGTGTTAATCTTTTCCGTGATTTTTCACTAGTATATAATAATTTGTTGACTCAAATATCTACGATAATACGCGTTTGAGAATAATTTTATTGAAAAAATACATGCTAAATTCACACGTATCCACAACAGCTGATCCCAGCGCATCGGAATGACCATGCCCTGCGCACTTCATACGAAATAAATTGTTCGCATTGGAGCTTCGCACTGGAAACATGGGATGGCGTAAGTATCGCCAAACAGGCAAAAATTTGTTACAGCAAATGACGCTAGATGGCCCAACCTGCTAATACAATTTGAAATCTCGTCCGTAAATCATTCAACACCAAGCGATAATCAGCGAGGCCGAGTGTAGCTTGGTGCTAGAAGGGCCAAAGTCAAATATATTACAATTGAGATAATCGAGATAAAAGTTTTATAAAGAATGATTTTATTTGCTGATTTTGTAAAATATAAGTTTTTTTTTAAATCTGCTATTGCTTAAACTAGACACTGGCCCTTTCAGCATTAAAGATATTGTTGAAGATATCGAGAAAAATAATCTAATGTACTGCTTAACTCCAAACAGTAAAATTGTGACATTTGCCCTTTTAGCACCAAGCCATAGATATGTAAACAAACAAAACCGTAAGTATGTGAATATTCGATTCCCAGTGGCGTAGCGAGCTTAACTCGCGCCCGGGGCACAATACCTTTTTAGCGCCCCTCCCTCATTCGAAAACCATAGTGTTCCTTTTTTTCCTTTTTATTTACGAATTAACATTTATTATATTACACTGGCACTAAATTTAAAATATATTTTCCAGAAATCAATTATAATAAAAATTAAAATTATCCAGTAATTTTTTGTTTTGCGAACCATTTGGCGCCCCTTTGTGAGTAGCGCCCGGGGCATGATGCCCCCCATGCTCCCCCCTCGCTACGCCACTGTCGATTCCTTTCAGTTCAGTTCGTCTGTTAAAGCGAAGAGAAAGTCGTCCATACCCTCCGCGTTAAAAAAATATTATAAATAATGAGTCGTTATTGTGTCATTAAATCCTGCAAAAAACAAACAGAAACACTGCATGCATGCATTCCTCACATTTTCTAAAATGTGTGAGAAATAATTTAATGAAATACCATGCCACATTCAAATGGAAGGGAACAAAATTTTCTTCTTGCTGGTTGGATATTGAAATATATTATTATTATACTGTAAGTAACCATTTGTGCAATTTGCAATAAATATATTATTTTATTCAATGACTTCTTATTACTCCTACATTTAATTTTAATAAAGTACTGTGAAATTTGGAAACCCACTATCTTTACCCGCACCCGCTTTTGCTTCACCAGCGCCATCCCATGACTACAGTGACGAATTAAAAATGCTGTAAATATTTTATACAGAGAGTCGCCGATCTATTTTACTTTATCTATGATGGGCACGATAAATGATGAAATACGTTAATAATCCCTTGAATATTGTTGAACTTAATACAATTGGTATGTAATAGTACCGTAAGAAATTAAAAAAAAAAATAATTTCTACTTTTAGATCGTGTGCTATCTTAACACAGCGCGTGGCGATTGTTCAAGTAACCTAGATCTCGAGTTTTTCGACTTTTCCTTCTAAATATAATATGGTTTTTACAACGGCAGTCAACTTTATTAGGAGCCGAGGCCCGGACGAATTCTGGAGGAAAAGGAAAATCTTCAAACTAGCTGCGGTGAGTACAGTTTTTTTGCTTGTATTTTTTGTGTTTAAACAACGCTTGTTCAATTGTTATTGCATTTTGCCATCGAGTTTGCTACTCTGCATTATTATGGGGGTAAGGGTTTACTTTAGGGTAAATCGGGAAAAATCGGGAAGTGGGCTGTTTTTTTATTTCTTCTTAATTCTTTGTAGACGTAGTTTTTTGAGCCGAGTCCAAAAATGTATATCTTAACTTTGAGAAACATAAGGGGAAGAAGTTGTGCCCCCTTAAAGTTTCTCTCGTATCGGACGTACAACTCGCTCAAAACCTGCTTTTCTGGGTAGATTTTGGTAAACCAACAACCACAATCAATTTATAATGATGTAAACTTACGATTTGAGTAGTAAAAATGCGAATTTTATATCTTTTTCTTTACATTAATATTTCATTTTAAGGTTATGTGCAGTTCATTGAACCGCCGAAACTGACGGACATGCAAACTGAACACTCTATTTAGTTATCTGTGATTATTAGGGTTGCCAACTGGTCACATCATAATCGGAAAACCAATCTAATTCTCACGGAAAATATGTGAATACATAAAGTACGATATAAATAAAAATAATTATTTTTCTGAAATTAACTATATTAATAATAAAACAAATGTGTATGTTAAGAGGTTAAACAGTTAACATTTACATTTAAATTACCATGTCCTTAATTTCTAGTTGATTTTCACACAGTCCCAATAAGTTCACTGATTTTTTTGAAACCTCTTGTATTTACGTTCTAGTAATTGCTACTGTTATTTCCATTTGTGTGCTATAGTGCTATTAGGGTGTTTAAAGTGAAAGTATGTGCTAACATGACAAAGAATCCCGCTTCCTATGCATTCATGACAGCTTCGCCATCACCTAATCTACTGCGGGTAAAACTACTACCCGGTCTCAAGGGGGAGGACCTTGACGCAACCAGGCAACCGAGCCTGCGTAACTGCTTCCTATGCATTCATAACGGCTTCGCCTTCACCTAATCCGTTGCAGATAAAACTACTGGCCGGTCTAAGGGGGGACCTTAACCTCACCCTAATCTAAGCATGAGCAAGCGAGGCGGCTGTGGTCGATGGCTTCACTTCGCTTCGCTCCGCCATCGACTACAGCAAGCCACCGTAACTGCTTCCTATGCATTCATGACGGCTTCGCCTTCACCTTATCCGTTGCAGGTAAAACTACTGGCCGGTCTAAGGGGGGATCTTAAACTCACCCTAATCTTAGCATAAGCAAGCGAGGCGGCTGTGGTCGATGGCGGAGCGAAGCGAACTGCTTCCTATGCATTCATGTCCGCTTCGCCTTCACCTAATCCATTGCAGGTAAAACTACTGGCCGGTCTAAGGGGGGACCTTAAACTCACCCTAATCTAAGCATAAGCAAGCGAGGCGGCTGTGGTCGATGGCTTCGCTTCGCTCCGCCATCGACCACAGCAAGCCACCGTAATTGCTTCCTATGCATTCATGACGGCTTCGCCTTCACCTAATCCATTGCAGGTAAAACTACTGGCCGGTCTAAGGGGGGACCTTAAACTCACCCTAATCTTAGCATAAGCAAGCGAGGCGGCTGTGGTCGATGGCGGAGCGAAGCGAACTGCTTCCTATGCATTCATGTCCGCTTCGCCTTCACCTAATCCATTGCAGGTAAAACTACTGGCCGGTCTAAGGGGGGACCTTAAACTCACCCTAATCTAAGCATAAGCAAGCGAGGCGGCTGTGGTCGATGGCTTCGCTTCGCTCCGCCATCGACCACAGCAAGCCACCGTAACTGCTTCCTATGCATTCATGACGGCTTCGCCTTCACCATATCCGCTGCAGGTTAAACTACTGGCCGGTCTAAGGGGGCACCTTAACCTCACCTTAATCTATGCATAAGCAAGCAAGCCGGCTGTGGTCGATGGCTTCGCTTCGCTCCGCCATCGACCACAGCAAGCCACCGTAACTGCTTCCTATGCATTCATGACGGCTTCGCCTTCACCTTATCCGCTGCAGGTAAAACTACTGGCCGGTCTAAGGGGGCACCTTAACCTCACCCTAATCTAAGCATAAGCAAGCAAGCCAGCTGTGGTCGATGGCTTCGCTTCGCTCCGCCATCGACCACAGCAAGCCACCGTAATTGCTTCCTATGCATTCATGACGGCTTCGCCTTCACCTAATCCATTGCAGGTAAAACTACTGGCCGGTCTAAGGGGGGATCTTAAACTCACCCTAATCTTAGCATAAGCAAGCGAGGCGGCTGTGGTCGATGGCGGAGCGAAGCGAACTGCTTCCTATGCATTCATGTCCGCTTCGCCTTCACCTAATCCATTGCAGGTAAAACTACTGGCCGGTCTAAGGGGGGACCTTAAACTCACCCTAATCTAAGCATAAGCAAGCGAGGCGGCTGTGGTCGATGGCTTCGCTTCGCTCCGCCATCGACCACAGCAAGCCACCGTAACTGCTTCCTATGCATTCATGACGGCTTCGCCTTCACCATATCCGCTGCAGGTAAAACTACTGGCCGGTCTAAGGGGGCACCTTAACCTCACCCTAATCTAAGCATAAGCAAGCAAGCCAGCTGTGGTCGATGGCTTCGCTTCGCTCCGCCATCGACCACAGCAAGCCACCGTAATTGCTTCCTATGCATTCATGACGGCTTCGCCTTCACCTAATCCATTGCAGGTAAAACTACTGGCCGGTCTAAGGGGGGACCTTAAACTCACCCTAATCTTAGCATAAGCAAGCGAGGCGGCTGTGGTCGATGGCTTCACTTCGCTTCGCTCCGCCATCGACTACAGCAAGCCACCGTAACTGCTTCCTATGCATTCATGACGGCTTCGCCTTCACCTAATGCATTTTGCCATCGAGTTTGCTACTCTGCATTATTATGGGGGTAAGGGTTTACTTTAGGGTAAATCGGGAAAAATCGGGAAGTGGGCTGTTTTTTTATTTCTTCTTAATTCTTTGTAGACGTAGTTTTTTGAGCCGAGTCCAAAAATGTATATCTTAACTTTGAGAAACATAAGGGGAAGAAGTTGTGCCCCCTTAAAGTTTCTCTCGTATCGGACGTACAACTCGCTCAAAACCTGCTTTTCTGGGTAGATTTTGGTAAACCAACAACCACAATCAATTTATAATGATGTAAACTTACGATTTGAGTAGTAAAAATGCGAATTTTATATCTTTTTCTTTACATTAATATTTCATTTTAAGGTTATGTGCAGTTCATTGAACCGCCGAAACTGACGGACATGCAAACTGAACACTCTATTTAGTTATCTGTGATTATTAGGGTTGCCAACTGGTCACATCATAATCGGAAAACCAATCTAATTCTCACGGAAAATATGTGAATACATAAAGTACGATATAAATAAAAATAATTATTTTTCTGAAATTAACTATATTAATAATAAAACAAATGTGTATGTTAAGAGGTTAAACAGTTAACATTTACATTTAAATTACCATGTCCTTAATTTCTAGTTGATTTTCACACAGTCCCAATAAGTTCACTGATTTTTTTGAAACCTCTTGTATTTACGTTCTAGTAATTGCTACTGTTATTTCCATTTGTGTGCTATAGTGCTATTAGGGTGTTTAAAGTGAAAGTATGTGCTAACATGACAAAGAATCCCGCTTCCTATGCATTCATGACAGCTTCGCCATCACCTAATCTACTGCGGGTAAAACTACTACCCGGTCTCAAGGGGGAGGACCTTGACGCAACCAGGCAACCGAGCCTGCGTAACTGCTTCCTATGCATTCATAACGGCTTCGCCTTCACCTAATCCGTTGCAGATAAAACTACTGGCCGGTCTAAGGGGGGACCTTAACCTCACCCTAATCTAAGCATGAGCAAGCGAGGCGGCTGTGGTCGATGGCTTCACTTCGCTTCGCTCCGCCATCGACTACAGCAAGCCACCGTAACTGCTTCCTATGCATTCATGACGGCTTCGCCTTCACCTTATCCGTTGCAGGTAAAACTACTGGCCGGTCTAAGGGGGGATCTTAAACTCACCCTAATCTTAGCATAAGCAAGCGAGGCGGCTGTGGTCGATGGCGGAGCGAAGCGAACTGCTTCCTATGCATTCATGTCCGCTTCGCCTTCACCTAATCCATTGCAGGTAAAACTACTGGCCGGTCTAAGGGGGGACCTTAAACTCACCCTAATCTAAGCATAAGCAAGCGAGGCGGCTGTGGTCGATGGCTTCGCTTCGCTCCGCCATCGACCACAGCAAGCCACCGTAATTGCTTCCTATGCATTCATGACGGCTTCGCCTTCACCTAATCCATTGCAGGTAAAACTACTGGCCGGTCTAAGGGGGGACCTTAAACTCACCCTAATCTTAGCATAAGCAAGCGAGGCGGCTGTGGTCGATGGCGGAGCGAAGCGAACTGCTTCCTATGCATTCATGTCCGCTTCGCCTTCACCTAATCCATTGCAGGTAAAACTACTGGCCGGTCTAAGGGGGGACCTTAAACTCACCCTAATCTAAGCATAAGCAAGCGAGGCGGCTGTGGTCGATGGCTTCGCTTCGCTCCGCCATCGACCACAGCAAGCCACCGTAACTGCTTCCTATGCATTCATGACGGCTTCGCCTTCACCATATCCGCTGCAGGTTAAACTACTGGCCGGTCTAAGGGGGCACCTTAACCTCACCTTAATCTATGCATAAGCAAGCAAGCCGGCTGTGGTCGATGGCTTCGCTTCGCTCCGCCATCGACCACAGCAAGCCACCGTAACTGCTTCCTATGCATTCATGACGGCTTCGCCTTCACCTTATCCGCTGCAGGTAAAACTACTGGCCGGTCTAAGGGGGCACCTTAACCTCACCCTAATCTAAGCATAAGCAAGCAAGCCAGCTGTGGTCGATGGCTTCGCTTCGCTCCGCCATCGACCACAGCAAGCCACCGTAATTGCTTCCTATGCATTCATGACGGCTTCGCCTTCACCTAATCCATTGCAGGTAAAACTACTGGCCGGTCTAAGGGGGGATCTTAAACTCACCCTAATCTTAGCATAAGCAAGCGAGGCGGCTGTGGTCGATGGCGGAGCGAAGCGAACTGCTTCCTATGCATTCATGTCCGCTTCGCCTTCACCTAATCCATTGCAGGTAAAACTACTGGCCGGTCTAAGGGGGGACCTTAAACTCACCCTAATCTAAGCATAAGCAAGCGAGGCGGCTGTGGTCGATGGCTTCGCTTCGCTCCGCCATCGACCACAGCAAGCCACCGTAACTGCTTCCTATGCATTCATGACGGCTTCGCCTTCACCATATCCGCTGCAGGTAAAACTACTGGCCGGTCTAAGGGGGCACCTTAACCTCACCCTAATCTAAGCATAAGCAAGCAAGCCAGCTGTGGTCGATGGCTTCGCTTCGCTCCGCCATCGACCACAGCAAGCCACCGTAATTGCTTCCTATGCATTCATGACGGCTTCGCCTTCACCTAATCCATTGCAGGTAAAACTACTGGCCGGTCTAAGGGGGGACCTTAAACTCACCCTAATCTTAGCATAAGCAAGCGAGGCGGCTGTGGTCGATGGCTTCACTTCGCTTCGCTCCGCCATCGACTACAGCAAGCCACCGTAACTGCTTCCTATGCATTCATGACGGCTTCGCCTTCACCTAATCCGTTGCAGATAAAACTACTGGCCGGTCTAAGGGGGGACCTTAACCTCACCCTAATCTAAGCATGAGCAAGCGAGGCGGCTGTGGTCGATGGCTTCACTTCGCTCCGCCATCGACTACAGCAAGCCACCGTAACTGCTTCCTATGCATTCATGACGGCTTCGCCTTCACTTTGTCCGTTGCAGGTTAAACTACTGGCCGATCTAAGGGGGCATCTTAACCTCACCCTAATCTAAGCATAAACAAGCGAGCCAGCGTAACTACTTCCTATATTCGCTTCGCTCCGCCATCAACCACAGTGAGCCACCGTAACTACTTCCTATGCATTCATGACAGCTTCGCCTTCACCTAATCCGCTGCGGGTAAAACTACCAGTCGGTCTAAAGCGGAGGGGCTTAACCTCACCCTAACTTAAGCATAAGCGACCGGTCTCGCTCTGCTCCGCCATTGACCACATGGAGCCCGTATAACTACTTCCTATGTATTAATGACGGGGCTTCACCATCACCTAATCAACTGCGTGTAAAACTACTATCTGGTCTAAAGGGGGGCAAATGTAACCTCACCCTAACCTAAGGATAAGCACCTACCATTTACAACCATTAACTGGTAGGTAATGATGAATTAAACTTATCGCCCAGGTTTGTTCACTATTTTATTCACAACCGTACGTTTTTTGTTAAAGCATTAAAGTCAAATCAAATTAAATAAACGTTAGTTCATGAAATGCGAGCTGTTTGTTTTAAAACCAACTTATAGCAACCATGCAAATACATATTACGGATAGCTATACTGAATATTTTTACTAATTACTAATATATAACTATAAAATCAAATATTGTATGCACCATGGGAGATATTCTTGTTCTTCACCCTGGGTTGACTTACAAACCCCGGGCCAGAGGACCTCCATATCTCCCTTAATGCATAAATATCTATTACATTGCCATTTAATCATTGACTAAAGTCCCTAATTTTTACCAGATGAATTTGTGTCGTTAGGATCCAGGTTAAAGATACATGCGTGTGTTTATGTTTGGTAGGGGCACCTTTTCCCAAAAAAAATAGAAACACCCACAAAAGTGGGGCACAAATAAAGAAATTGTAAATAGATTTACAACAGAACAATTTAAAATTCGTATCAATTGTTAATGCACATAAGTAATCTAGGGTTAACGCAATGATAGTTCACAGAAAACTTTATAGAGTGTTTATTTCGACACGCCACTCCTTCAGTTGCGGTGGGACGATGAACTAATGAAAATACGCATTTTTAACATGACCTTAAAATGTGAATTTTCATGAAGAATAGGATATAAAACTCGCACTTTCACCACTTAAATCGTAAGTTAAAATCATTATTAGTCGATTGTAGTTGTTAGTTTACAAGTTATTTTACACAGAAACTCGTAGTTTGTGCGAGTTGTCCGTCGAAAATGGAAACTTTAAGGGGGCATAACTTTTCCCCCTTACGTTTCCGCGGGTTAAAACGTACATTTCTGAACTCGGCTCAAAAAACTATGTCTTCAAAACAAATTTCAGCCCCCGGGTCGATTTACCCTAAAGTAAACACCAGCCATTATGGGCGAAGAGAAGGTACATTTTAATATACTTACATTGTTTACGTTTGTATTGCATGCTGACTAATAAATTTCATTGGTTTTGTTAAAATAATTTAAGAGCGACTGGTAGATCTCAATCCATTGATTTGTGTTTGCTATTACTTTTTAAGTTAAAGATTGGTTTGATTACTTTAGTACTTTTGGTCGACATCGGTGGTTCATGGATGTTTGGCGAGAAGGCTATGGAAGAAATTTAACTAAAACAGTAGCAGAATATTTGCTTCCTCTATAAGAGTAGGTAGTGCAGCACGAGCGGCATCTCTATCTTAGTCTCCTCGATAAAGATCCAATCCTCGATAAAGATCCAAGAGCCGCCGCAGGTTATGGACAATATTTATTCTCCACATTGGTGGTTCAATTTCTATCCTAATAACCTCATTCTATAACATTTTGAAACTGGTTGAGACCTATTACCTCACCTGACAATTGCTAACGTAATTAAAATGATATATACTCTGGCCGTTTTATAAAGACGTCTGAGGTGATTAACTTGGACCGCCCTCGTTTGCATGTGGGGCGGGTGCTTTATGCGTTCTCAATAAGCGAACATGAGATGTTGCATTGCATATGCATATTTATTTATTTAAGTTATCTGCAACCTTTTAAGAACCACTGATTTATAAGTAGAAGCCGATACTGCACCAATAGCTAGCAGAAAAAGTGTAAACATCTGAGAGTGGAAAGTATAGCTATTATTACAACTAGGGAAATATGAATAGTATATTTCCCGAGGTTGGCTAGTTACATCCCGAGGGCGGAGCCCGAGGGATGTATAGACAACCAAGGGAAATGTATTCATATTTCCCGTGTTGTAATCAATAGTTTTTTCTGATTGAAAGAATATTGTTCTGTAAATAGGAAAATATTGGATTGTAAATTTTTGAATTTATCGGATTGGTAACGTTGCTAAGGGCCTTGTTTGTAAATATCATGGTTGATTTGTTTTGGTATTTGCGTTGTTTCATAAATTGGTGAAATGTCAAACTATGTGTTTACGCAAGCGACGAAAGACCGTGAACGTTTGCTTCCCGTAAAATCCAAAGCTGTAATATCCATAAAGGATACCTTCCTAAGAAATCGAAGGCGTTGTCCCGAGAGCAATTAAAACAATTCTTGCGAAAAGCTCCTAATGACAATTGTTTGATGTCTATATTTCCCTAGGGAAATATGAGTGTGTTATGACATATCGTAACTAAGGCAATATCACTCAATATTGTTTCAATCGGAAAAAACAGAATATCCTATCACTTCTGATGAGAGCGGCCCTTCCAACCCTTTGTTAATCACCTCAGATGCCTTCATAAAACGGCCAGAGTATACCTACTGAAAACATGTGGTAAATTAATTGGAAATCTAACACTCATTACTAATGACAATTTACAATTCATAAATAAAAAACTTTATCTTTCTTTTTCTTCCCTCTTTTCATTTATGATTTCATTTAAATATGTACCTTTTTCTGTTTTCAACGTCTTTTAAGGTTGAAGTTCACATTTTTTAATGTTACAATAATTTGTAATAAACAAAAAGACGAGCTTATATTTCCATCCACACTTCTTTAATATTTGTTTTAGCACTTTCAAGGAAGGAAGCGCAACTGCTACAGCATTGCAATTAGATATGTGCACAGGGCTTTAGTCTACGCTACAAAGGGCAGGAAGCTGAAAAAGGAAGACATGGCTAATGTAAGTTAACTAACTCAGATATGTTTCTGATTAACAATTACTAGAACTTTTCTATCTTTTGCTTTAGCTTTGGGAGCAAAGGGTAACAGCTGGTTGTCAAGAACATGGTGTTGCCTACCCCGTCTTCAGAGAAGGCTTGGCCAGAAATGATATAATGTTGAACAGAAAAACTCTGGCAGATTTGGCTTGTTGGGAACCATACTCTTTCAAAGCTTTGACCGATATAGCTAGAGAAAGAGCCTCGCAGGACGGTCTTGTTGTAGCTAATAAACCAGGTTTACCGAGAGGTATTGTCACCAGAGGAATGATTAAATAACGCTCATGTAATGTAGGTAATTTTTTGTCATTAAAATAGTTGTTTGTAATATGAATTTTGTTAATTTATCATCAACAAGTTGAATATTGGTATTTAAAATCACTTTGTTTCCAAATTAATGTTAATTAACTATTATACATTTTTTTTGCGAAACATTCTCCATCCATTCTTTGATAATGACGTCACTTCTGAACCTAAAGTGAGACGATTTTGTCTGTTCACTGTGCCAGGAAGTAAGTGCGCATGTGTTGACTCTGTGGCGTTTGCTAGAAACGACGCAAACGCCAAGGAAGGGCGCACAGTGTTCCCTCCTTTTTATTGCCATCACTAGCGTCGTATACGCTGTAAATTCTAATAAATACATGAATAACAGTAAGCGACACGGCTTGCAGCTAAATAGAGATGTAAAAATGCCGTCTAGTGTATCCAATGTGGTTTCCAACAAACATAGTATACAGAAATCTAACGGATTTATATTCTGGCGTCACCTAAATGAAGCCACTAGAACTCAATTTCTTACGCCTTGGTCCCCGTATGCCGTGCGTGTTTTCATCACGGCGTGCACACAAACACAAAGCGGTCCTTAAGTTGATGATGGTTTTTGGAGGGCGACCAAATGGTCGCACCACTTACCATTCGTTGATCCTTTGTGCCACCTCCTGAGCCCTACTCCGCAAGCCAACGTAAACTTCTTGTGAAATCAAGTAGTTGGCCGTGTGGAGTGTTGCCCAGTTGTGACCAATGTGGCCACTCCTCTCCGAATACGGACCACCTGAGTTGTTCACACAGGATGTGTCTTAGGGTCTCCTCTTCTTGCTCGCATTTCCGACATAGGGGATCTTTTACCACCCCTATGTTATGGAGGTGCTTGTTTAGTTTGCAGTGCCCAGTAAGAGTACCGATTAGCAGCCGCAAACTACTTCTTGGTAATTCAATGTATTTCCTGCTCAGCTTCGGTTTTGGTGAGTGGGTGCATTTTTTGGCGACCACATACTTGTCAGTTTGTAGCCATTCCTTTTTGTGCTCTTCAAGGGAGTTTCCTTTAAGTATTTGGGAGATAGTGAGTGGTGCCAGTGGCAAAGCCTTAGAGCCTTCACTTTTCAGGGCAGCCCTTTTGGCTAGCCAATCGGCCCAGTCGTTCCCTTCATTATTTGAATGTCCCTTAATCCAGGATATTGTGACTCTGTTGGTTGCGGCGAGTTTGTCTAGAGCTTGCTTACACTCCAGTATTATGCTGCTGGCCACCCTTGGTATCGATAGCGCAGCTCTGCTTGATTGCTGTCAGTGAGGAACAAAATGGATTTGTTCGAGACTGCCAGTTCCGATAGTTTCCGAGCACCTTCAAGTATCCCGAAAAGTTCTTGACACTGTCAAGGATCCTTAACTTTAAACATACGTTGGCAATGGCTCAAAGTATTTAAGGAAGGTTTAGTCAGCGACAGCCGCCATTTGTAATGATTTGTAACCTCTAAATTAAACCGAATTTTAGGTTATGTGAATTGGAATGAAGTTAGCTACACAAATTCCCCCAGATTTTCTAATAACAAAGGCATACTTAACCAGGTGTGAACTGGTAGAGGGCATTTAAGCTTTCCTTAATTGTAAGTTGGCCTTTATAAAATACTCAAAGTGAAAACAGTGCACACCTTTGACTATATACTATTGGACTGATAGCGCCGCTTCATGTGTGTCTCCAAGCAACGGTGGCGCGGCGGGACCTTAAATGGTTGCGGTATGTTACTAAATTGGTAGTTATTTTGTGTCTTATGACATATGACTCTATGAGCTCGCATTGCATATTGTGATACCCTGCAATTTATTCACACCTTTGAATATTTAAACATTTATATTGTCAAATATTCACTCTATATCAAAATATTGCAATGCGAAAGGCTGCAATATGTCCACGTATATATGCCAACGCGGTTATAATACTCGTCAGCTGATGTACACGTCAGTTGACTTTTGACTTATAACCTAAAATTCTGTATTAGATTTCCATCAAATCCGGAACTTCGTAAATTATGGGTTAATGCTGTGCTTGTAAAGAACAGGCAGGAAAGTGGACCCGACTTGCCGAAATATGCTCGCATTTGCATTCTTCACGTTGCTGATGAATACATCGACAAATATTTTTTTTGCTTTCCGGTTTTTAAATTACGCTCTATTTTCGGCTCCGGGGCGGGACTTATATCGGGCTCCAGCTCGTGGACAACTTTTGGAGCAGTGATCATATGGGAAATGGAGGGGGAATAGCAGTCCATTAGTATATAGTCAAAGAACGGGACATTTTAACATGTAAAGGGGGCTTCACAACAACCCGGAAACAGCAAAGAGAACGGAAACCAAAAGTTAAATGATGTGATTCACATGTTGATACACAACTAATAACTAATAAAACGAGAAGCTTGGTATATTTTCGTTCCCGTTCTCGTTACCATACCCGGGTTGTTGTGAAGCCGCCTTTAATCCCCATCTATTTTACTTTATCTATGATCCATTTATAAAAAAAACGCACTGGTATATTACATTTATGCCATCTGTGTTTTAATAGAATAAACAATGTTTAAAATATATGTTTGATATTAAAATGCAGTCGTACAGTAACGGTGTTGAGCAGTAATTAATTAATTTAATTTTAAAAATATTAACTCCGGCCATCTTAAATACAACTTTAGAACATTTTAGCTAGTGCCATCTCTTATTCAAAAGTAGAAACACTGAATGAATAACACTTGCACGTTATACACTTTTCTCACTTGATAGAGGGAAATAACCTGAACATTTCACGCGCGGCTTGTTTCAGACGAATATTAATAATTGTCATACGTTCACCAACATAAGTAATGCGTTAGAGAAGGACATTCGATAAAACCGTTGCAATTTTGCATCGTGTGAAGTATCTTCATGAAAACTCGCCCTTTGCTCACCGGATCATTCCAGAACGTTCGACGCTGTATCTAGCACAAAAAAGAGCTCGAAAATCTTATAAATCAGCCCCCAAATACTTCAAATTATCATAATGGTAAGTCGTCTCGAGGATATTTCTGTAAAATTTCATAAAATTAATGAAATCGATTTTTTATTCAGCATGTCACGTTTTTACAATTTGCCGGAATCCGCTGTTAATATGCTTGAATGTCTTATCATTGATGTATTTTGCTAGGAAAACGTAAAAAGGAACTGTTTATGTGTGTTTTTAATTCATATTCGTGTTGTTTCGGACCTCGATGTTGCCCTAACCTAATTCTAATTTTTCTGTACTTAATCGACTGTTTCTGGTTGTACTTGTTAAATGAGTTCAGGATTTATGTTTTGTCTTTATGTTTATTGTGGATTCATTCTTCCGAGGGTGTGTTTTTGTGGTATTTTTCAACATCATGTTACGGCTCATAGGTTTGTTATGTAATGGTTTCTGGAATTATGAGCTGCATCTTTGGGCTTCTACCAAACTCCTCATATTTTCTGCTTATAGGATATCATTTGTATAGTGTTTTTATTTTAAATGTGCAGTGATGTCAAAATATTTTTGGCTGCGTTGCCACTGTTGTATTTCAATAATGTTGGAAATGTGAGATCGCCCATGTTGGGTTCGTTCATTTGCTAATTTTTAAAATAATAGTTATTTGCAGTAAGAGTGAGGAAGGCAAAGCTTTCGTTCATGCGAATTGTGTTTGCGAAAGTGGAACTTTCACTTACTGGTAGCCAGCGGCGCCTTGTGGATTTCCATAGGGGCGGCAAAGACAAAGATGTTGCTCGTGCTACGCTACTTACTCTTATAGAGGAAGCAAATATTCCGTTGCTGTTTCGGACAAATTTTTTTCCGTTGCCTCACCGCTGAACATCCACGAGCCGCCGGTGCTGGTAGCTATGGGGAGGTATCGAACAATATAATTTATAGGTTACTGCACCAGAAAATAGTACTGATGTTTCGAGCCTCTCGGGACACGTGTTTACTGATCAAGTCTGACAGGACCTACTTGCCCCATTTAATCTGTAGTTATATCATAGACATCACCCTTCGAATAAACATTATTTTAAACTACAAAACTGTTTGGTTGAAGAAATTTTTTTGACAATTTATTTGAGAGTTGTAAAGTTTGGAAAAAATAAGGAACGTATTTTTGTAGTTTAAATTAAAGTGGAACTACAGGGGTGGTGGGTGGGCACTATCTCACAATCTAACCGGTGGCCCACGTGCCCATGTTTCGAACAATTAATAAGTTAATTAAAAAAAAGTAAGGTCTTCACTGTCTTTCTTACGTGTTTAACTTATTTATTAGTAAAAACGAGGATGTGTGAGCAACAGATTGGATTGTAGGATAGGGCCCAGCCACCGCCCCTTGAATCTACATTATTTTAAGAAATTTCCTTAATAATTTATTGGAAATAATGAAGAACGTGATTTTGTAGTTTAAATAAAAGTGGAATGGGAAGGTGGTGGGTGGGCTTCATCCTACAATCCAACTTGTGGCTCACGCGCCTTTTTTACAACAAATAAGTGAATTAAAAAAAAATAGGTCTTCACTGTCTCTCTTACTTGTTTAACTTATTTATTAGTAAAAACCTGGATGCGTGAGCAACAGATTGGATTGTAGAATAGGCCCCACCCGCCGCCCCTCCTCGAATCAACATTATTTTAAACTACAAAACTCTGTTTGGTTGAAGAAATTTCTTTAATAATTTATTGGAGTGGTGCAAAGTTTAGAAGTAAGAAGAACTTGATTTTGTAGTTTAAATAAAAGTGGAACCGGGGGGCGGTGGGTGGGCTCTAACCTACAATCCAACCTGTGGCTCACGGGCCCTTTTTTGTAACAATAAATAAGTGAATAAAAAAAATTAGATCTTCACTGTCTTTCTTACTCGTTTAACTTATTTATTAGTGGAAACCTGGACGCGTGAGCAATGGATTGATTTGTAGGATAGGCATATTATACAGGGTGAGTTTTTTTCGATGTATTCTATGGGGATCTCGGAAACTATAAGAGATAAAGAAACGGTTAAATGTTCAAAGAAGTGCAGTTTTACGAGACCAATAAAATAACACTTTCAAAGTTTTCAAAAATGTAAAGGGTAACTAGATATTTTGAAAAATGTCAATTTTTCAAACAAATATATCTCGGTTATTATGACAGATAAAAAAAAAATTGTGAAAAACAAAGTTGTAGATAATTTTACACAGTTTAAGAAAATAAATTCAGAACATTTGACACAAACTTATATTTTTTTGGAAAGAATTGTTACAACTTTGTCCTTTACAGTTTTTTTCATGATATTTTCATAATATCATAATAATATATTTATTTGAAAAAATTGACACTTTTTACATTTTTCAAAATATCTAGTTACCCTTCACTTTTTTGAAAACTTTGAAAGTGTTATTTTATTGGTCTCATAAAACTGCACATCTTTGCAAATTTAACTGTTTCTCTTATCTATCTCTTATAGTTTCCGAGATCCCCATAGAGAACATCGAAAAAAACTCTGTATATTTAATACAAATTTTCATTGCAAAATTTAAATTCAACCTCAAAAATTAAATGAAAACTAATAAAATAAAAAAAACAATCAATACCGAGAGGGTTAAGCAATTAAGATCTAGATTAAAAAAAAATATTGTACTACAATATAACATGCTGGAAACACATAATTTTAAAGAATTAATTAATTAAAGAAGTAACAATACCACTAACTAACCAATGGGTTATATTTAAACAGTAATGCTCATATAATAGTAATTTTTCGCATCTTATTAAACATTATAAACGTTGTTCAATCGTTTTTGATTGAGAAAGTTGTCCATTATTTCGCTGAATCATTTTCTTCACAGGTGACGTCCAATCAAATGATAGCGGTTTTATTGCCCAACAGGTGACGTCCTATCAAATGATAGCGGTTTCATTTCCCAACAGTTTAATTGTTACTATGGTTACGATTCGTTTTTTGTCAGCAAACTGCCGCAATTTAAAAATAGAAAAATTATTCGTTATAATCAAATAAAAATAAACAGAAAAATCTTTAGGTAATTATTTAATATGATGCGAAAAAGTATAGTTTTAAACTCTTGAACAAGTTGGCTATTGCCACTCGAGTGAATTGCAACGCCTACGGCTCGTGTTGCAAACTTCACCCTCGTGGCAATGGCCAACTTTCTCACTCGTTTAATAATATACTATTATGATACAAGTAACGTTATGAAGGTTTTTACATAACGAGAGAAAAGTTTGAAAGCACGAGCGACGTAGGAGCGAGTTCTTTTAAATTCACGAGTAACTAAACTCTATCCATATCCAAGTGTCAATAGAAATAAACAAACCCGGCTGCGTGATAGCCACGTGCGTACTTCAATAGACGCTTGCGATTGGTCGTTCCGTGGTGCGTGCTCGTGCCTGGATTCAGTTTGTATTCTGGGCCCGTCGTCGATTGCCGTGCGTTTAAAAAGTGTTGGGCAGTAACATGAAATTTATTCGTGGGCGCGCTAGGGTACGGCGTATTCTCGCCGTTCACGTGATTGTGTTTACACGCGCTGCCACTTGGAAATAGATATAGTATAGTGTTGTTAAAGGCACCTTAATGTAACCCGTTGCTAAGGAGTTATTGGTATGATAACATAATAGGATAAAATAAATTATTTAAACAATATGAAAGTGTTATGAGTATGAGTAACTTTCTTTTACCGAGTTCTCTTCTTTGGATTTCTTTCTTCTGCACTCAATTTTATTCACTGTTGTAAACGAATGTTTAATTTTGCAGCAACTCTCTAGAAGAAGAGCAGTTTTTAAAACTTAATATATTACTTAAATGTTGATGTGGTATTTTTAACATGTAAAACAAGTTGATTTATATTATTTACATCTCTTACAGCAGTAAATGGAAGTAAGGATTAGAGGGTAACTCATGAGTGAGTCGATTGAAAGAGTCGACTCATCAAAATCAAGTGACTCATGGTTGAAATGACTGACTCATAATGTTGAAATGTAAAATTTTGTGAGGACCTTTTTCTTCGCTCTTCAAAATTTGAAAGGGAAGAGAGTAGACTTACAGAAAAGAGTCATTTCACCCATCTCTAGTAAGGAGCTCCAAGCTCTCGTTCTCTTTCAAAATAATTTAGTACTACCATTTCTTCCTTCTGATTTCCTAGATGCTGCATTCTTACCCTCGCGATAGAAATTATACATTTGGCTCATTTTTAGCGGAATTACAAACAAACCCTGAACTACATAAAAATCCATCTGAAGTTTATGTCAGCTTTAAGACGGTTCTATCACTATATATGTCATACGATTGTGAGAGGCACCGTATACATCCCTAAAAGAGTTCGGCAACGTGGCAAATTTCAGTATATTTTACACACAGAAGTGCTTGATTTGCCCCTTCTCTCTCGTACGTTAAATATTTTACCACAGTCGTCTTCGTCTGTGATTTATTCCCTTCCAAAGTGAAATCAGGACCGGGTTAGGCGCTTAGCGACCTACTAAAATTGTCTCCACCGTCAAAACCGGCAAAAAAAGGGACCGACCATAACATCAGTATTTACCACAATACTCAGCGGGTGGAGCAATATATGGCTTTTGGAACTGGCCGTCCTTTATACCTGTTTTTCGTATTTTGGGACCAATATTCGATTTAGAAGTAAATTACAATAAGCTATACTGATTCTCATTTCTCGATTACCTGATTAATTGACTTATATTATAAAGACAATTACCCTCATTAACTTATTAACCAATGAAATCGAATAATGTTAATGACATGATCCAATAAAATTCTAGTTACGATGCATATTATGCATGGCAATTCATCCTGGGTTTTATCTAATTAGATAATCCTTCATGTTGGTATTGCCTAGCAACGCGTTACTACATGTTCTATAACGTATAAAACGTCAGTTATTGCCGGACCATTAAACAATTTGCTCCTGAATTCGATCTGTTTGTATTTTCGGGTTATGTGTTAGTGCTTTCATCAGTAATAGTATTCATGGGTATTTCTCAAAATCTTATAAGTTCATTTTTACTACAATTATTGTGGCGCAGAATAATACACGTCTGACACTTGGTGTCACTAAATTTAATTTCTCAAATTATGAAGTGTAAACTTTCTGTTCGGCCAATTGTCTTCTCGAATCTAACTCGTGACTGATTTTTCCTAGGCAATTATTAGTGTGTGGATCACTCTTGCTTGTTGCTTCTAGAAAATCGTTTTTCGTCCTCAAAGATTCATCAAAATCTATTAAAAATACGCCGAGTTATGGCGGTTTAAAAATGGTCGAAATTTCACGAATTTCAAGTGTTTTTTTTTCCACCTGTTTATCAAGTAAGTATTTTAATTCAATTGTTTAAAAAAAATTAAATACAATTATTGAACAATAGAGAGAGAGAGAGAACATATTTATTCAATAACTATATATATGTACTTTAAAGTTCTTATATCTACAGAGGTTTATTTAATATATTGTTACTGAATGGGCTATCGACCAAGGTCTTTCCGCCCAGAAAAATAGATTTTAAACAACATTTAGGAAAACGAGTGAATAAACATACAAATATAATATTTGGGCTGATTGCGGCCGTGAGTGCCAAACGAATAGTTTACCCGCGACTCAACGCAAACTGTGGAAAGGGAAAGAGGAGCGCTGCACTTTGAGAGAAATACACTAAATCGTAAAAATGCAGAAATGCCTTTCCTTTTTTTTTCGTTTATTTCTTAACGTATCGAAAAACTGCAAAGACAAATGTTGTTGGAAAAAATATCATCTAGCGATTGACCGCGCCCAAATTTTGATAATTTATTAAAAATATTCTTTTTGGGAACCTTTTATTTTTTTAATTAAAAACTAAGACCTAACTTCAAAAAAGAAAAAGGTCAAATTGTTGCCATAACTATCATTGAGATATCTGTAAAATATGAACTTCATCTAATGATAAATAAAGATAAATTATGTAAAACCGTGAATACATGCACTGAGAGAACAGCCGTAATGACGAAATGATCCGACAATGTCGACCACCACTGCTAATTTTTTTTGTTACGACTCCGACTCGACCGAATTGTTGCAAGAGTGTATTTATATATGGTAACATTGTTCTTCTTTTCTTCTGAATTCTAAAATTTGTTAAAATTTTATATTTTATAAATTAATATTATTGATATGGATTTTTTTTGTACGCCATTTATTAATTTTTGTGTTTTAAAAAATCCGAGTCAGATGACTCCTACTCCGTCCCCTTAAATTTGCCAACTCTGACTCCACAACTCGAACATTATAAACTTTAAAAGCCCACGTGTAACCTTTGCTCATACAAAACTGAAATAATTTTGTAACATTACCTGTATTACTTATAAGGTGCAAAAAATACGACCCAGAAACAATGTGACATTTATGAAAGGTGTAATTTTGTAAAATATTTTTTAAGAATTTTAAGTATTTGTATTTTAGAAAAAACCTTTTTTGTTTTATTAGGCATCTGCAATGAAACGCATCCTTCCTCTTTTCGACCGCATCCTCATCCAGAAGGCAGAGATTGTTACAAAAACCAAAGGAGGTATTGTTATTCCCGAAAAGGCTGCTGATAAAGTTTTAAAGGGGACTGTGGTGGCAGTAGGACCGGGAGCTAGAAATCAGGTAATTGAATAATTGATAAAGAATGTGTAATTTAATTTCAGTACACCTGAAATTTTAATAACACCAGCTGAATTGATGTGATGAAGTAAGAATAATAGATATAAGTAGGGATGTGCGATTTTTCACTGGTATTGAAAAATCACAGGTCGTTACTGTTACTAACACTACTATCCGTTTCAAAAGTTCTGGCCCCTGTGTTTAACAGGGATTAGGAAAAAAACGGAGGGGCCAAAAAAATTAAAAATATATAGAATTTTTGAACATACTTAAGTTTCAATAGCATTAGGAAACTCATTAAATAGTGATTATGAAAAGTATTGCGAAAAGTCCGATTTTTGACGCGTTTGGACGATATACTGTAAATTAACCAGCTGTAGCTTTTTTATAAATTAAAAAAATATATTACAAATGAAAACATGTATAGCTCTCGGATGATGTACATATTTTGCCCAAATTATTGTAACTTTATTTATTATTAATATTTTTATGATGACGTGCAATCTCATTTAAATAAGAAAAAGGGAGAAATTACGAAGAATGTGAAGTAACAAAATTAATACATAATGTTTTTTGAACAAAGCACGTCAAACAATAACACTATTTAAACAATTGCTGGAGAGATGCGGTAAAAAGAGATTCGGGACGCAAGGCCCCTTGCGCTTCAATAGTAGAATATTGGACTATCTTCGCATATTATGGAGATCCTACCGCACCGTGCCTGAGCGAGCCTCGTCGCTTCGTCCCTAGGCACGCATCGTCTTTCCTCTTCTAAACTTTAATTATTGCTGTAGTAATTCCATCGTTAATGGTAATTTTGATTTTATACATGAAATACTTTGAATTAAGGTATTATATTGCAATGCCGTAAAAACTTAATTGATATTCCTATTTACAGGAAAAATATTACTTGATAATAACATCCCGATTTTCCTGCAAGTTATAAACAAATACAACTTAAAAAAATTCTGACATATATAGAACAGTGTCCTGCATGGCCTGAAAAATATTCAATTTTTTCTATCTCATGGATTAAGAGAAATTAATTAGTAGTAAAGTGGCATATTCCAAAATTAAGGCAAAAAACCGATACATTTTTTAATATAACCTTCAATACATAAATAATTGTAATACTGAAAATTATAAAATTAAAACACGTTGCACAGAAATAAATAACGTTGATATTCCTTTTTGATTTACATTGTTTGAGTGAATGTTTTTGTTTTATGAATGTTCAAAAATAGGGGCCAGAACTTTTGAAACGGATAGTAGTTTCACAATATATGTGTCGGAAATATTTTCACATTTTTATGTTTCGGAAATATTAAAAGGCAAAAGTAAATATTAATGTAATAAGTCTATGGAAATATTTGTTGCAAATTAATTAATTTACAGAAACAAATTTAAAAAATAACGTTGCTACGTTTTCGTTATTGTTTTACACCTTTTTTATTGCACTTACGTATTGATTTCTACTTGTAAACTCCTGTTTATCATCCATGAATTAGAGAGTGGAATAGCCCCCCACCACCCCTTGCATCACCCCTACTTACTCTGGAAAATCGCAGTTACATATTAGTTTTAAACATACTTCTCCATTGAATTGCTAAAAAAATTCTTAACTGGACAAAGTTTTGCTTGTAGAAATAAAGTTAATGCGTGGGTGGGCCCTATCTTACAAGCCAATCAGTTGAACATAAGCAACTGATTTTACAAAGAAACCTATTTAAAAAAAGCATTAACAATTGTTTAACTTTTTCATTTATTTATTTACTCATGTGATACCCTTGTTTTTGGATTTACTTATTAGATTTTAGGATGGGGTCCACCCACCGCCCTTTGCTTAATTTGAAATCTTAAGTATAAGCACTGTTTTCTGGTAATTTGCATCAATTTCTTTAATAAAAGACAAAAAAAAAACATTAAACTAAAACAGTGTTCACTGTTGAAGTTTAAATTAAAACGAAGGGTGGTGGGTGGTCCCTATCCTACAATCTAATCAGTTGAAGATAAGCTACTAATTTTACAAAGAAACCAATCTAAAAAAAAGCATCCTACAATCCAATCAGTTGAACAAAGCACAGTGTTGCTGGAAATGTAATAATTTACAGAAACAAATTAATAATAATTTTTTACAAATATTTATATACAGGGTGTCCCACGAGTTAGTAGACAGGGGATATCTCGAAAACGGTTTGTACGAAAATGAAATTTGGTCGCTTTAAATGGTTTGAAACGATGGCCCTTTCTGAATACATAGATTTCATTTCCGTTTGACATGAAAAATGACATCAACTTCAGAATTTCAAATGGGACACCCTGTATATTTATGGATTTTTGGAAAGGTGATTGAAAGACAAATACTGATAATTTGAAATAAAATATTTTTGGAAAAAAAATTCGAACAGGTCACTGCGTATAAAAATACACATTTTTGCATAAATGTTCATTTTCAGTCGTCATTTGATTTTGAGTAATGACGTCATCCATTTTGTTTTTAAATGACAACCCCTATATTTGTTCTTAATATTGAGAGATCTTTTCATTGCCGAACTGGCACTATAAAAATATTGCCATCTTAGATAAGAAATTTTTCGAGTGACAATTGAAGGTGAGAACCCCGACATTTAGAGTTTTTGCAAAATGCAATGCGCTTGTAGCAATTTTTCCAAACAACAATGATCTTGGCCTTCCATATAATACAATATGGTTTCAACAAGATGCGGGTTTTTGGGACAATTACCTTATGAATAGGTGGATTGGTAGGCGAGGACCAATAGAATAGCCCGCAATAAAATTTACAGTTTCTCACTTTCAATTGTCATTTACTTGAAAAATTTCTTATATAAGATGGCAAATTTTTATATAATCTTTTCATTGTCGAACTAATGAAAAGATCTCTCAAAATCAAGAACAGAAATAGGGGGTTGTCATTTAAAAACAAAATGGGTGACGTCTGAAAATTGACTCATGCAAAAACGAGTATTTTTATCAAAGAAAATCGACCTATTTGAGGATTTTGTTCAAAAATATTACATAATTTTGATTAATTAAAACACTTGGTTTTGTTTCACTGTTTTTAAAATATGTTTTGTTTCACTATTTTAAAAACATATTTTAAAAACAGTGAAACAAAACTTTTTTTTTTAATTAATCAAAATTATATAATGTTTCACCACGGGTTAAGTGAGAAATTATTTAATCAAAAATATAATATATCAGTTTTACTGAATTTATTCTATGCTTTAGGCACACACTGTATATTCATCGTGCATTACTGCACACAAACACTAAAAATAGTTATACTTAAATAATGTTTGTATTTTGTAGAATGGTGACCATATCACCCCACAAGTAAAAGTTGGAGACCATGTCCTACTACCGGAATATGGAGGCACCAAAGTCACAATTGAAGACAACTCCGAATACCACCTTTACAAAGAGTCGGACATCCTTGCAAAGATCCACTAAAGCAGAATTATTTTTTTACAATAAAAAAAAAATAAACAAGCCAAAAGATCGTACGCATTTTCCCGAGGTGCAGCTTCGGCGGCAAACGCCCGTTTTTTACTACTTTTGTGATCTGGCCGCCGGACTGCACGGCTCGAAAAGTGGTTTTGGTGATGTCCACCAAGTTCACACACCAAAATCACTGTATGCGTGTATGAGTGTTATGTATAAATGTACTACGTTTTAGTTAAAAATTAGTTCTTAATTATTTCCATATTGAGAAATAAATTTGTATATTAAAAGTTGCAAATTGCGTTTTTTATATTCTCTTGTGTAAATAAAAATTGGTCCCGTGATCTTGGCGGACAGGGAATGTTATCGAATCTTGAGATAAGACCATCTCCGAACAATTCTCGCAGTCATATTTGTTCAGTTAATCTGCGAGATAAAAATGTGCATCTGACATTCAACTTATCCGAAATTCGTTTGCCGTAATTCTCAAAGGAGTTATCACTTGAAATCTGAGAACACCTATAGGGCGTTTATTTAATGAATCTCCGATCCACACCGATCGAAAGGATATTTCACTATTCATATAATACACATCAGTTCAAGCAATTATTGTGGTGACTGCAGTTCTGCATAATATTGCAAATGAAATGATTTCAGCAGAACCAGCAAACATTGAAGACTTGTTGACAAAAATAGTCGTGTTTGAGTTCGCTACTTTCTACTTATTCCAGGCTTCTACTTTTCCCTTAATCCTTAAACCCATGCCGGATTTATAAGATTTTTATGCCCGTGTGCACCTTTGACTATATACTAATGGACTGCTAGTCCCCCTCCATTTTCCATATGATCACTGCTCCAAAAGTTGTCCACAAGCTAGAGCCCGATATAAGTCCCGCCCCAGAGCCGAAAATGGAGCGTAATTTAAAAACCGGAATACAAAAAAAATATTTCTCGATGTATTCATCATCAACGTGGAGAATGCAAATGCGAGCATATTTCGGCAACTCGGGTCCACTTTCCTGCCTGTTCCCTATAAGCAAAGCATCAACCCATAATTTGCGAAGTTCCGGATTTGATGGAAATCTAATACAGAATTTTAGGTTATAAGTCAAAAGTCAACTGACGTGTACATCAGCTGACGAGTATTATAACCGCGTTGGCATATATACGTGGACGTATTGCAGCCTTTCGCATAGCAATATTTTGACAAAGTGTGAATATTTGACAATATAAATGTTTAAATATTCAAAGGTGTGAATAAATTGCAGGGTATCACAATATGCAATGCGAGCTCATAGAGTCATATGTCATAGACACAAAATAGCTACCAATTTAGTAACATACCGCAACCATTTAGGGTCCCGCCGCGCCGCCGTTGCTTGGAGACACTCATGAAGCGGCGCTAGCAGTCCAATAGTATATAATCAAAGCATGTAGCCAATATAATATTATTTCAATTATAGGAATGTTCTGCTCTTTGATCTCACCCTACTTCTGTCGCTAATATCCATATATCTGGTGTGGAGTACAAGTAAGACACACTGAAAAACGTGTTTTGTTTTTAACCCTTTAACTACGGGCAAAATTATACACGACTGCGACGCCAACTTTTTTTCAAAATCAAACTTACTAAAATATTTTTTTAAGACACGTTCCGCCCTCGTAGGGGTTATATTTTCCAAATTGGTAAAATATGTAATGATTTATCTTTCTGAATTAAAACTATAAATCGTCTATTGACGACTGCCGGAATACAAGGCAGAATTACAAAGTCGCTTATTGACGACTCCCGTAGTGAAAGGGTTAAATAACTATCAAAAACGATTTATAATGAGAAATAAATTTATTTTAAAATTCTCCTGAAAATACCTTAATAAGGAGAAACTAATCGAGAATTTTATTTGGGAAGATTTTGATTTTGTTGACATATATAGACAACTCAACAATTTTTTTCAATGGCATTTCTTTCGGTTATTAAAAACCATAGATAAACTTAAATAGATAGGCGACTCTATGTACAAAACATTTATCGCATGTTTCGTTCAGCCCCAGGGCCACCCGTACGTTATGGCGTTGCAATCGGCGGGTATGTGGCAAATCGGAAAGTGGGTAAGTATTGCGGCGAACGAGAATCGCACTCTAAAAAATATACTTATATGCATCATTTCATCCCACGAGAACCAGTGAGAAAAATTGCAATTCTCTCTTTTCCCGCTCCCCGCAATGTTACACAAGCTAACCCCCTTATCCCCGTAACCCGCCGATTGCAACGCCTTTCCTTACCTGTGGCCCTGGGGCTGAACGAAAAATGCGACACAGAGTCGCCTATCTATTTAAGTTCATCTATACATTGTTCTGCAACTGACTTCACGTTTATTTTAGGTGTCGGTGTCGCGTGAAAATGGCGTTCGTGCGAATGACACTTCGCCTCAAAAAAATAACTCACTGAAACCAAACACACGAAATCGGCCGGAACCGAAAACAGTATTCTCCATGTAAGATAAAATAAAAAGTTAAAGCGATGGAAGTCCTCCCAGGTACAATTTAAGATATAATACCAAGATAAATGTAACCCTTGTTCCTGTGTAGTGAGACTTGTATTTTTAGAAGGATGGGTATGATTCACATATTTTTAGCATGCGAATATGCGGCGCCTCTTTTCGAAATTAACAACAAAAAAACGCGCTTTTCTTTTCTCCGCTTAAGAAAATCACACGCTCACCGCTTGCTCGACCGCACCTTAGCACCTTCGTTCAGTTTTGATACGTTCAAATTAATATTGTTGACACGAGCAGTCACACTGAAGATTACAAAATGAGTTTTCAAAGAGTAGTATTTTTGTTATTTTTGAGATGAAGTTGCACAGTTTGAAATGTTATTTAGTAAAAATATATATTTTTGAGATGAAAGAATTTACTCAGTTTGAAATGTTATTTATCTAGAAAGATGTAGTCTTATCAAGAATATTAATGTATACTGGAAGTAATTAAGTACTGTAGATAATTTTGAAGTTCAATATACCCATTTCAATTCGGTTATAGGAAATTCTCGTTTTGCAAATATTTTAATTAACTTGTCTAAATTATCTGAAGCAGATAATTTAGACAAGCTTGGAAAAAGCAGAATTCAGAGTCTCACTAGATTTTCTTAACCACTTCGCGCCCATGTAGCTTTGATTGGACTATAGGATAATCCTGAAAAATCACTTTTTTCTTATTGTTACCTTTTTCTACGACATATTCCACTGTCACACTCATTTATGCAAAGAAATATGAAAAAAATATTCCATAGATAAAGGTGTAATTTTTTTTTTGTAAAATATTTTTGTTTTGATGACCTGGGCGTGAAGAGGTTAAATCACATTAAGATTAAGAGAGGTGACATTACAAATGCCATACAGAAGTGCAAAGTTGTGGGCTTCACATTTATTGTCAGCTCTACACTGATTCTAATCAATCAGCTGAAATAAGAAGCTGTTACACACACACATGAATATACATCTGTTTACAAATTTTACATTGTGTTAAATAACAATCTATTAATACCACCAACTAATTCGAATTTAATTAATTTTATTTATATACCCAGCATGAATAAATATTAGGAGTACTAGACATAATAAAGAGGCTAAAGGAATAAATTTGAAACAACCTCACTTGTTGCAGATGCATTAAATCTAAAGGCTAAATCATCTCATGATTGATAGATAGGCAGAGCTTACGGCATACAATTACTACTATTATAGCTTTGTATGTTTTTAAATAAAAAAAATACCACAGCCTAATTAAGACCATTACTAATACGAATCATTATTAAAATAACTACCTTGACTTTAAAAATATTGAATTGCGGTATAAGATAATTTGTGTGTTAGAAGTAGGGCAGACGGCTATTAATATAACACTAATTTGAGGTCGGTATTTCTGCATACCGAGATTGAATAAAAAAAAAATAGTTGAACTCAATTAGAAATAAAATGTAGGTTTTCCTGAAGTACGCAAACAGCTTTATTAAAGAACAATTACGGAAAAAAAAATGTAATAAATGCAGAGTTGCAAAATGTAAGGTATTTAGATATTACATTATGTTTTATATTCATTTATCCAGATAAATTAAATGCAAATTTCAAGTTGGTCAATAAATATGTACATAAAGAAAGTGACAATAGGATTTAAATTATACAGCGAGATCAGTAAGTCGAAAATAGTTGGCAGCACATTTTCTGAAAATCCCTGTAATAATTTAAGTAAAATTTTATTGGCTCTTTGGAAATCCCCAAAGCAGTGCAGTGTACATTTGGTTAATTTTGACGACTTGTGGTTTTTTAAGGTTACTTGTTTTAAAAATAGTATTGTGTGTTTTTATCTGCCGATTTTGCCTATTTTAAACATTAGCAGTTATTTCTAGAACTGATCATCACTATTAATAATATATTTAAGATTGTTTTATTTAAATTTCAAGGTTTTCCATGCCAAAATTCCCAATCTTAGTGACGGCACTGAACTTCTGCTGGTTAGGTTATGTTTTAAGGGCTGCCAACTATTTTTGACTTTTTGATTTCACAATATAACCATCCTCTGGTTTTACATCTAGTTATCAAATACTTGCACATGTAAAGACGTATCTAATTAGACCATAGGCCCAAAATATTGTGCAAGTACTACACAAATACACATTTGGAGGTTGCTTTTTAAGCTCACAAATGTCATTACAAAATATTAGATTATATACTCTGTTCACATTTAATTCTCACAGTTGGGGTCATTTTTTGGCCTTATATTGGCATGTTGTATTTTTGATAGTAAGTATGTTAACCTATAATTACAATAAAACGTTGCCAAGCATTGTTGCAAAATGCCAAAACTAATTTCACGAGAATTGAAAGAAGCCATCATAAAGGCTTTATAAAAGAGGTACTTACCTACTCTTGGTAGGTAGAATACTCACAAACCGCCCCTACATACAGTAATAAATACTATCGTAAATTTGTATGGTAATATCCCCCACTAGAAGAGTGTTTTACATCTCAAAATGAATTAAGGCAATCGATGTTTGATATTTAATAATAGCTCATTCCCCCAGCAACATTTTTACATGTGAATGAGGGATATTATAAAATGCAACATTGCCCTACACATAACCAAAAAAATGCAATGACAATCAAATTGTTGGTAAATTTTTTACTACCAACAAAAATATCACCCTAACAAAGCCTACTGTGGCGAGAACAAAATGTGAACAGAGTATATATTTAAATAACTTCTAAAATCTGCTTATCATCCACTAGAAATTCTTTTGTGATGTTTCTAATTCAAAATTTCAACGGAAATATCCATTTTGAGGTCCCCAAGACGATTTTAGAAAAATGTCTACCCTTGGACGCTATATTACATTAAGCTAGTTTACACACTACTATTTATACGTGGAAAATTTTTAATCGCGCCTACTCTATTTGATTTTCACTGTGACTGCATCTAACCTGTTTCAGAGTTCACTTGGATTGTTGTTTTAAATATTGCGAAATTGCATGGAAGTTTGTTCATTTGTTTTTGTAAACATTTTGCTTGGGCGACCTCTCGTTTTTTTATTGTTTTTAATATGTGATCTTTGTTTTGTAGAAGGGGTCAGTGCTCCCCTGAAGAAGGGGCCGGGCCTCTATGAGTTCCTTGTCGAAGCCGAGCTGCAGCACTACTTTAACAGTTTCAAGTACGTATTCTAGGATATGTGAATAATAATATTTCTCCATCGAGACAAATTTATTGTAAAACTAAGACGTTCCTAAAGTGGTGCATAAATCGGACCCTAAAATTGTAAGATCGTACATTGTAAGATGTTAAAATCTGAATCTAACCTAAAAGTGAAACAAAGGAGGGGTGCAGCTTTTTAAGGGGTTTCTCCCGCTCAGGGATCGTTTTATTTCTACATTATCATATGTATTGTCCTTCCTAGAAGCCAAAACTTATCATTATAAAAACGCCATTGAAATAAAGCGAGTTGCATACTTATACGCATCGTGATGAAATCTATATCGGTTATGCATCAATTATTTAAAATAATAGTAATTTACGATACAAGTAACGTTATGAAGGCTTTCACATTACGAGAGAGAAGTTTGAAAACACGAGCGACGTAGGAGCGAGTGCCTTTAAATTCTTGAGTAATGTAAAAGCAAATAACGTTACGCGTGTCGTAATATTGTTTATTTTATCCTATTTCTATTTTTTAAATTAAAAATAATGTTTAATGAAACATCAAAACGCGAAATCATGTTTGTTTGCCACTATCTCCATAGCAACGAGTTGTGTTAAGGTACATATAACAACACTAGTGTTATTAAGAATTCTTAACAACACTAGTGTTGTTAAAGGTACCTTAACATTACTCATTGCTAAGGAGTTATTAGCATGTTAACGTTATAGGATAAAATAAAATAAAAATTGGAATATGAGTTTATCAATACAGTAGATTATGTTTCACTATAGCGTTTCTTACAAATAGATTTAAAATCTTATGAGCAGCATGAAAACTATACTTCATCATTCTGCATACATTATCCTGAGGATATCCCTTATTGCTCCAGATTGAAAAAGACTACCCTACGAATATTTTAGTAGAATATCCAAAAATATCCCAAACGGCAGTTGAATCACGAGATAGGTCACATGGCCTCGGGATACCGGGTTGGAGTCATTGAGATTTTTCCCAAGCAGCGCCTTCGCTGCCCACGGAGTTATGGGGACTCGTGGATTTTGAAAACTGGCCCACGTTTTTCGGAAGGAGAGTTATTTAATGATTTAACATATTAGATAAAGACGAAAGTAGCCTGAATATATGATTATTCCACCTGTTCGTAACTCTGCAAAATAAAGTCTTATTAGGACTACTAACAAATAACTTATTGAAACAACTACTTCCCTGTCTAATGCCACACCAGATATTGAATGATACAATAGTATATTACGACACAAGTTCGGTAAGTGCTCTCTAACAGGTCGAGAAAATTTAAAAAATACGAGGCCCGTAGGCCCGAGTATTTGTAATTTTCGAGACCTGTTTGAATGCACTTAACGAACCGCGTGTTCTATTTTTTGCGCTACCGATTTAAAATTAGTAAAAAAATAGTTCAAAACGACTTTTATGATTAAAAATCGCTGCTCTTTTATCTAGCCCATAACGGTACTAGGACTGTCATGACTCAGAACAGGCTTGTTATTTTGTGAGTTTCCTAGCAACCGAAATTAGTCTGGGAAAGCCATTCGAACGTGACTAAATACACACATAGTAAGCATAGCAATATAGAACGGTAGCGCAAAAAAGAAATTTGCATGTTATTACTAGTACTACTGGATAAATAACATTGGTTTAAGATCGTTTATTTCTACCTACAGCAGTAACTTCAAAATTAAACTAAATTAAATTTGAAAACTTGAACTATAAAATTGAACTCTATAATATGTAAAAATTTAATAAATAGCCATCTGCAGACGCGTTTCGAGATTTATGTCTCATCAGTGCAGCTTCGCATTTGAATTGAATGCTTAAGTATAAAATACACTTACGTGGTCGGGAACAACTTGAAAACAATTGAGAAGATTATGGAATGCTTGAACCAGTTTTATACCTGAATTGTAGGTGATTAGTGAAAGTACAAATTTTTTTGTACATTTATTTCATAACCAATAGAGATTTGATTACGATTTTTAAGTATTCTATTCGCTTTATTTCAATGCACCAATTTTTTCTCAAGTATGGCGTTCTTATAATGATAAGTTTTGGGTTCTAGGAAGATTGATACATAAGATAATGTAAAAATAATTCGATCCTCGAGCAGTAGTGAAACCCCTTAAAAAGTTGTACCTAACGTGCATTAATCATTTCGAATTAATTACCTGTAATGGCTTTAAATGCATTTGATGCGGTAGATGTAAAATTGGTAGAGGGTCTTAATTTTCTAGAGATACGACGACAGTAAACACTTTCATTCGTGAAATTCACCCGTGTCGCCATTACACTTTTGCTTTTTATTTGAAATATACGCACGTAAACAATGACACTTATTATGAGGTTAGGATGATTTGACATTAGACGGCCTGAGAAATTTAAATAAAAAAGCAACGTTGCCAATCTATGTATAAATTCGTTTGGTGTAACAGCAGAAATAATAAAGATTGTAAATAAGACGTAATGAAGAGAATGGTTGTGACTGTTACTACGTGGTAATCTATACTTAAGTTGATTTATCTATTGGATAAACAACTTCTTTTAATTTTTTTATGCTCAGGTTTGTATAATTAAGAAGATCTTTATAATAATTCCAATCACCTGGACATTTTTTTTTTAAATTTAGCCTTCACTTTATTTCTAACGCCCGTATTATCAACTTTTTTTAAACAGTTAAATGACGTTTAGGATAAAGGTACATTTAAAATTGTCATGGGTATTATGAATCTTTTTTAAGTAAATGTCATTTTAAGATCTGCTGGCAATAGATTGTTTACGGATTTTTGGTGAATTTTATATTCGCAGGTAGGCAACACTGAATTTTAACCTTTAAAAGCCGTCGATCCGCCATCGCCGCCGATCAGTTGGATCAGCTGAACATTGAGTGGAGTGTCTTTGACTTTTATTTTCTCCCGTGACAGAAACATATTTGTCATCCTGCATGAATAATGGCGATAGTTATCGCGCCAATCCGTACTTCTCTGCCTCTCATCCCTCTTCTTTTGTGGTGTAGCAATTCTCATCGTGACACCGACTCCATGAGCTCGTCGGAGGTCAACTAGGTGGGGATCGCCCCCTTTCTTTCGAAAACCCATGTTAACTCTTACGTATATTTTACTTACGCATGTAATTTAATATTTCTTCATCAAAAGAGTCGCCGGTGAAATTTGTAGAAATATGAATTCATGATTATAAAACGGAACTGAAATCACTGTAACCTAACCTCAAAACTAGAAACGTCAAGTAAAATCGCCTTTAAAATTGTTAAAGGGAGAAACTTCGACATTTAATATTAATGCGCATTTATGAACTAAAGGACATTGAAACTAGTTGGTAATACTGCACATTCACTCTTAAATCTCAGTTAGACTTAACTGTCCTTTAAAATGTGTTGATAATACCGGGCGTAAGAAAGATTAAATATTGTATATTATCTATAAGCGATGCGGTGCTAGTTTCTGTACTGTTATTGTTCTTCGGAGCTAATTTATTAAATATATGTAGTAAACAAGTATTAAGGAGGTCCACCTTACACATTTAATAATTGTAGCATTTATTACACTAATATCTAATACACATAAGTTTTAATGGCAGATTAAACTGTCCTTTTCTACAATTGCCTTGAAAAGTAGGCAATATCAGAGATATTCAACAGTACAAAGTAAGAATTGACATTCATATTTCATTCCACGGCCGTCCAGGACTAAAAGACTTAATGAACACCTGTTACATGAATTTCCACTAATATGTAAACATGATAATTTGTCACAATATCATGCGAGCCACAAGATTTTGATTCAGAGTTGGCCGTAAGATAAATTACGAATGTCGCTGGCTATTGGAACTAATATCTAAAAAAACATTGTATAGTTCATCCGTTGAGAGCTGACGGTGACTCTTGCATTTTCGTACTAAGAATTGCTTTGCATTTTATATCTATCTTTTTCTATCATGTACGAAATAGTATGAAATAAAAGACGAAACGTGTGTCTGCGTGTTAAAGAATAGGGCAGCGTAAACGTAGGTCTAAGCTCACGCATGACTCTTGCATCGCATTGGCACGCTTCATATAAACACACAAAACACGCGAGCGCTACGTCAAATAACATAACCGTAAAAAGTTTGTTTATATTGCGCTTTAGATTTCATTTCGATCGATTTAAGTGGTGCGCAATAAAAATCAGAGCGGCACCAAATTTTCTTACGGACATACGTTTAAATCTTGATTCATGCGATTTTAAGCATTGAGTCACAGGCAGCTCTCAGCGGCCCGACTATAAGATGTGTTATACGCCCACCATGTTCATGAAAGCAATTATTTAGTAACACAAATTGGCTCTGATTTGTCAGTTTGATTTTAATTTGACAATTCACATCATAGAAGACTAGATTAGTTCAGTTGAATTAAAAAAATTATAATGTCAGACATGACTTTTATGTTTCTCTCGGACATGGCCAACTCAGCAGCAAAATTCAGTGGTTCACACCTTATAATATTGAAAAATCAGAACCAACCATTTCGCTGCTGACGACGAAACGTATGAGTTGACGGCTTTGTTTGCTGGATGCCGCCAACTCACATGTTGAGGTTATGGTATTGAACATTTGGCAAATTCCCATATATTGTACCACTCGAACATATACCATATGGCACATAACCAGTTTCGTTTTATCCACTCACACATCCATACACTCAGGCGCCCGCTGAAACTACTAATTGGCCCAAAAGGGTCGGTCCAAAACGAGGGCGGACCTTAGCTTTAACCGTAACCTAAGCATAAGCACCAATCGTCAAAATCCTGTGTGTAGGTAAAATGAAACTGGTTGAGTGCCGATGGAATCGTGAGATCCGCGCCTGCGCTTTTGCATGTGGTACAATATCTGGGATCTAGCCGAACATTATAATGCAGTATAGTTTTATCAGCTATCTCAACACAATTTACTATTTTTGTGGGCACATATGTTATATTTTGTTCACATTTAATTCTCGCCGCAGTCGGGGTGTTTGTTTGTCCTTATATTGCCATGTTGTATTTTTAATAGTGATGTTGTTAACCTATAAAATGCAACATTGCACCACACCTAACCAAAAAAATGTCGTGACAATCAAATTGCTGGTAACTTTTTTACTACCAATAAAAATGCCACCCTAACAAAACCCACTGCGGCAAGAATAAAATGTGAACAGAGTATAGACATTAAAGTAAAAGTAATCAGCGTCGGTTTCATGATTTTCATTTTCATTTACAACTAAAATAATAGTTTTATTCAGTTTTACTGTAAATAAATAAATTCTCGGGAATTTGTTAAGTGCAATAAAATTTAAATGCAATTGAAACTCAGTGTATTTATATATGCAAATCAAGCATGCCTTGAAATTTAATTTTAGTAGTACATTCACGCTACAGAACAGATGTTTTGAATATTAAATGTTCCCAAAATTTTGGTAATTTACTGCCGCTAAAAGCGGATGGTTATTTCTATGATTACGGGCAATTCTAATTCTGTCGCACTGCCTCTATAAAATGCAAAACAACAAAAGATGTACCCAACCCCAATTTCAATTTCTTTACAAATAATTTTTAGTTTAACCCACATTTGCACTAGATTTAAATTAGAGGAAAGTAAATGATAATTCTCTAAATCATGTAAATAAGATTTAAAAACACAGAGAGGTTATTTTTCGCTTCCTGTCAATAATCACTGAACATATTTATTTGAATAACAAAATGTTCGATGGCGCTAATGATGTTTGAGATATAATTTTAAGAGGAACTTTAAAATAGTCGCCCTACATATAGAACCAGTATTTATTTGAATAAAAGAATATTAGATGGCGCTGACAATATTCTCGATATAATTCTAAGAGAAATAGTCGCCCTACATATAGAACTGTGGGCATATCTGGGTTAAGAGGATAAGTTTCGTGATGGTGCTGATGAAGAAGTTGCACAAGCAAACTCTCCAACTGCCGATTCTGCAAATACTCAAATTCCTGGGCCAGCAGTTTTCTCAATTCCCACTGTGTAAAATAGAGTACCGCGGATGAAAATAAATCCTGATGGCCGTGAGCCAATTGATTATTTTAATGTATTCTTGGCCAACGAATTTTATGAATGAATACTGGAAAATTCAAATAATCATGCAGTTGAGATCCTGGCATACTCGAGAACTAAGAAGAGCAGTAGGACCTCAGCAGGGATGATTTTTGAATTTTTTTATTAAATTATGTTGTACTATTATACATTTTCTAAATAAATAAATCTATCAAAATAATATAGGTACAATAGTAAGCATAACAAAAATGGATGAGGTGCATTGATTTATTTTGATGTGGTGCCACCGGTGTTTAAAAATAAAAATTCATTTTTATGTAACTGTGTTTAAAATAATGTAGTGAAGTTAAAATTTGTAAGTTTGAAAAAAAAAATGGGTGACACCACAGCAATGTCTCAAATATTTAGTGGGCAGTGAAACCGTTAATGCATTTTTTTCTGTAATCTACAATAAGGTTAGAGAAATTTTTGTGAAAAAAATAGCTAGTTATAAAGTAAGTTACATACAAATATGGGTTATGTTACAGTCAATTACTTTCTAAATACAAAATATCTGAGTGCTCTTTAACGAACTTGAGGACTGTTTGTCTTTTACAAAAAAAAAACGTTGCGATAACACTTCAAATTTCGGAGGCAAGAAATCGGATCTCGCGTTTTAAGTAAACAAACACACATTCCATGCAGACCTAATTAAATGAGAAAAGCATCGGTTCTCAAAATGTTTAAAAAACCTCGAAAAATTAGGAAAATTCAAAAAAAAATTTTCGAATAAATTTTGATGGAAATGGGTTCTCAAATATTTTGTGTATGTGCCCTTAAATGCCTGTTCGTTATTTCAAATACACCCTGTATATGTATAATAAAAGCCTAGACTGCATTAGTTGTATCTTGTTTCGATCCGATGTGTAATTAGTTGAGATATTTGGTTCTTGCGATTACAGCGCCATCTCACGAATCGAAAAAATGTTTCAGATAAAAGTTACTTATTTTTTATGGGGAATCCGAATCTATAATAAAAAAAATGGGGGTTCCCAAGTTGCCCCTGGGGTGGGGGTGGGGTATTGACTCAAGCCTGATAGCCACCCCCGTAGGTGCACGCCTGCATACCTATGAGGTATGAATACTCGAGCGATCAGCGGAGATTATTTTAACAAGGCAAACTTATATATAGGGTGTTTCAGACCACCCATACACCCCAAATATCTCATGAAATCGGATTGAGATTAAAGAAAATACATCCAATTTTTTTTTTTTAGATCTATCCTGTGGTGTGAAATGTGCAATGTGCACCTCCTCCCTGGGGCGGGGAGGGGGTAACTTTATTATCTTAAATGGGAACCCGTATTTTTTATTGCAGATTTGGATTCTATGCTAAAAAATATTAGGTTTTTATTCGAAAAAAAATTCCTATGAGAGACAGATGGCGCTATATTCGGCAAAAGCTTTCATTGAATTAAATTTATTTCTCGCATCAAATGACAGATTATGACATTTTTTTCGTAGTCATCTTTTAAATAAGGTGTTGATTGCAGTCATTTGTAATTTTGCGTCATCAATAAGTTTTTGTGTGCGATATCTGCGATAAAGGTAAGTATTCTTTGTAATAAAATTCGTAGAAACGAATAAAAATTAATTTGATTATCAAATTCCATTCCATTCTTTTCTATTGTGGTGATGTATGAATGTTTGTAACAACAAACTGGTTTTTGTTAAAAAAAAAATCAAAAACCTAATATATTTTAAGCGTAGAATCCAAATCTGCAATAAAAAATAGGGGCTCCTTTTTAGGATTTCAAAGTTACCCTCCACCCTGCCCCAGGGGGGAGGGGGGCGATTCACATTTCATACCACATGATAGAGCTAAAAAAAAAATTGGCCTTATTTTTTTGTATGTCAATCCAATTTGTATTTCTCGAGATATTTGGGGTGTACAGGTGGTCTGAAACACCCGGTATATTTGTGAATGATGTAATTTAAGTGTGGTAAGATATTAATAAAAAATGTATTCAATAGTTATTTAAAAATACAATAACAATTCAAATAATATTAATAAAACAAAAATTATATGTGGTACGATATTAAGAAAAAAATGTATTCAATAGTTATTTCAAAATACAATAACAATTCACATAATATTAATAAAACAAAGATTATATTAATAAACAATACCAAAGTGAAAGTAAATAAAAAATGTAAATATGGCGATCAGCGCTCCACATAACGAAAACGAAATGAACCAACTATAGTAACTAATCAAGAATAATTTTCTATCTTGATATTTGTTACTTCGTGTCTCGTCGTGTACCGAGTACTCTAGTAATAGTTACTTTTCTATATCAGTAGCAATGACATGCAAAACAAATACCGCTCTTTTTTTATCAATAAAATTTTATTTTCCAGAAATAACCTAAAAGTGACGCACCCTTCGCAGTTGAAGTTCGCCACAGAGGGCGACCTGGCCGAATTGGGGATGTCAAAGCCGGAGATGCGCCGACTGAGGAAGTACTACGAGAAGCACTTCCCCAACAATTACCTCTCCAAGTTCAAGAAGCTCCTGCTGGCTCGCAAGCAGGAGAGCGGCTGTGCCGAGCCCTTGCCCGTAAGCAACGACAATGTTCCTATGGCGAGGACGCCGAGAGTGCCCAGCAAGCACATAATTCCTGCCGCCAACATCACAGTCAACAAGGAGCTCGGCATGGGCGAGTTCGGCGTCGTCCAGCAGGGCGTGTGGTGCAACGAAGGAGAAAGGATACAGGCACGTTCGCTTTCTTTTTAAATTTATTTATTTATAATTAGTTTAAGTTATAAATCATAACTGCTCCGCCACCAAGTTTTATTATGGTTCTTATCAAATCTGTAATATTGTTTTGCATACAGTGCGAACGTCGGCTGTGGAACGCTCCAAATAAAAAATTCCCCGATCATCTGCGGCCAAAATCCTCCAATACGTCAATCACAATTTTTGAACTCGCATCTTTTCTGATAGTTGTCAATTTTCCATACCCCCATCCCTTTGCATAATGACGTCATCGCCATTTTTTTTAAATGGCAACCACCACATTTTTCGATCGATTCTGATTCTCCTTAAAATCCCACATACAGCAATATGCAGTTTGGTGATGTTCATTTGATTAGTCAGCGAAACTATTGGGATTTATGAAAGAAACTGATTTATGTAAAATTAAAAACAAAAATTGAGATAGCTGTGGAATTTTTATCAATTTATTTGAATCAGATGAATCGCAATTTTATTTGAAGCGTTCCACAGCCAACGTTCGCACTGTATAAGTAGAACAAAAAATGGAAGATCAAAAGAATTTAAATTATTGAAAAGACTAAGACAAGGAGGATCACTATGCCCTAAACTATTTATAATTTTACTGGACTATATCAATTACCTTCAGGAAGTAGTATATTTTTTTGACCCAAGTTGTCCCAAGATGGTTGTACCTGACTAAGTTTTCAATGATGTGTAATGGAATTGTGATTTTATTCATTTGTGTGAATGCATCTTTGTAGATTGAGGTGCTACAAATGACGGAATATTTTACCAATGGTTCTGGTTCCTTTGTGGCATAGGCCATTGGTGGCGAACCTATGGCACGCGTGCCAGAAGTGGCACGTATGAAAATTTTAATGGCACGTGAACAATTTAAAAGTGATATTATTTTATACACTTATAAATCATTCCGCCATTAACATGATATACCAGTGCATGTGGTATCAGTTGTTAAGTCATACTCGGGATTCCTAGACTCTTTCCTCTCTAAACGCACACACGCCCTTCAGAAGATAGATACAAGTAGCAGTAAGTGTATTGTTATTGCAAATATATACTTGAGTCGGAGGTATTTGTCACGTGAGGGAAGTATGTGATTGGTGCGAGGTCTCTCAGCAAGCAATCATATTTATATGATTGGTCAACCTCATTGGTGCGGCTAATATTGCAACGGTTCTCGTTGTTTTATTTCAGACTATGCTCCACCCAACTCTTCGATCCCACTTCATAATTACCAGAGATGCCACTTTTCTTACACTAGCCTATACACTATAGTTTGTTTTTGCTCGAATTTTAACTATATTTGTGAATTAAAGATAATTTAATTTATATAAATAATAAAATAGTGATATTTTGAAGTAATGAAGAATACTTTTGGTTTTAGTTTTAAATAAAATTATCACACTTAATATGCCCAGTGAAAACTAGCTAAACAAGAAATAGATCTTTCCAAAATTGTTTCCGATGGTGCTCGCAGTATGACTGGAGAGGAGAATGGTTTTGTCAACTTACCCAACAAATTGGCCATTACTTTCTGGGTGTGCATCATGCTTCAGCAAATTTTATGCGCAAAATTCACTGGAACATGTTCCTTGTTAAAACAATTGTCAATTTTATATCTGCACGCATTATAAATAAACGAAATTTTTTAGATTATTAAATGAGGTTAATTCAGAGTACAATGGTTTACTTATGGACAAAAATGCCCAAAGGTTAAGTCTTGAAAAAGTTCCTCAAAGATTTATTCAGTTAGATAAAGTTAGACTTTTTTACAATTATTTTTTTTAAATTTATTTACAGTATTACCATGTAATTACTAAGTTTATAGTATAATTACTAAAATTAAAGTTAAAATTAAATTTAGACTATAAGCACCTAAGTGAATGAACACTTGTGATGTGCTGGAGTGTATGATGAGGAAAAAGAAAGTAAAAGTATATGGTGAGAATGACCATAATCATTCAATGCAGTGACAATGTCATATGCATTACATAACGTATATACAAATATCAAATGAAAGCTGCACATTTTGAAATCTATTTGTTGTCTAATATTTTTGAAAATTGATGATGGTGTAGAAATATAAATGATTTTGAGAGAATTGCGTGTTTTTTAACATTTGTAATTAATTTAATAGAATGTGGCAAGAGGTTGAAAGCTTTGGGAAGTAATCTGTAAACCTATGGCTAATGTTTTTCTTACATTTCGGGATATGTACTAATTGGTTGTATCTACTGCGTGTGTGGTGTATGGATGACATATAATTTAAAGATTGCTGAAATTTGAACGCGTACATACATAGGCTGTGAAAATAAAGGCTTCTGATGTTACAAACATCTTCTGAATATAATAAATGAGTTGGATACAGTCTTGGTTTTACATAAATAACTTTTAAAATGTAGTTTTGAACAATATTTAATTTTTGTAATGTATTTTTATATACACCTCCCCAAACTAATATGCCATAACGAAAGAGTGATTCAGCTAGAGATTTGTAAATCATAATAAGTAGTTTTATAGGCAAGAATTCTCGTAATTGATAAAATTTAAAAATTAATTTTCTAACTTTTTTTGTTAGGTATTCAATATGATTATTCCATTTTAAGTTTTGGTCGATCATTATACCCAAGTACTTGATACATCTAAAAGATGTATCATCAACTTTTATAGTGGTATAATCAGGTCTATTTGCATCTGTCACATAATTTGTTTTAGTAAAGTTTAGAGTTAATTTATAATGATCCAACCAATTCTTAATTTTTTTCATGTCTCTTTGTACAGAACATTTTGTTTTCACCCATGATTCTTCATTAAACAGAAGAACGGTGTCGTCAGCGTATGATACTATTTTAGCATCCGTTTTTATTGATAATAGTGAATTCATGTATACTAAGAATAGGATTGGGCCCAGGACAGTTCCCTGTGGAACCCCAGTCCTAACAGTGCATGGGTTACTTATAGTATCATTGACTTTAACTCTTTGTTCACGGTTTGTGAGGTAACTACGAAAGACATTCAGAGCAGCCCCCCTAATTCCATTGAGTTCAAGTATGTTAATAAGTTTTACATGGCTAACTGTGTCGAATGCCTTAGCTAAATCTAGAAAAACTGCAATACATTTTCTACCGGCATCTAGGTTATGCGAGACTTCTGTAATGACAGAATACATTGCATCAGTTGTAGACTTTCCACTTTGGAATCCAAATTGCTGCTTGTGTAAAATATTATGTTTGTCAAAGAACTGTATCAAGCGATCCTTAAGACATTTTTCAAAAATTTTACCAAAGTTGTTTATAAGGCTAATTGGTCTATAGTTACAAATCTTCGTTTTATCTCCAGCTTTAAAGATTGGGGTAATGATTGACGATTTGAATTGTGTGGGAACTCTATTCGTTTGAAAAATTAAGTTAATGATATGTTTCAGTGGTTGTAAAATATATATGTGATTATTTCTTATAATGTTAGTGGTTATGCCATCTATGCCAGGTGAGCTATTATTTTTTAGGGTGGATATATGTCTAATAAGTTCATTATCAGTTACGGGATTAAGAAAAAATGTGTGAGGGTTTACCCTTTCGGTTTCTATAAAATTTTCTGGATCTTGCAGATCTTTTGACAGATTGATACCAATGTTAGTGAAATAATTGTTGCAGTAGTCTGCCATAACCTTATTCTCTTCAAATGCTGCTCCATTGTCGTTTGTTAAATAAACGTTGTTCTTGTGAGATGATTTTTCATTAGTTGAATTTGCAATTATTCGGTAAACTTTTTTTAAGCTATTTTTATTGTCTTGAATTTGTTTAAAGTAATAGTCAATCTTTGTTTTTTTTAACAGGTTATTCAATGAATTTCTATAAGTTTTATATTTCCTCTCTGATTCTGGCGAGAAATATTTGTTCAACCGTCTTTTCATTCTGTCTCTGTTTTTTATGGATATAATTAAACCTTCTGTTATCCATGGTTTCATTTTGAAATGTTTACTATTGTTTAAGCTAATAATTTTTTTAGATTGTTTAATGTATTTACAGATTTTGCTCACAAATAAGTCTGTAGATTTCTGTGGATCGTCAGAAATTAAAATTTCTTCCCAGCATTCATTTTTCAGAAGGAAATCCAATTTTTTTTTATCAGTTTTGGTTAAGGTTTTAGTACTATTTATATTATTAGAGTCTAGTTTAGTTTTAAAGTCTACCTTAAACGTCACTGGATAGTGGTCTGTAATATGGCAGTTCACAATGTATGATTCAAATATATATTTTCGGCATAACTCTACGGACGTTTTTACAAAAATATGGTCAAGACATGATTTCGTTTCATGACTAACTCGTGTAGGGTTTTGAATGTATGGTATAAAGCCATGTTTAGCAAGTATTGATTAGTACTTATTTACATTTGCGTCAGTTAATTTTAGTAAATCAATATTCACATCACCCAAATATAATTTAGAGTCCTGGTTGCTTTGTTCTAATTATTGAAAAATATAACAAATATCAATTAATGGTTTTCCAAATTAATGATTTTTACCGATTTATGGTTAAATTTAAATGAACTGAATGTTAAACTGCAAGGTGTTATTGTCATGTTTAATTTAATCAAGCATTTGAAGCTGAATTATAAATTTTTCATTGTGACGTTATTTGAAAAACGTACAAACGATTTCCCAATACAAAAACAGTCTTTGCAGATCTCATAAAAAACCAGCTAAAGTTAAGTCCAAACATTGCAAGAATTCCTTAACACGTTCGCTGCCACCGACGCGCTTGTGCGTCCTACTTTATACTTTCGTATGTGCAATCCCAATTGTAGTGGCAGCAAACGTGTTAATTGAGTGGAACAATCCACTGACCATAAGGAACCGTCAACTGGCGACAATTATAACACCATCAATAAAATACTATTTTCCTGTGCGACAACTGAGGACCGCTTTCGATCTTATTATGTCTCATCAGCTCAAAAGCTGAAAAGGAAACAATTGTTTACTATGGAGTAGACAATAAGGAACCGCCAACTGATGACAATTATAACAGCATCAATGATAGACACTTAAATATTGTTTTCCTGTGCGACAGCCGAGGACCGCTTTCGATCTTATTATGTCTCATCAGCTCAGTATAGACTCTAACAAGGCAACGGTTGTTTACTATAGGGTAGAGGTGGAGTAGACTTATGAACGAGTCAACTCAAAGAGGCAACTTCTCTAAGTGAGCCGTGTATTCATGTGACCCCTGCTTGCAGCTCAATTTGAGTCACGAATTTTTTGAAAAGTGGGGTACTTTCTTTTTCATTTTTTGCTCCAAAAAGAGTAATTTCGTTTACTTCTATTATGGAGTTATAATTGACAAACCATTTTTCTGCAGTTATTCAGTCGATAATAAACGTCAATTTGCAGAAATATCAAAATTAATTTTATATCCAGACAAAACATCAGCAGATAAGAGGATTTTGAATATATTTGAGCGGCTGAATTAATTTGAAAAATATCTAAATGCGATGAATCGATTTTCAATTTTAGTTTAAGGTAATTCATATGTTTTGTTATATTATTGTAAATTGTCTAAATATCTAAACAAAAATTTGTCGATTTGAGAAATGACTAAGAAATAATTGAAAATGATTGATAGTTGGGCGTTTTTCAAAAGAATGCAGAGGACATAATAATAACTTGGAATATCATCCCCGAAACCTTCAGTTGTGACTGCTATGATTTTTTTCTTCTTATGAGTCATTTTTGGAAATGAATTTTATAAAAGACAGTTTTAGAAATGGAAAAACTGATCAATCTAGTTTGGCATGTGTTTTACTAAAAGTGACTAAATACACGACAAATGTTTGTAGGTTTATTTATAGAATTTAATGTTCACTTTTAAAATTTACTAAATAAAATTTTGAACTAAGAATACTTTTAATAATGTAGCACATTAAAAAATGTTCTGCACGGCAACAACTCGATAAATACTATTTGCAAATTTTAGGCATGCGCACATAAAATGTTCTATGCCACCACTGGCATAGGCCTTTGAATACCATATCGTTTATAGCTGAGCGTATTAAACAATCGTCACCTTACGTGTGATGCAAAATTTACACAAACCTCTTTTGTTAAGAAATAATTGAAATATTTGAATGATGTAACATTGTTATATTGACAACGCCATCTATTGTGAGCGTGAGTAACAGGATAACGCCATCTAGCGGTTTTAACGGCACTGCGATAAAATAAGAATAAGGTTTCGAGCCATATAAAAGCGCGCGTAAACGACGCCGCGAGTGTTTTTATAAAATTCTTTAGACGTCCCGCTTTGACGAAAAAATAAATGGATACCTGATGTCTGCCCCATTTTTCTCCTTTCCCTTAGCATGTTGGATCTCGTAGTCGTTCCCATCAAGCAACAAAACTTTGCACCTATGTAATAAGTAAAAGCTTGATGGTCCGTTTTTTATTTATTTATTTACGGAAGGCCATTACAAATTAAGATACAAATATACAGGGTGTTTCAAATTCGAGGCTCACCATGGGGATCTCGCTTATTAGAAGAGATAGAGGGTATGTTTATATTTGGCACTTTTGCAGAATTTGGTGCTGATTAATAATCCACTGAAAAAAATTACTTAAATTCTTTTGTTTTTGAGTAAAGTCCAAAAAAGTGAAAAAACTGATTTTCGTTTTTTCTTTATATCTTCGTTATTTGAGGCGATATTTAAAAACGGTAAAGACCTTCTTATGGCACTTTTTTACTCTCTAATAGATGGCGTAAGAATTTTCTTTATAACATGTTTCGTTTCTTTTCAACCATCATCAACTTTCTTATTTCTTATGGACGCCATATTTATTTTTTGTCACATCTGAATGCTCAATTTTTTGTGATGACAAAAATATAACACAATATACATTTAATTTCATAAATCGACATATAATCGTTTAAACCACTTTTATTGGAAATCTCTGTAGCGTTTACTAAACATCATCCGTGCCATGGAATAAAAAACGAATCAAAATCTGAATACCTCTTTGGTTGTCAAACATTACTATTTTGTATGAATAAAAATGTCATTCGACAATTCAGAAAAGCGAGATGTTACGTATTTTTTATTCAGTAAACAGAAATACAGAATTTGCTAGACAAAAATATTTACAAATGTACACAAAAAGAAGGCAACTGCATCTAACAATTTTTTATGCAAATGAACAATTATTTTGGTCGATATAGATGATACAAAATTAAAAGGACTTAATAAATAAAATAATATACAATACTAATAACTATAAGACAAATATGGAGCTTATTAATAATAAGAGCGATTCCATGTCAACTGACGTGAGATTAGTGCGTCATAATTTTTTTCCCAAACAAAACTATTTCATTCTATTGTAGGTTCGATACAAGTATTATCCCAAATTTTCAGCCAAAAATATTACTCCTAGCGTTTTTTTACGGCCAATTTTCGTTTTTTTCGCGTTTTCTGTTTTCGATGACAAATTTTCTCCAAAACGTTATCAGAAACACATCGTACGCTGGAAAATTTGAGAGTACCTATAATCGATGTAAAATTCTCCAAGGAATCCATTCCCGCCCCCAGAATTGCTCTAAAATGTTTCCATTTGCAAAAAATCCCAAAAAAACATTTTTTTAAACTTGCTCTAAAATTTAAGAATTAAGATACATTTAGTATTACCATTTCCAAAATATAATTGCTATCTTCTTGGATAATTTTACTATCGTATGCTTTGTGATGTTGAATCATTGATCCAAACTCTCCTAAATTTCTGTCCATCCGTAGAAAAAAATGTTCGATGAGGTTGTCTTGTTTCTGGATACATTTGTAAATATTTTTCACTAGCTAATACGGTATTTCTATTTAATAAATTATCGAACGACATTTTTATTCATAAAAAAATAATAATGTTTGACAAACAAAGAGCTATTCAGATGTTTCATTGTTTTTAATGCCATGGCACCGATGATTTTTAGTAAGCACTACAGAGATTGCCAATAAAAGTGTTTTAGAAGATTATATGTTCATTTATGAAATTAAATGTATGTTGTGTTATATTGTTGTCATCACAAAAAATTAAGCATTCAGATGTGACAAAAAATAAATATGGCGTCCATAAGAAATAAGAAAGTTGATGATGGTTTAAAAGAAACGAAACATGTTACAACTAAAAATCTTATGCCATATATTAGATAATAAAAAAGTGCTATAAGAATGTCTTTACCATTTTTAAATATCTCCTCAAATAACGATGATATAAAGAAAAAACGAAATTCAGTTTTTTCGGTTTTTTTGACTTTACTCGAAAACAAAAGAATTTAAGTGATTTTTTCCAGTGGATTATTAATCAGCGTAAAATTCTACAAAAGTGCCAGATTTAAACATAGCCTCTATCTCTTCTAATAAGCGAGATCCCCATGGTGAGCCTCGAATTTGAAACACCCTGTATATGTAAAGTTTTAAAGTTTTGATGATGATTGTTCATACTTGGCTTATGTTTGTTATTTCAGGAGGGTAAAGATAACAGGTTCTGATGTTGTAGGACATCTCACATACCCTCAACGTCTTAATGGTTAAACTGATAATTGTTCATACTTGGCTTATGTTTGTTATTTCAGGAGGGTAAAGATAACTGCCAACAGGTTCTGATGTTGTACAACATCTCACATACCCTCAGCGTCTTAATGGCTAAACTGATCAGTCCCATGTTTCCTTCAGCCATGGCTTGTGATAACTTTGTCGTTTGGATGTAGAATGGTCGATTCTGCATGAGATATGTGAACATAATTGCCTCCAAAAATAATTTCTTGGTGTTGAAATACTCCTGTTTTTCTCTCCCCATCATCAATAAACATTTTTCCTCAGTAAATCGTGACGACGATGTATTTGTCTGAGAAATTTCTGTAAATTATATAAACCTAATAATGCTCTCAAACGCTTGACGTTCTGGGGAGTTGGGAATTTCTCGATCGCCTCAATTTTTTCCGAATCCACCTGCACCCTATCTATTGAGATAATTTTATCTTGTTTTCCATAAAGTGGCACTTCTTCTAGATTAATGGTGAAATCGTTTTCTCTGTCTCTGGATGTGATACGGATATCGTCAACTCTTGTAACCCGGAACCTAAAACTATATCTAATGCTCCCTTCGATGTTTCGAGTCCAAACGGTAGAACTGGGGATATGACTTGCTATTGCATTGGAACGAAGTGTACAGCTTACTCTCCTCCGAAAGTGGAATTTGCCAAAGGATTTTGTGGTGTTTTAAAACCTTCGCAAGAGTAGATCTGCTGGTTCTGTAAGCTCTATAGCGCCTGGATATTTGAATGAAACTGGCATATACGATTTGCCAACAAGGCATCCTCCAGAACAGGATTTACCTTCCTGAAAATGTATTAAGTATGGTCTAAATTTTTGTCTGAAAAAAAAAATTGTATTTGAACTCCACCTCTCCGACTTTTCTTATTATCTATGTAATTTTGAATGTATTATTCAGGTTGCGATAAAATGCTTGGCCAGGGAACGTATGCAGACAAACACTATAGAGTTCCTAAAGGAGGCGGCCATAATGCACTCAATCGACCACCACCACATCGTCCGTTTTTTTGGGGTAGTTTTCGACACAGGGTCCCTTATGTTGGTCACTGAGTTGGCACCCCTGCGTTCCCTCCTCGAGTGCCTGAAGGAGCCCTCTCTCAGGTCGAGCTTCCCCGTCTTGACCTTATGTGATTTTGCTGTGCAAATCTGCGACGGCATGCAATACTTAGAAGCTAAGAGACTTATACATAGGTAAGTAACAAATATTACAAACAATAAGAAAAACACATACTTTCCATAATTTTAGGGATTTAGCAGCGAGGAACATCCTAGTTTTCTCGAAGAATAAAGTGAAAATCTCAGATTTCGGTTTAAGCAGAGCTTTAGGGCAAGGAAAGGATTATTACCAGACAAATTTTAACGTGAACCTCAAGCTGCCGATCGCCTGGTGTGCCCCGGAATGTATCAGCTACCTCAGGTTTACGACGGCTAGTGATGTCTGGGCGTTCGGTGTTACCCTGTGGGAGATGTTCTCGTACGGCTTCCAGCCGTGGGCGGCTCTTACGGGTCAGCAAATTTTGGAGGCAATCGACGAGCCCAATTTTCAAAGATTGGAGCAACCTGATTGTTGCCCTCAGGATCATTACGCATTGATGTTGGACTGTTGGAGGCACGAGGCCAGCACTAGGCCGAGGTTTCTCGACATAGCCACAAGGCTGATCGATTGCCGGCCGGAGCAAGTTCAAGCGAAAATTGGATCTGGAGAAGGGCCGCATTTGCTACCTTTTCGAACGGGAGATGTCATTACGGTTTTGGATAAAATGTAAGTAAATTATTTTCAAAATCAACATCAATAATATAGTGATATATAATAATAATAATAATAATAATAATACTTTATTCATGTTATTAGCGCAACCCTTACATTCGTCAACAAACTGAGATCAGAATGCCAAAATACTTGGCAGCACATTTTCTAAAAATCACTATAATAATTCAAGTAAAATTTTATTGGCTGTCTGGAATTCTTCAATGCAGTGCAGTGCACATTCCGTTAATTTTGAAATCTTGTGGTTTGTTAAGGTTACTTGTTTTCAAAATAGATTTGTGTGTTTTTTTTAGACGATTTTGCCTATTTTAGACATTAACAGTTATTTTCAGAAGGATCATCACTATTAATAATACATTTATGATTCATTATCTAGCTGTTTAAAATTTCAGGATTTTTCATGTCAAAATTCCCATTCTTACGCCCGGTATTATTAACTTTTTTTAAATAGGCATTTAGTTAAATCATGTTTAGGTACATTTAAAATTGTCATGGGTATTATGAATCTTTTTAAAGGAGTTTTAGGTAAATGTCATTTTAAGATCTGTTGGCAATAGATTGTATGCGGATTTTTGGTGAATTTTATATTCGCAGGTAGGCAACACTGAATTGTGACCTTTAAAAGCCGTCGATCCGCTGACGCGACTGATCCGCCATCGCCGCCGATCAGCTGGAAGTGTCTTTGACTTTTACTTTCTCCCGTGTCTGAAACATTTTTGTCATCCTGCGTGAATAACGGCGATGGTTATCGCGCCAATCCGCACTCCTCTGCCTCTCATCCCTCTTCCTATGTAGCAATTTTCTTCGCGACACCGACTCCACGAGCTAGTCGGAGGTTAACAAGGTGGGGATCGCCCCGTTTCTTTCGAAAACCCTCCATGTTATATTTTACTTACGCATGTAATTTAATATTTCTTCATCAAAAGAGTAGCCGGTGAAGTTTGAAAAAACTTGAATTCATGATTATAAACCGAACTGAAATCACTGTAACCTAACCTCAAAACTAGAAACGTCTAGTTAAATCGCCATTAAAATTGTTAAAGGGTGAAACTTCGACATTTAATATTAACAGGCATTTATGGGCTAAAGGACATTTAGGCTGGTTGGTAATACTGCACATTCACTCTTAAATCTCATTTAGCCTTAACCGTCCTTTAAAATGTGTTGATAATACCGAGCGTTAGTGATGCCAATGAACTTCTGTCAGTTACCTTATGTTTTAAGGGTTGCCAGCTATTTTCGACTTTTTTATCTCACGGTATAAACAAACAAGCAAATATAACAACTGAACGAATACTATCACTAATTTTAATTGCATGAAGCAATTATTTCACGTTTACAATTTTTTATGTTTCAGTTCTCATCGGCCTTTCTGGAAAGGTGTGACAGCAAGTGGCAAGACGGGGTTGTTTGATCCTGCGAATGTTGTGGCATACTTAGGCAGCGACTTACCGAGTTCGACTTTTATGCGGTCGGACTCGACACGAACGTCAGCGAGACGTAAGCTGAGGAGCGAGATGATAAGCGCTCCGCAAGGGGATTTGAAGCATACGGGACACGTGGGTTTGGATGGAGCTTACTTCGGTGACTTAAGCTTCCTGGGTGGTGCTAAAGTGGACGTAAGTTAATTAAAGTGTAAAATATTTTCCTTTAAATGATCTTTAGTTGTGCTGGCTGCACCGCGTGCCGTGTGGGTTCGAATCCCAGCCCGGGCGAAAGATTTTTTGAGGATCGAGAAGTATTCGCTCTGGTCCATGATTATTGTATACGTTTGACATTATTCATTTCTTCATTTGTTCATTTATTCATCCCAAATTGCATGCGAGTTAAACAGATTAAAGGAGCCGTTGCTGAATTTATTCATTTTTTTAACTTCGTTCGTGGAAGAACTCTTGCATTATTTTCTAATATTCAGCCATAACTGGGTAGTTACCAAGGGAACTATCTTTCTCCACTGGTTTGTCCTTTTCATTAGTAAAATGGCAGTTTGAAAGAAAAATGTTTTCTCTGTTATAGGCTTAAGGTTAAGTTTTATATGGTGCTTTGATAACTTACCACATGCAAACTACTTCTTGGTCTTTTTTTCTTGGGACTCGATAAGTCCCATCATCTTCCTGTTCTTCTGATTATATGCCAAGCCCAACAAATCAAATATAAATCGTTACTGCTTTATAAAAAAATAATATATTTTGCCTGATTGAGGGAATATAGAGCTTTAATCCAATAGCTCTGGGGTGGGAAAATATTTATGAAGATATCAATCCTAAGACCAAACATCTGTTAGAGATTTTATCAGCATTTCAACTTTCAGTACGGAGGCATTCCAACACAAGTCGTGGCCCCGTACCGACCTCACGAAGACATCGAGGCCGCACCCCTACTAGAAGGCGATAGAATACACCCCCCTCCCGCTCCCGCACCGGATCACGAGTACCACGAGATAAGCGATGACGAAACGAACCACAGCCCACCGCTCGACTTGGGCCCATCACTGATGGCCGAGATGGAAATGATGTTTAATAACTTGGGTAAGAAATGTTGTAAGTGCAACAGTACATTTCGCTTAACCCCAAAACCTAAACTTTGCGGTTACTAGGTCAACCCCCACCGTCTCCGGCGGATCACGAAGGGTCCAACAAGAGCAACGAGCTGCGAGAGCGGCTATCCAAACCCAGGAAGCAAGCAACCGTCAAGCCCATATCTGCACAAGACCAGAAAACCCTGGACACCGCTATCGCGCTAGCGAACGAAATCAGCACAAGGTCAATGAGTGCCCCAGCGCCGACCACACCCTCATCACCGACTAAAAGGAAGTTCAGCTTCAGGTTCCCTTCGGTTTCAGAACATCACGACAAGAACATAGAGCGCAGGAATTACTCGGAGGAAGCACAATCGACTCCCGATTTACAAGTAAGTTATTTCATATACTAACAAAACTAACACTAATTTACATATTCCACCCCCTCTCCTTTTTTGGTTTGTTTTTATTTATATTAGCATCGCTTACGTTGTTCACTTACATCACTAGATGACTACTCGCAGAACAGTATCAGGCTCCCTTTATGGGACAAGGCATCCGCGGAATTTTGCTTTGCTAAATCACGCGAGTTATTGACGAAACCTTTTTTATCACAACGCGCCCCGCATAATTCGTGCCGCGATTTGAACACCATGAATAACTCGTATGCGGAACGTACACATCGGAATTTAGAGAACCATTTTCAAGGTTTATCATTAGAAGGCGAATTCTATCCCTCGCAGTTGTACAGAGATCGCACTCTTACAAAATCGGAGAGCATGGCTAGGAAAACTTATAAGAATGATCAAAAGAGAAACATTGAGAGGAATAACAGGAGTTTCTTGCATGATATACACCCCCCTCCTCCCTCGCCTTTCAATAACCGAAACGGTGAGAACTTTTTCGTGGAGCGGTATAACTACGACCATTACACTCCCATAGAAACTTACGATAACGTTTTCGTGTACGACAACCGGTTCCTTAACGAAGGATTTAATGATTCCCGGCCGCGAGCAATGAGTTACTCAGAATCACAGGAGATTGTGCCGACGGGTAAGAAAATTTCCGGGAAGAGCATCCGCGATCGCAATCGCAGGAGACAATCATACAATCCCCAAGCGTACGCACAGAGTAGCAGCAGTGATTCTGAATGTACTAGTTTGGGATCGGTGGACTTGGACTGGCGCAGGCGCAAAAGGCTGAGTCGATTGTCGGCCAGCAACAGTAGCATTCGATCGGAAATGTTGCTCCGGTCGAGAAACAACGCACAATTCCTAAAACCAGACTTCGTGGGGAAGAATCTGGGGAGGTCGCCGCCTCCCAGTAACAGTATCCTGAGCGGATTGAGTCCCACGAGTGTATCCCGGCTGCAGAATCATAACGTAGACACTTCATCCGATTCCAGTTTGTAAATAGGATAAACATGTGCCTCGTAAAAGGATGACCAAAATTTTTGTAGGATGGTAGCGAGTGATAAATACTAAATTTGCATTTTTATTGTGTTATAGTATATCGACCATGTATTTGTATTATTATTCGAAATGAATTTAAATATGAAGAGTCAATGAAATTGATCATATGTGGGTAATAATATCCAGGTATAAAAGCTTGCCAAGCCAGGAACGATAAAATATACCATATATTTACTATACCTCATTTAATAACCAGGCGGACTAAATTAAATTATAGCCGCCAAAATACGTTGTTGTGATTAGCCAATCGGGCGCCGTTTTTACACAGGCCTAAATTGCTTAAAACAGAAATGGCCGTTGTTATGATCAGCTGATCTCTAACCGATCCTTGTGTCCCACCGTTTCCACGCGTTTCGCATCAGTTTTTGTGTTTTTTGCCAGTAATTTCTACTGTTGATAGTGTAAGAATCGATTCCTCTCATCCCGCGATTTTCGTCGAAAAACAGTGAAACATAACCAAGTGTTTTAATTAATCAAATTCGTGCAAATAATTATTTTATTTTTAACTACGGATAAATACCCAGCACAAGTTTGGTGTCATTTTCAGCCCCCAAGAAACGGAAATGGTTGGATTTTAGAGCATTGACGCTCTAAATATATATACATACTACTACAATACACTTTATATGTAAATAAATATATGTACAACTTGAGTTATTCAGTATGCCCCTAAATTCTTAAGAGGGTCTCATACTTATTTTAATTATTATTTTAATATTATATACTACTTCATTGAGTATATGATCAAGAAAGTATACCTAGAATTAATGTATGTGTTGGTATAAATATTGAATGAATGTTATGGATAAAAGAAATTGAAATCATTTCATTTTTACCGCCAAAACAAGTCTGGTTACTTTTCTGGTTACTTTTTGTAGTGTAAACGTGACTTTCGCGCTTAGTCCGCCTGGTTATTAAATGAGGTATAGCAAACCTGCGTTAATGTTACTTCTACGAATTGGAAACTTTTTAATAGGTATTTTGTTGATTAGGAAATCGGTAATTATCGATCATTTGTTTTAATCCAATATATGAGTTATAACTAGCAAGCAAAAAACGATTTTTCGGTTCATAAGCGTTTCCAGTAAAAAGTCGATTGATAGGCAGAAAGTGTTAAGTTAGAACTGATTACACAGGCCTGCAAATTTCACATCCAGGAACCAGACTATGTGTTCCCGAAGGATTGTGATCCTCTGAAACCGAATCCCTAATCTAAATTTGTCCATCATGTTAGGATTCGAAGATATTCTAGTGTGCTAAAATGGCCCCTTTTTGGTCTTTTTCCGTGTTAATCACTCTGAAACTGTAAATAATATGTTAATATGGGCAGCGGATCCGAATTTTTTTAACCCGCTCACTCGGATTCGAATTTTGTTTTCACAGAGGAATTCAGCAGACTATATGCGTTGAATAGTTCCATACAGATTAGCGCTTAACCTTATAAAATTACATAAACATTTATTTGCATCCCCATTCACATAATATGTCTTATTTAATTCGATATTTTAATGGTGCATTAAGTGGTTAATTTGAATTTTTATTTATTTGCAGAAATAAAAATTTCCAGGATCATTCATTGCTCATTAATTCTGTTATCACTTTTGGTATGACTGTTGTCTGAACTTTTTAAAACCAAATGATCAGTTTCTCAATAATTATTCACATTTTTTTTTTGGCGCATTCTACACCATTTTTCCAGACATCTTTAATAAGGCATGTTTGCATAATTGTAGTACATCCGCTATTTTAAAAATGGTTTCATGTTTTGTAACTTTATTTTTGACATAGGCCCACAAAAGCTCAATCACGTTCAATTCACAATGAGCAGCAGTTTTCACTCCTCAATGTATTTGTGATGGTTTACTTTATTAAAATGATGATGAATTTGCAGAATATTACAGAGTGACTAGGCATACCCCAGCTGCTTTTCTTGCAGCGGTCAAGAGATGGCGCTTTAATAAAGATAATTTAAAGAAGTATGTTGTTGGAGATTAGTACTCTTATCTGCTTCTAGGTCAATTTGAGAGCAAAATATAATTTTGAAATTATCAATGGAAATCGGCGTAGCCAATTGTAATGTTAAAAAACAGCAACATCTTGTGCCAATATTTGGAAAAGTGGCGGGGCTTTTCCTAGCCACTTTGTACAATCTTTACTGAAACTCTCAAGCAATTGTATTAATATACAGGGTGGTTCAAAAGTCTGTAAACGGCGAATTTTTTTCCCGCACGGGTAGAAAATCGGAATTTTGATACTGGAGTCTTTAGTAATTTTGCCCGAGGAATCGAATGGGCCCATCAGATTTTGGTCCTGATGGGGCCTTATAAGAGATATGAGGCCGAACTTTGAAATTTAAAATGCAAACCTATATTTTTTATTGCAGATTTGGATTCAGCGGAAAATTTTATATCCGAATTGGCTAAAACCCAAAATTTGTTGGTCCATTTTTGGGCCCTGTGGTGCGTTTTTTGCATCTGGTGCGTCTGGGGACGTCTGGTTCATTCAACCCAGTCGAGAAAAATCAAAAAACTGATCTTGGAGTCTCTAGGACTTTGCTTGGGGAATGAAATGGGCCTATCAGATTTTGGGTTCTATCAGGTCTTATGGGACTTCCATGCTAGAATGCCTTGAACATTTAATTTTCCTGCCAATTGTCACTTCTGACTGATTGTGTTTGTTGTTTGTGCGAGAGAAAACATTCCCTGCTTCCTAATGGGAAACGTAAACGCAAATCAGTTGAACGTGGTCATTGTGTAAAAAATCATAGTCACCTCAATATCATCTGAATAAATCATGTTACAATCTGTAATTTTTTCATAAGTTTTTTTGTGCTGCCACCTGTCAGAGAATAGAGATCTTGATAATGCGTGGATATGGTGACAAACAGAGGTCATATGAGAGTGCTGCGAATTTGTTTAATGACACCCATCCTGAAGTGCCACCGATTTCAAAATCAACAGTCAAAAAAACGGTTGACCGGTTTACGGCGACCAAGTCTGTAGCAGACTTGCAGAGATCGGGCCGGGGTAAAAGTGCCACGAATGAGGGGAAAGCCTTGGAGGTTTTTCTCATTGTCATTGAGGATCAGTAAGTAAAGTAAGGATAAGTAAAGCATCAGTCCAAAGAATTTTAAAAACGATTGGTTGGCAGCCCTATAAAATGCGCTTAGTCCAGGAGCTTACCCCAAAAGCCTTTGAACGTCGCCTGGAATATTGTGAGGTAATGGTGGAGAGATATGTTGCTGATAATTTCACTTTTTTTTTGGACGTGTTTCTCGGATGAGGCAGGATTCAGTTTGAATGGCAAGATGAATCACCACAATATGAGATATTGGGCCGATAAAAATCCCCACTGGATGCAAAATACACACACGCAATGGCAGGATAAGATCAATGTTTGGGCTGGAATTTTGAAATAATTGGGCCTTCTTTCTACATGAAAATTTCACTCACACCCGCTACTTAGAGATGTTGGTAAGGAATATCTTTCCAGCAATTCGGGCTGTTGTTGGAGATCAATTGGAAAACGTGTGATATCAACAAGATGGAGCACCTGCGCATTTTGCATTACTCGCTAGGCAGTTTCTCAATGTTACATTTCCTGGGCGCTGGATAGGTAGAAGAGGTGCCATCTAGTGGCCACCAAGATCTCCCGACCTCACCCCTTTAGACTTCTTTTATTGGGGCTATTTAAAAGATAGAGCCTACGAAACCAAGCCTTCGAATATCGAAGAACTCCAGAGAAGGATAGTGGTGTCAGCCACGATAACCCCGGAGATGTTGGCACGAGTGAATGAGGAAATCTACCAACGACTAGCGCAGTGCACTGCAGTGGATGGACACCAATTCGAACACCTTATAAAATAATCATGTCCAGTACCGTAACAAATTATAAATAAATTAAAATCCGCAATAAAATGTAGTGTCATTTAAAGTTCCAGGACTGGGCCCTGTACCTGTCATATATCCCTATGGGACTCAAATATTTTACCCGAGTCCCTAGAGACTCCAAGATCAGTTTTTTGATTTTTTTTGACTGGGTTGAATAAACCAGACGTCCCCAGACTTTTGAATAAAAAACGCACCATAGGGCCCAAAAATGGACCAAAAAACCAATTTGGATGTAAAATTTTCCGCTGAAACCGAAGTCGCAATAAAAAATATAGGTTTGCATTTGAAATTTCAAATTTGGGCCTGATATCTCTTATTAGGCCCTATCGGGCCCAAAATCTGATTGGCCGATTCGATTCCCCGGACAAAATTACTAAAGACCCCAGTATCAGAATTTCGATTTACTACCCGTGCGCGAAATAAATTCGCCGTTTCCAAACTTTTGAACCACCCTGTATAAATATTATATGTATATTAATTTTACATCATATTCTTCAAAATTTTCGAAAAACTTAACTCTTGAGAAAATAATTGAGGCAAAATATATACACCAACGAGAGCTAATAAATACCCCTACACATGTTTATATTTGTAATGTATTTTTTGACTTCATAAAAAAGTTACAGCAGGTTAATTTGCAGCATATCATCAAAATGTGTCAAAAATCAGACTCTTCAGAGTGCTTTTCATAAGAACTGTTGAATAAGTCTACCAATAATATTGAAACTTTTGTATGTTATTAATAACTGTGTCATATCCTATAAATTCTTTTGCTCTTCATTTTTTTCCTATTCTCTGTCAAACACATGGGAAAAACTTTTGAAACGGATACTAGTTGCTGCATGAACGTTGCGCTCTGACATATCACAGCTGAAATATTGTGATTGCATGATGTTTGATGAATTTATAACTTTGCGATGCTGATATCAACGCCATTTAATATACCACTAAATACATGCCATGAAAATTGGATAAGCCATGTCGTCTCATATTCATAATGAACACATGTTATAATAAAACACTTTTAACTTTGTTTTGTATAACTTATATATTTATTTTTGTGACTTAAGTTTCGGTAATACAATTACCATTTTCAAACACTTCTTGTTTGAAAATGGTAATTGTATTACCGAAACTTAAGTCACAAAAATAAATATATAAGTTATACAAACAAAGTTAAAAGTGTTTTATTATAATATTTAAAATGTATAACGAAGTAGAAGCCTCCAGCATAAGCAATATTATGAACACATGTGTTTAATTTGAAAAATATACAGTGGATTTCACAAAGGTGGTAATAACTATAACACTGGCTTAAATTGACATAACACTGGTATTATATTTTCGGCTGTGTAAACGATCTTTCAAATGGTAAACGTAATGCATAATTTGAGATTAGGTTCTTCGATTATATTACACATACAGTTTGATCAACGGATCTTTGTGTGTGCGTCATTGCTGAAAACGGAATGTTCTCGCTTTGGATGACAAACGTACACACATTATTGCGCCTCATTTAACTTATCGTAGAGGGAGTAAACGCATGAAAATATTGTCGAAACAAAATTCGGCTATCTACACGTGCACACAAAGATCCATTGATCAATGTATATTTTAATTGATATTTACTCTTTCACAATGTTTATTAACAAATTCTTGTCCATTTCGATGTATTTTTACCTTAAATCCGGCTCCATTTCTAATAAGGATTCAAAAATCCTTATTGCTTAAATAAGGTAACTGACAGTGATAAACAATGGCACATTAAGAACGTTTACACAGCCAAAAATATAATACCGGCTGACAAAAAACCTGGCTTAAATAAATGTTTGTGAGATCCACCGATAAAGTTTTATTATACAAGGTAAAATGAACTACTTACTTGGATCCAAATAAAATATGAATAGAGTATATCATCATTGAATTCTTTTTTATAAATCGTTTCACATTAAACTACCACCGTGCAAATATGTTTGGTCATGCCTTAATATCCAGCGTTAATTTACAGACGTAATAATAAGGAAACCAAATGACTATTTTTACAAGACTAAAACATCTCATCATCATCACTCTTAATCATGGTGAAAATATTAGATGGTGTGTTCCGTTTTGGAGTTTCTTTTTCTAAAATCAGCTAACTCTGTCTGCTTTGGAAAATCAATTCATTTATTTTATTTATTACTGCACACTGTACTAAACAAACAGAAGCTGATGGGGTTCAAGTTAAATATGAAAAACAGAAATGTGTTGTTTGTGTTTTGCCCATTACTCGACTCGCTTCTATTAACGTTGCACCCTACATTTTTAGAAACTCTCTCCTTTATAAGAAGTTTTTATACCGCATAGCGCATCATGCGTTTTTATACCAAAAATATTATTTCTTCTTCTACTGAACCCTGTGTTACCCTTTAGGGCGTCGGGTAAAATACTATTTCAAATATTTTATTATTAATGTGCCGGTGAACAGGCCGAGAATTTATTATTTGGGCCGGAGAACGGAGAAATGTTACTAAAATTGGATTCTCCGCCCCAAACCCTAGAAGTTCCATTTAAATGCCGGTTTGTAGTATTTAAAATGCGATTTTTTGCAGTACAATAAATCGCAAATTGTAATTTGAAAACGATATAATACTTACAAATATTGCAGGTGCGATAAAGATGCAGTCAAACCAGCGCGCTGATTCTGTTCACTGGTGACTTTTCTTACTGAAAAGACACATTTTCGTTGAGTCACGACTGAATAGAGTTGTACCACAGACGATTATGATAATTATATAATTGTCTGTGGTTGTGCCAGGCACTCGAGACGTGTTGCGCAGTGACCAAATTAAATTCAATTGGCTCCGGAGATTTGTTGTCGCGTTCTCTGAATACTTTCTCACCCTACGCAAACTTTACCCCCGCACGTCTCGAGTGGTAGGTAATACTGTATTCCAGAGGTCGCCAAAGTGGTCTATATAGACCCCCAGGGGTCTATTTAACAAAAGTAGGGGTCGATCTAAGCCAGGGGGTCTAATGGGGGCCGAAAGAAAAACAAGTGTAAAAAAATTGAAAAAAAATGTAAGGAGATATAAACCTCAATTTTCATATTTTCCGCTAGTGAACATGAAACCTTTTTTAGTGGTTTTATTTAAAGGAAATGTATGAATATATATTTGGATCCCGCGTTTAGAAAAAATTATTAAACTATTTTAGGTCATCGTCATTTACATCTTTATGTATAATTTTTTTTTTTTACGAATATTATTATAGAAAATACAAGCCATAAATATCAAGCATTCTTTTTACAGTCCCAAAGTAGTCAATACACATATTTTTGACACCAGTGGATGGGCTTTCAAATTTAGTACATTTACGAAATTACGCTATCAAGATTTGTTCAGAAGTTATAGCCAAAAGACAAAAATATGGCTGATTTTGGAGGGGCGAGTTCACAAAAAAATACTTTTATGGGGGTCGATGGAGATTTAGAAAAATCATATAGGGGTCGATGAACAAAAAAGTTTGGCGACCCCTGCTGTATTCAATTTGGTCGTGACTCACCGAAAATAAGTCATATCGGTGAGTAGGATCAGGGCCTTCGTCCAGCAATCCCCCGACGTTAATCTTTTCATTCGTTTAATTTTTTTGTGGTGCGCATGAGACTTATAGGCTCACCATCCAATATTTTCACCATGTTCCTAATTTAAAACAAATCAGAAGAGACATGTGATTTTGTAACCAGGGTCAATCGAGGGAGGAAACTTAGTCGATCGTAGATTACCGATGTATCCCGATTCAGCTTAAATGTTCACCACATATAAACGTGTGAAGTGGTGGTGTCAATTTTCGTTACATTTATGTACACGTAACTATTCATTACTTTTCGGAAGAGTTCTGCACTTGCGGCAGATCTATTCGCTAAGTACATTTTAGCCAAACAACAATTAAAGATGTCGACATTGAGGAGGTAAGCATTTTTAAAATGTTTTGTGGATTCAATCGTAATCCAATGCATTTAATTCAGTGCTCAAGATGATCAACACCATCTAGTGGTGATTTATCCCTATTTTTGGTTCAATGTCCCGATATCCGTAAGATGTATTTTTGGGACCATTGTGCTGCCAGATTTTAATGTAATTTTCGACTGGATATGGTGCAGAATTTATAAATTGTTTAAAGAAAATTACTGAAATGTTGATTTTTTCACAATCCCCCCTTCTCATCCTCCATCCTACCAAGTACTTATTGTCTTATTTTTCATAAATGCGGCAAATATATTTAAAACAAAGGACCCCGCACAAATCTTATGGAAATCGAATTTCGGTCAAATGACTTCAAATTTTCAGAAGAGTTTCTTCAAGTCATGCCAAGAAAAAGTCCTAATGGGCACAAAGTTCCTAGATGCTTTGGAGCCGAGATGTAAACGATGGGAAGTTGAAAAACGCGTTTTTTATGTCTCAGACACCTATAATTGGTTTTGCGGAATTTTAACATTTTTACTAAAAAAAAAAACGTATAACTCAATAAATGCTAATGTATTTTCTATAAAAAACGATTTTTTAAATCATTTCATACCTAATAACATTAAAATCTTACAAAAAATAGGCTTTCAAAAACGTTTAATTATTTTTTTTCTTTGATATTATTGCACATTTTAATATTCTAAATGAATGTTTATAAAAAAATTAAAACATGAAAAAAACAAAAAATGTTTCTTTTTTTAGGTACTAAATATTAGGTATTATAACTATTATAATTATAACACTAAATATTATAACTATTCCAATTATAGGTGTCCGAGACATAAAAAACATGTTTTTCAACTTTCCAACGCTTACATCTCGGCTCCAAAGCATCTAGGAACTTGTGCCCATTAGGACTTTTTCTCGGCACGACTTGAAGAAACTCTTCTGAAAATTTCAAGTCATTTGACCGAAATTCAATTTCCATAAGTTTTGTGCGGGGTCCTTTATGCGTTATGTCCTGTGTCCCGAGTTTATGTCTGGAGTGGATATATTTTTTTTTTTAATTTTGGTGTATATTACTTTTAGTACAGCTTGGATAATCAAGACCTCATATAATTGAAGCTCAGTTCTACTGTACGGAAGTATTTTTTAAATTGATTTTGAAGGAAATCATATTAACATCGACTGTAGAAAAAGTACTGCAGAGTATCGATAGATTATAACATTATTTCTCTCTATTGAAAAATTCACTATGTTTTGTTTTAACCACAAATAATTGTGAACTTTTCAATTCTCTTTAATTATGGATTACCACATAGTAACAGTCGCAACTATCCTCTACATTCTCCACTTAATTGATAAATAATTGTGACATGTTGACAATTCAGCATTAACTTTTGACTCCGTTGTATCTTCTTCCAAGCAAGTTTTCTGTGAAGAACTTAGGTAACGTTTTACTGACATTTCAGGTGACTGGTAGATTGGCAATATGACCAATATTGAATTAAAAAAAAAACTGACATTTTTTTTTGAGAATGTAAGAAAACACAAAAATCAAAAGATGTACTGTCTGAGCTATGGGATTATCCTATTGGTTATATCCACTCATTAATTCATCATTATGTAGTCAATTTACAAACAGCCCACACATTTATTACATTCAATATATTTGTGCATTAATGATTTATTCCCATTCCGAACACCTGCTGATTAGAACGATCGGTGCCCTTACCACAGTTCCCATCCCGTTTCCAACATCTATGATTTCATCATTTTAGCAAAAGAGCTACATCCACCACTGTGTAGACAATCTATAATTACCGTTTTGTGTGAATAACGGTTACCGAGAATACTCGAGTAACGAATAGTTACGTTTCCGACATCACTAATTTAAAGTGCATCCTTATGGTATTGCAATGTCTGATGCAAACTCTCCGCCCATTTTATACATTTACCGTCACGCTACTGTAATCATAACGTTGTGATATTTTGTAATTGTATTATACTCTATTACGTGTGTGTAGTCCATAAACCGCTTTTTGAGTAGTTATTTGGTTGGGCTGGCGGTGGTTAAAGGAAGCCCGGCGATCTTACAGAGTATACGAGTACTATACGTTTTTAAGAACCTCAAAAAAAAAAAATGCGAGCTAATTGAGTCGGAACAGAATCATTCCATTGATCCTTTAGTGATAGCGGGGAAAGCAAAGTACTCATGTGTGTCTGAGGAGAACTTAACGAGAGAAATTTTTCCATACAAGTATTCAACACTGTCTGGGTCTAGGTTCACTAACAATTTTTCCGATTTTTCGTACTGAAAATTTTTTCTGCCAATTAACACCAAATGTTAATATATATTTATCAAAAAACAAGTTTAATGCCGTAGTCGCATAATCTATAGCCATACAATTTTTAATATACTTAATTTTTTCTTTCCAACGTGACTCAGATTTTTGGGATTTGGTTAACAATTAAGTTGGCGTTGTCAGGGATTTGTTTATCATGCTTTAATTGTTTCTGACAAGTGTCAGTGTTTGCTGAAATTTAGTTTTGTGATCAAAATGCCGATATCTGCAGTAAGATGTGCACGGATAATTGCCCACATTGAAGAAGGACATAGCCAGAGAGAAGCAGGCCGTAGGTATGGAGTTTCTCAAAACGGGGTTCGAAGAATTTGGCAGAGGTATGAGGAAGATGGTCTACTAACAGCCAGAGCACGGTCAGGAAGACCAAGAAAAACTAATGGTCAAGATGACCGATTTATGTTGTTACAATCTTTGAGAAATCGCACTGTTACTGCATTACAGCTAATGAGCTTGCTGCTGTCAGAAATGTTCAAATATCGGTATGTACAGAAAATAATCTAAAGTTATATCGGGCTGCCACTGGTCCAAAACTTACGGCTCGTCACAAACAAAATCCATTGAATTTTGTTAGAACTTATCAGAACTGGGGAGCTGCTGAGTGGGGACATGTCTTATGGTCTGATGAATCCCGTTTTACCTTGGATGCTCCAACGGTCGTGCTCGGGTATGGAGGAGACCAGGAGAACGATACGCTGCATGTACCATGGCTCCTAGATCTAATTTTTTCGGAGGCTCTGTAATGGCATGGGGAGGGATTTCTGCGGAAGCTCGTTCAGAACTCCATATTTATCATAGAGCAGCCTTTAACGCAGATACGTACATTAGGGATATTGTAGAGGAACATGTTGTACCATATAGCCACTTTATTGGAGAAAACTTTCGATTAATGCAGGATAATGCTCGCCCACATGTGGCGAACGTTACCCTCCAATATTTAAACAAAGTCGGAATTAGGTGTTTGGATTGGCCGGCTTATTCACCTGATCTGAACCCTATCGAGCACGTGTGGGACCAACTGGGAAGAGCCATTCGAGCTCGCCCTGATCGCCCTCCGACCTTAAGAGACCTTACAGCATGTTTGGTTGAAGAGTGGGACATACTGCCGCAAGAAAACGTTGCAACGTTGATTAACAGCATGTCTAGACGTCTGGACTGTGTTATTAGGGCTCGTGGTGGAAACACCACAGTTTCTGTTTTTTACATTTTTTTTTTATAAACACTATATTTCTTTAGTATCCTAAAATGTAAGTAAATAAAGATTAATTATTAATTTATCATCAAAAGTGGTTTTTGATTTTTGTTATAGTAAGTAAATAAAGATTAATTATTAATTTATCATCAAAGGTGGTTTTTGATTTTTGTTTTTTGGCAGAAAAAATTTTCACTACGAAAAATCTGAACCCAGACTTTTGTCGCGGAGTGTATAATATAATATTTGTAATACTGACTATTTTATTTTATAAGAAAGGAGGATAAAGATAAAGTAAATAAATGAATAAATAACACCTCCACACCTATCAGATTTATTCGAAAACCAGTGAATATTTGTACAAAATCAAAATCCGAAATTTCAATTGTGTTTGATTAATTGTCCAGCGCCAGATGGCGCAAATTCACATTAGAATTCTAACACGCGCAACTCGAGTAAAAATGATCACAGCTCATTTTTAAGATTATTTATTGCAGTATTTATGGTGAATTTTGTAATTTGATATTTTTTACAATTTTCTGTCAAATTTAAACCCCTGCCGAGATCTTGGTACAAAAGTTAAAATAAAACCCTTTTCAACATTTCGTGCTACATTCATTGATAACCGAACGCACTTTACAAAATCAAAATCCGAAATTTCAATCATGTTTGATTAATTGTCTAGCGGTAGATGGCGAAAATTTACAAATGTTTTATTCTTGATGCAGTGTTCCACCCTCTTCAAGGATTATTAAGTTTCAAAGGCCGGGGCCATGCCTTGGCTTGTAAATAATAGATTGTCTGAATTTGTCAATTGTAGTTTCGATCAAGTGCCGATAAGATGCATATTAGAGTGGTTTTAGCATATACAGGGTGGGGCAACGCATACGACGCGGTCGTTTTCTGGAAAACCATGTAACTTCGTGTTATTATTTTTTAATGGATAGATGTAGGATCATTGTATGCACAATTTAAAATTATTACCAGTTATACAGGGTGTCCCATAAAAAAGATACACATCAAAGTAATGTTTTTGTAAATGGAACACCCTGTATTTTTTGTCATTTTTGAATTCTGGGGAACAAACAAGGGTGAGTTACTTCAATATTCCCTATACCTATCGTTTACCGTTTTCGAAATATTTACAGATTTGTTGAAATGCATGGTACAGATAAAATTTTATATTTGCCCCAGTGATTGACGTTGAACCATTACAATCATTTTTATTATTTGGTTGAAGGTTCGAACTACAGCGCCTGCCATGATTTCATATAAAAAATATACAGGGTGATAACAAATATGGGGTGCAATATCCTAACTTATAAAGTTGAATAACTTCCGTTTTTTCGAATGGCACACCCTGTATTTAGTAAAGTATTCTCGCGTAGAATCCAATTATCTTTCAGATTGTATTAGGGTTCCCCACGCCTAATCTCAATAGTTTTCTTGTATTCGCCGATTTTCATATCAAGGATTATTATTTAGCAGTTTTTCAATTTAGCCATCTTTTACATTTGACAATTTATATTGAATTCTCCTTCAATCAATTAAATTTGAAGAAAACAGTCATGCGGAATCTAGTTGTCTTTCAGACTCTATGAGGGTTCCCTATTCCTAACCTCTAGGCTAGAATTTGGCATTTTTCGTATCAGAGATTTTTATTCAATTCACCTATTATTTAAATTAATCAGGATGGCTTTAACACGTGATTGTTCTTTTTATAATTGTCATGGATGGATCTCAATAGTTTGATTTGTGCTAATTGTTGATGTAATATTGGAAAGTATTACTGGAGAATTATTCAAAATGAAACCCTATTCAATGCAAGAGCGAATTAATATGCTTCTAATAATTGGAAAGTGCCACGAAAATTGCTTTTTGGCGTCAAGAGTGTACGCTCAAAGATATCCAGACCATAACCATCCAAATAGGGCTGTATTTGAATGATAAGTACGAGAATTTTGTAGAACTGGAAATGTGGGTTATGCAAAAGTTGCCCATCGTTGAAAACGAATAAAATGAGTATCTTGTGATTGGACCAGATATAAACATTCCCATATAAGTCAACGGACAATTTAAACAGAAACAAGTATTAGCAGACAGAGCATATCCAGAATTTTGAAAAAACTTAAATTTTACCTAAATCATATTCATAAGCACCAAGAACTTGATTAACTGGAGTTTATGCGTTTTGGACAGAGAAAATGGTCAATTTCTTGATTTAGTTCTATTTTCTGATGAATCTACTTTTCATGGCAGCGGACTAGATAACATACACAATTTCCATAATTATTTACGAAAATGTTGGTAATTGAGATAATTTGATTCTACGTGAGAATACGTTACTAAATACAGGGTGTGCCATTTGAAAAAACGAAGTTATTCAACTTTGTAAGTTAGGATTTTGCACCCCATATTTTTTATCGCCCTGTATAATTTTTTATATAAAATTATGGCTGGCGCTGTAGTTCGAACCTTCAGCCAAACAATAGAAATGATTGTAATGGCTCAACGTCAATCACTGGGGCAAATATAAAATTTTATTTGTACCATGCATTTCAACAAATCTGTAAATATTTCGAAAACGGTAAACGATAGGTATAGGGAATATTGAAGTAACTAACCCTTGTTTGTTCCCCAGAATTCAAAAATGACAAAAAATACAGGGTGTTCCATTTAAAAAAACATAACTTTGATGTGGATCTTTTTTATGGGACACCCTGTATAACTGGTAATCATTTTAAATTGTGCATACAATGATCCTACATCTATTCATTCAAAAATAATAACACGAAGTTACATGTTTTTCCAGAAAATGACCTCGTCGTATGCGTTGCCCCACCCTGTATAGTGGAGTTTAGAAGTATGTAAAAATCAACGGGACAACCCGGAAACTTGTTCTTATAGATAAAAAACTAAATTTTGAGCCATATCGAACATTGCGTAACCGGGCCCTAGCCCTCTAAAATTTGAAAAGGTCGGTTTTTTTCTATTTTTTTTATTTTGGTCCTCCCTAAAATTAAACAGTCCAGCCTAATGGTGAAATTATATATTCTGTCGACAGAGAAGGTTTATACAAATACAAGATTAATTTATTTGTTAAAATCGGACTAAAATTGATGGAGTTATGATTTTTTAGTTACATCATACTTGTATATTTCGATATTTCATGTTTTTTAGATATTACCAATTAATGCATTTTTATTAAAATCTCTTGTGATACTCTTCAAAGTTTAATAATAAAAACTTCTTTTGTTCCTTGTCATTGGTTAATAGAGTATTACATTCTTCGATTAATTTGACTTTTTATTCTAAAATATAATCCTGACATTGGGGCCAAATGGTTGGTTCAAATTTCATAGCCCACACTGATGAATAATATGTAATAATAATTAAATCGTTTACATTGTGACCTAATCCTTCAGCGATGGTAATCAGAAGATGAACGGCATTTATATCACTCAGTGAGGTTGGCGGCACTAATAAACAGTGTGATATTAACTAAGAAAAAGTGTGTTTTATTAAGCATTTATATTACTTATTTTACTTGTCTTGTCTTAAGCAGATGAGATCCTTTTATTGATAAATGCAATTTTTCCTCGTGGTTGTGGTTCTATGTCCTGATCCAGATCTGAGGTACGATTAATATTCAAATCAGCTGGACTGTTATTACCATTTGCGCTTGAATTGCTGGCTTCTTGTTTCCATTGAGACATAAGTGGACGAGACTGCCATTTCTTAATCAAATTTTCTCTTCCTTCTCTACTTCCAACCGCTTCAAACGTCACTTTCCACTTGGACTGCGAAACTTTCAATGCCATCAATTGATTCTGATCTTACATTCTATCTCTGCATTAATAGAAATGGTTTGTCTTCTTCAATTGTCATTGTTTGCAATGCATTTTCAGAAGCAACATCGAACAAATCATTGAAACTTTTAATAAATTATGTTTCTTTATTTATATGTGCTGCAGTTTCTCGAGAAGAGTGCTTATTAAGATTTTGCCATTCTTTATGCCATAACTACCTTTTATCGATGCGGCGTTGTTTGCGTTGAATCGGAATATGAGCCTTTGATCAGCAGACAATTATTCCGTAACTAGTGTTTCACTGAAGCGTAAATTCATTTTAGGTACTCGCTGATTGAAGAAAACAATGATAACACTTGCTGCTTTGAGCAAAGTATTTGGCTATGCGGTATTCCGATCAAATAAATTGCATCTGGAAATATGATTCTTCCACTTATTTTGAAAGCAACTTTATAATATCATTACAAAATGCCACCAAAAACATCAAATCAGATTAACTAGATGTTAATCTGCGCCACAGGCCGCAAGAAAATTACCCACTGCATTACGCACATAAGGGCACGCACGGACTCTCTCTTACGAGCTGTGGCGCAGATTAAAACCTCTACATCAAACTAATATTACCAAATGTCAAAAGATAAAAATAGGATGGGGTTACCAATTGAAGGGAACCGTCTGATTCACTTAATCATGGCTTTCTTATAATGTAATTTAAATTTCAATGAATAGAGGGACATTAAAAAATTCATAACTTTGTCAATTTTAGGCCAATTTCAATAAATAAACACTTTTTGGATACATATTAACGTCCTCCATACATAAAAAATAAATTTTGGCCATTAGGGTGGACCGTTTAATGTAAGGATGAACCAAAATAAAAAAAATAAAGAAAAAAACGACTTTTTCAAATTTTAGAGGGCTAGAGCCCGGTTACGCAATGTTCGATATGGCTCAAAATTTACAATAATTAGTTTTTTATCTATACGAACAAGTTTCCGGGTTGTCCCGTTGATTTTCACATACTTCGAAAATAAGAACCACTCTAATGCATATGTTACTTTTGGTTGACATTGAAGTCGAAGTGGCATTACTGAATGAATCCTGTGCCGAGTGCACATCCATACATTGATTTGGTTGAGAATTACACACTGAGTATATTATCTTCGTAATCAAAACTATGTCTTTAATATGAAGCATCTTAATAAAAAATATCATAACTTAAATCAAAGCTATCACTAAAAGGTTAATGTTTTTATTTTCAATGTATGAATTCTTATAACTCTAACGAAATTCACTACAGTCTGAAACTAGAAACGATACAAACATTAATTATTGTTTCCCGTTACCGGCAACTATTAGCAACAATTTTCTAACTATCAGTCATCAGTACAGTGCAGTGTAAGTAAAGCTAATTTTCTTAATTTACCATGTTCGATAATGAAGTGAGATTGATAATAAACGGTATTCCCCATCCTGTACTGTCCTGATGTTAATAATTTGAAATTTGGTGTGCAGTTGTTTATAATGGATAACAATAATTAATATTTGGAATTGTTATTTTATTAACGGTGATTGATCTTGCATTTTTTTTACGGCTGCGATGTGTATCACAGACTGTACCAACGTTAGCAATACAATTTACCATAATCTTAGGATCGGGCTTGCATGATTGTATTTTGTCATTCTGCAAAAAAGTCGGTCATTTTTTGAGGTTGAAAAATTGTACGAGTTAAAACATAGGCCCGACCAAAACGAGTTGGCCCCATCTAATAAAAGACCTCCGATTTTAGCAATATACCAATACACCAATTTCCAATTAAAATGCGACTTATTACCGAGAATCACTGTGTAGAAATTTGTAGAGGTAACCATGTAACAATAAACCTTTGATAAATTCGACGGCTTTTTTCTTACATACCACACCACTCACGTTTTTGTTTCCGCTTTGTTTTTTTTTTAATTTTCGTTTTCATTTTGAGTTCATCCCCTCTCCTTGTTTGTAATTCCAGTCTAAGGTGACAGAGCAGGCCCAACTAGCATACCAAAGTTTGGTGGAGAATCCGGTTCCGGATTTTTCTCAGGTATGTAAACAACTACATTAAGGTTCGATCACTATATATGTCATATGATTGTGAAAGGTGCCTCATTCATCACAAGAACATAAGAAGTGATTTTCAAAATCAAATCAGGACCAAGTTCGCCAGTAATACCTGTATTAGGTTTATAAGGTGTGAGATACTGGATTTTGTTGCTGAGATGGAGAGAGAAAGAAATAGCGGTCATGTCTGATATTAATTTTTTTTTTAATTCAACTGATCTAATTAGTATGTTGTGCTCTCTTTAGGCCCCCTTAGTTCACCGTTCTAAAGGCGACTTTCGCTTCCTTTTTATGACCTTCAGGAATTTCTCTTCCCTGATAAGGCGAAACTACTTGAGAATTTGAAACATTCTAAATATTCTTTTATTTGGTAGAATTAATATCTATTTTTATTTATTATCTATAAATAGATAAGTTGTCGACATAACTATCTTTGAGGTATTCCCAAATTTTGAACTTCATTCAATAATAAATAAAGAGATATTATTGGAAACCGTGAAAGGAAGTAGCCTTAATGGTAAACAGAGTAACCAAAATTTTAGTCACAAAAATAAATACAAAGTAATAGTGTTTTGAATGGCAAAACGACTGCTGATCGATAGCCATTTTAAATAAAAATTAATGCTATTTGCATATATTATTGTCTATATAAATGTAACAAAGAATAAAGATCATGTTTTGATTGATTAAAACACATTTTATGGATTCAGCATAAACCGGATCAGTTTATAGTAGTGTTAAAATATCTGGCAATAATAACTCATTTTTGTTAATAAATTTGTTTAGTTTCCAGCAGCAAATCCTCTGAGGATGTTGCGTTCCGGACCACTGCTTAACATCAAGCCTCGGATGAGGACAGCTACCTTACCAAATACCCGATCTGTACAGAGACGACCTGAGAGTTTAGAAGGATATAGATGTGGTTTGTACTATTTATTTACTAAATTACAATTTCATTTTATAAAGATTTATTCCATTTATGTCTGTTGTTGATAAGGATTTTAAAAGTAAATTTTTGCTTTGTTAATTATCATACTGGAAATTAAACTTGTGTCCAAAAAATTGTCATATAATTATGTTACGTTTACTCTATTTTAGTGTAATTTAATTAACACAGAACTTGTCAACATGATATGGAATAGTTTAGTTTGTTTACTATATTTTAAGGACATTTCAACTTGAAGCTCCTATAAATTTAAAGCTTTCATTAAAGTGTTGTTAATATTGGTTGTTAATAGTTTTGATAAATTTACATAATAGATTTATGAAGAATATGCATTTGCAATTTATGACCGATATGAATTATAACTTATGCTTAATATCAAATCCAGACAATTTTATATACATATTAGATCAACTGGAAAGTTCTGTCCAGGGTTTTTAATGTATTTTGCTGCCCTAACCTAAATAAAGTCTTGCGAAAATGTTTTATAACGTTCTTAACATACCATTTTCGTTTTTCATATTCACTATACTCAAAATAGATACTTCCGTTTAAATTTTGAAACTTTTTTCCCGATTTTTTTTTAATGCAATAAATTTTACAAAAACACATTTACAATTGAAGAAGACAACGAAGAAGAACATTGACTTATAGAGCTGTGTAGAAAAGATATTTCATAGAATATATTGTAAATACTAATTATTGGAAAATTAGGTACATTAGCATTTGTTAATTTTAGTGAGTAATTTTGAATACTTGTGCGTGGAAAGTAGAGCATTCAGTCACACAATAGATTTTTTTAAAGAACGATCATGCGCAGTGCCGTTCCTGGCGGGGGTGGAAAAGGTGCCTCTAAGTTTTTCTTACAACTAATCATTTTTGGATCTAAAATTGTTTGTTTGCTCGGCAAACAGCTTCCCGCGGTGCGGTTGTGCGCAATAGTTCATATAATGTCAGCAAAGTGTTTTAATTTGGGATTATTAAAAAAAAAAAAAAAAAAAAAAAAGAACCTTTATTGGCATAACCATATACAAAACAAAAAACAAATTAATTCCTTACATCCCTCACCCCCCCCTTCCACCCCTCCCCTCCCTCCCTCTCCCCTCTTTCTCCCATCCCACCTTCTCCAGCGTCTTCACTCCTGCCCCATCCTCTCTCATCCATTCCGTCACCCTTCTATTCCCTCTCACTCCTACCCATTCTTCTTTCACCCCCTCACATTCTTCCGCCAAGTGCTTCCATGTATCCTTCCCCCACTCGCACAGCCCACATCTCATATAATCCTCCCCCATCCACCTCTTCCTCCCTTTCTCTCCTGACCCACATCTCGCCCTCGCCAACCTCACCCTCTCCTCCCTACTCCATCCTTCTTCCCCCCAATACTCTGGTATTCTCCCGTACACCTGCCACCTCCCATACATATCATTATATTCACTCCTTTCTATCCGCCCCTGTCTCTCCTGCATATCCACCTCTCTCATTTTTTCCTTCACCCATCCCGCCACCTTCACCCCCCTCCCCATCCACTCTATCACCTTTGCCTCCGATAACCCCACCCTCTCATACATCTTCCTTCTCTCCCTTCTCCATTTCCCCTCTTCCCCATTCACACACCCCCACCATACTGCCTTTACCAATCTCTCCTCCCCTAAACCCCACAATTTCTCTTCGTATTTCACCACCCTCCTCATCGTTTCACACACCATTTTGTCCCTGTTCGTCTCCTGCCTAAGTATATAACTCGGTGTCGACCTCTCCACTCCCAACATACATTTTATAAACCAACCCTGCTCCCTCTCCACCCATTCATACTCCCTCGTCCCCCATACCTCCACGCCATACATCATCACCGATCCCACACACGCATCCCATACCTTACACATCACTCTCATATTATTCTCTATCCATCTTCCCCATTTCCCCCATGCTATCCCCCATGCTCTCCTCGCTTTGCCTTGCACCCATCTTACATGCTCCTCATATCCACCCGTTTCCTTAAATACAAACCCCAAATACTTAAAACTCTTCACCCGTTCTATCAACTCTCCCTTCCACTCTAATTCTTTCACTCCTCCCACTCTCCCTCTGTTCCTGAATCTCATCCATTTCGTTTTTTCTACATTCACACACATACCTCTTTTATCCATATACTTCTCTACCCTCCTCATCATTCCTTTCATACCCATCCAGTCCTTCGCCACCAAAACCATATCGTCCGCATATGCCAACATCCATACCTTTCTCGACCCACTTACCACCCCTCCCTCTTGACCTTTTTCCAACACCCCCTCTAACTCGCTCATATACAGGTTAAATAATAGCGGACTCAACGGGCACCCCTGCCTCAGTCCTACCCATGTCCTAAATTTCTCCGCTATCTTCCCCCCCACTTTCGCCTCCACCCATGTCTCCTCATACACCTCTCTCACCCATCCTATCATCCCCTCACTCAACCCTCTCCTCCTCAAACATTCTATCATCCCCTTCCTTGGCACCACATCATACGCTGCTTTTAGATCCAGGAACACCGCAAACATACCACCTTTCCCTTCCATCTCTCTCTCTATCATCCTCGCCAGAGTGAAGACCTGGTCCATCGTCCCCCTTCCTCTTCTAAATCCTCCTTGTGACTCTGGCAGTAACCCTTTATCCTCCACCTCTGCTTCCATTCTATTTTTCACCATCACCATCATTATTTTATACCCTGTACTCATAACTGTTACCCCCCTATAATTCTTTATCTCCTCCCTCTTCCCACCCTTGTGCACCGGGCACATCCTGCCCACCCTCCATGTCTCCGGCATCCTCTCACTCCCCGTCCACATTTTATTTATTAGCTCCCTAAACTTCTTCTTCCCCTCCTCTCCTATCTCCTTCCACATCTCCGACCTCAGACCATCTCTACCCGGCGCCTTCCCTCGTTTAATCTCTTCAAATGCTCTCTCCACCTCCTCCTCTGTGAACTCCTCCTCTATCACTCCTCTCCTCTCTTCCCCTACTTGCTCCGGCTCTCCTCCACCTTCTTTGCACTTCCTCACCCATTCCTCCAAAGACACTCCTATCCTCTCCCTCTCCTGTCCTCTCCTTAACACGTCCCACATCTCTCTCTCATTTCTGCACCCCCTTATCTCCTCTGCAGCCCGTTCCGCCACCTGTATCTTCTTCCGCTCACATATCCTCTCATATTTCCTTCTGGCCTCCACCACTCTTCTCTCTCCTCCACCATTCCTTATGCATTCCTTCACCGCCCTCCTCACTTCACCCTTCGCTACTCTGCATTCTTCATCAAACCACTCACTACCTTTCCCCTTTGCTCCCTTCACCTTCCTTCCACATCCTATTATGGCCTTCTCCATCTCCTCCATTGACCTTATCTCCTTCCACTTCACTTCCTTCAACTTCTTCTTCATCCTGTCTATCGCCCCTACTCCGCTCTCCAACCTCTCTTCCTCTTGTTCTCTCTCCTCGTCTTCCCCCTTGCCTATCCATATCTCTACACTCACCGGTAAATGATCCGACCCCATTATCTCTTCCACCTCCATTTTTCTTATCTCCTCTCTCGCCACCCCTTTCACTATTGCGTAGTCTATTACTGATGAGCCTCGTGGTCCAATATACGTTCTCTTTCCCGTCCAATCCCCCTCTGTGCATCCGTTAAGAATTTCCCATCCCTCCTCTCTCACCCATTCCCTCATCCTTCTCCCCTCCCCGTTCACCACTTTATCCTGTGATCTTCTTTCTCGTTCCACTCCATTCTCCCCCACCCCTCCTCCCATTTCCCCTATCCTCGCATTCAAGTCCCCCACTATCATCCGTCTTCCTGTCTCTTCTTTCCTCTCCTCTATTTCTTTTCTCACCTCGCCCCAGTTCTTATTTACCTACGCTACTCCCACCTCCATCTTATACTTTCTCCGTTTATATTCTACCCACATGAGACCTTCTCCCCCCTCCTCGCACTTCATTTCCTCTCCCTTCCTCCTCTCTCTCATCCCCACTATCATCCCTCCTTTTGCTCTTCCTCTCTCCCCTCCCTTCACTGCCCCTTTCATTTCCCACTTAAACCCTTCTGGCAGCCCCCCTTTTAGCTCCTCCCATTCCTCCTTCTTTGCCCATGTTTCTACTAGCCCCACTATGTCCTTCCCCCCCACCCATTGCTCCAATTCCTTCTCCCATCTTCCTCCCTTGATTTTCGACTTTACCCCCGCCACATTCCATACCCCTATCCTCATCGTCTTGTCACTCCCCCCAGCACCCCGATTATGTCCTAGCTCTTCCTCTTCCTCCCTCCTTTCTCCCACTGCCCCCTTTCTTTTTACTTTTTTGGCTCTTCCTGTCTCTCCAAACTCCCCTTTCCCCTATTCCACCTCCACAGCTCCCCATTCACTATCATCTTTTGGTACCCCGTCCTCGTTGTTTTCCCCTTCTCTCTCTCCTCGAACGCTCTCTCCCTGATTATCTTTTGGATCCTCCTCTCCTCCTTCGTTAGGTCATCCTCTATGAATATCCTCTCTCCTCTCAATTTATTCTTACTCCTCATTACTTTGATCTTCTCCTCCAACGTCCCCAATCGTGCCACCACCATCTTCCCCACTGTGTCTACCACGTACATATCCTCTACCTTCACCTCCACCTCCAGTGCGTCCTTCATAAACCTCTCCACTTCACTCCTCTCTTTTATGTCCTTCCCCTTTATCAGTATATTCTTTCTCCTCTCTTGCCTCTCTCTCTTCTCCGCCTGCTCCTCCAAGTCCACTATCCTCTGCTTTAACCTCTCCCTTTCTTGTCTCCACATTTCCTTCATCTCCCTCATCTCCGCCTTCCTTGGGATTATTAAATGTAGGTCTTCCAATAATCAATCCAAGAATTTTGCTTCAAAACTTAAGAACCGATAATAAACAAAGCATTTATGATTTGCCATCAAAGCAATTGCCATGCTTTAGGTGGAAACAAAATAACAAAACGCCAAAAAAAAATTGATTAACAAAATTGCTTCAAAAGCTAGAGATCCATAAACAAACAATGCATTTTTACTTTTCCATAAAAATAATTGCCTTATCCTACATGAAAACAAGACGGCAATGCTCCAAACTCAACTTAGGAAACGAAAATTGCATTCAAAGATTTGAAATATTGTGAAATATTAATTAACCAAAGAGTTTGTTTCAAAAGCTCAAGATCTTTGCAGAAACAATGCATATATGATTTTCTATTAAAACAATTGTCATATCCTAGCTGGAAACAAAACAGCAACTCTCCAAACTTGGATTGGCAAAACAAAAATTGCAATTAGCGATTTTAAAAATTGTAAATAACTAATAAACCAAGAAATTTGTTTCAAAAGCTTAAGATTCATAAAAAAAATGATGCATTTATAATTTTTAATCAAAACAATTGGCGTGTTCTAGGTGGAAACAAAATGGCAACGCTTCAAACTTGAATTGGTAAAACGAAAATTGCATTTAACGATTTGACAACTTGAAAAAAATCTATCTAAAACCGAGAAATTTACTTCAAGGGCTTAAGATTCATAAACAAACGATACATTTATGATTATTAATCGAAATAATTGGCATAATTTACAATCTATTCAAGAATGTTGCGGTGATTAAGAAAATAATGTTACACCTTAGATGTCAGAAAGAAAAACAAATCAAGAGACAATTTGTTGCTTATTACCGAAAAATAATGGAGTTAAAACCAAAAAAAAGAAATGAGCTCAGAGGACCGGTGACAAAGTTTTTGGTTTCTTTAAAAACTCATATGGCATGTGCTTTGGCTAGTCCTACTACTGAAACAGTTCTCAATACATCTGAAGCGTCACTAGAAAATCTAGAGTCGTTGTATTGTCCTGTATAGGAGAGTAAGAACAACTAGATGGCATATTATCTTGTTCATCACCGGAATCGGAAAAACCTGGAGAAAAGAATTGAAAGGTGTTGAAGGGGAACCTTTAAGTTCTTCTCTTGTGCTGGCCAATCCAGAGACATGGCCTGATTTAATTGCCGAGTGTTTAGTGAAGAAAGTTAAAAGTTTTGTGATATTAGCTTCACTTCAGATGAAGCCAATAGAAGATTATCATCAAAATATTAGAAAATGGCAAAAAGCCACTAGAAATTGTCTAGTTTATTCTACCAAACAGAAGAAAAATTTATGTTATTTGTTCAATTTAATTTTTTTATATCCATTTCATGACATAAACTTTCATATTTAAAAATATGTTGCACAGACATGGATCTATAAATGTTTTTTACAAATAAACGTAGATGATGTAATTATTTAAATGGAATTGAATTATTTAATAAAATAACAAGTTTTAGAGTTCCCACACCAACAAAACCATAACTACTTGAGAGTACATAATAGACAATTATTTAATTCCTTCATTCACTAATTTTTCTGTGGCATACAAAAACAAACTCAATAAATTGCATGTTTCTTCAACCGATATCGTCTCATGATCTACAATCAGTGATTAATAAACTAAACAACAAAACAAGTGTGGACAGTGATGAAATACCAACATCAATAATTAAAGCGGTAAGCCATCTCATTACAGAGCCACTAACCTATCTTGTAAACCTGGCATTTGAAAGTGGTAAATTTCCCAGTGCCCTAAAAATCGCGCGCGTAGTACCCCTATACAAAAAAGTACCGGAAACAGAAGTTGCGAACTATCATCCAGTGTCAGTGTTAAACACGTTTTCAAAAATATTTGAAAGGGTAATCAGTGAACAATTATGGAACTACATAAACAAATTCAAGTTACTATCTCCAAATCAGTACGGATTCCGTGAAGGGAAATCAACAGAAAGTGCAATGATAACATTCATCGATGAAGTATATTCATACGTAGCCGCACTTCTTTATGACCTCTCCCGAGCGTTCGACACCATCGATGTAGAATTCGTAACCCAGAAGCTATCAGCCCTTGGCATTAGAGGAAATGTATTAGATTTAATTACTTCTTTCTTAACTAACAGACAAATGTATGAAGAGATTGAGCGGAAAAGGTCAAAAACATATAACATTACTGAAGGGGTAGCTCAGGGTTCAACCCTGGGACCCTTGATTTTCTTGCTTTTTATAAATGATTTACACCAATTTATCAGTGATGGACACATGATTAATTTTGCAGATGACACGTCAGTGGTAATTTCCGCACAAACACCTCAAGGTCTTAAGGATAAAATCAATATCATCCATTCCGAGGTTGCAAAATGGTGTACAATGAATAAATTAATTCTTAATACGGAAAAAACGGTCAACATCCAATTTTACAATAGAAAACCACCAAATGATCCAATATCAAATAATGCGCCAAATACTAAATTCCTTGGCAGTTTTATCGATGCAAGACTAATGTGGAATAGGCAAATTGATCATGTGTCCTCTAAGCTGAGTAGCGCATACTTCTCCATTTTAAAGTTAAAATTTAATCATTCAAAAGAATCATTGTTAAATGTATATTATGCACTAGCCTATCCCCACATAGCGTACAATATAATATCTTGGGGCAGGGCGACCAATGTTCAAAGAATTTCAATTTCACAAAAACGTATCATTCGCCTCATTTTCAATCTGAAGAAAAGAAATTCATGTCGGGACTTTTTCAAAGATAACAAATTGTTAACTGTGACTGGAATATTTATATATAAATGCGCAATATACGCTGCCCAAAATTTAAGTTCGTTTACCACAAGTCAAGATGTCCATGATCACGACACTCGACATAAACACGACCTCAGAATTCAAGCCCATAACATCGAGCTTTACAAAAAATCTCCCAAGTTTTCATGCATGCTTGTGTTTAATTTGATCCCACAACACTTGAAGATATCCGGAAACATAATAAATTTTAACAGAAACTTGAAACATTTTCTAATACGTAAATGCTATTATACGTTTAGTGAATTTGTAGAGGATTGTAAGTCCGGCTAGGATTGAAAAGTAAATGCTTTGTATATGTTATTATAAGTGTGATTTATATATATTTTAGTTTTTTATACAAAATTTGATATTTTTTAGACTTAAATTATTGGACGTCTCACATCCGCTTGAATATTTCCTTATGTGTAAATATATCTGTATGTAGTGGCTAATGTGAATAAAGTTTTATCTTATCTTATTACGAATTTGTTTAACTCTGCATCAGAGGAAAGGACTTTTTCTAAATTAAAACTGATCAAAAATTCACTTAATAAAACACTTACAGCGCTTTTGTTTCGGCAATCTCGGAATAATCCACAGAGAAAAAATGCTCAGAATTTTTTTTCTGGCACAATGATCACACAGGGTGTCGTACACCCCACAATTTTTCACGAATCGACTCGAACAGGTACCACATTAACACTGACACGTGAGCTCAAATAATACCTATAGGGGCTCACAAGAAGATTCAAACTATCTGTAGATAGAGTAACATGTCCCATTTACTTTCAATTTCAAGGCCTTATTCAACGTCGAAAAAGGCTGGGGTATGTCGCGCCCCTAGTGACTATTTAAGGTTAAACGAAAATAATACGTTTATTAATATTTACTGAACAATATAATTTCTATCATTACTAATAATCCAGTTTGATGGTAATTTGTTAAATACCATTTCTGTGGAGGCGAAAAAACTGGCATATGTCGACTCTCTCTCATATAGATACAGTAGGTGATTGAACCCTGCCAAGATTATCAAAATGCCGGATTTTTTAAAAGAACCAAAGAAAGGTTGTTTGAGTTCATAAAAAAAAGAAAACTTGCTAAAACTGTAAATAATTCACTTTAACGGTTAAATAATTGGAACAGATAAATAAAGCTAGATTCAATTACACGGTAATCTAAGTCACGTAAAGTTAAATAAAAGTGATATAAAAAAATTAAGTGTTTTCTTTTTATCGAAAATGAACTTATAATGTATTTTAATGAAAGAATATACATATGTATGTGTGTATGTATTCACTACATTTCTTTTTCACCGGAATTGAATCCGGATTATCGACGGTCCGGATTTCTGATGTCCGGATTATCGACGCTCTACTGTACCTACAAAAATAATAATAAAGACTATCTTTTTTTCTATTATTTATTGCTTTTAAGGACAGCAAGATTTCCACCAAAGCATTTTTCATCAGCTTTGCTAATCAATTGTTTGTTTTAAATAACTTTCAGAATCCGCTCTCGAAATATCAATGCACAAAGAGCAATTCAGCCCGAATTCAGACACGGAAAATCACCACAGCCAACACGACGGCATGAACGATTTCGAAAGGAGAGACGAGAACCCCATCCCCCTCCCGCCGCGCGACCGTAACAAGCCACTCCTTGCATCAAAACCCAGGCACACCAGAAAACACCCTTTAATAATCCCCCCGATCAGCCTACAAGGGACACTAAACAAATTCGCCACCGTCACTCCACCGATAATAAATCATTTGGTTGAAAACCATACTGAACCGGTTTACACGAATGATACGAGAGATTTCGATAGGGAATCATTACATTTCGAAGCCCAAATCGATTCGGAATTAGCCGCTCTGGATGATATCCCACCAGAGCAGGACTGCGTCGACGGGGCGAATAATAACGAGGAAAATAAGTTGCAGAGGCATCACGTTAGCTGCGAGGATTTGTTGGAGTTTGCCGATTCAAAACCAAGTTCTCGGGCGAGGGGATTCGAATCGGACGAAGTTAGGATTATGTCGAAAGTTTTAGGTACCGATGTAAGTATGAAGTATTTAACTGTTATTTTGTTTTTAAAACAAATTAACTTAACCCTTAACTGGTGACCCTGGGTCTGTGAGACGCATTGAATTAAACAAATCCACCTCACTCTTAAACTGTAGCAAGTGTCGGTCCCCCCGGCCAGGTAACCTCCTAATATTCAATTGTGGGTAAGACACCGTGAAGTTTTTGTTATTTGTAACCATACAGGGTGTTTCAAATTCGAGGCTCACCATGGGGATCTCGCTTATTACAAGAGATAGAGGGTATGTTCAAATTTGGCACTTTTGCAGAATTTTATGCTGATTAATAATCTACTGAGAAAAATTAATTAAATTGTTCTATTTTTGAGTTGAGTCCAAAAAACTGAAAAAAACTGATTTTCGTTTTTTCTTCATATTTTTGTTATTTGAGGTGATATTTAAAAATGGTGAAGACGTCCTTATAGCACTTTTTTATTATCTAATAGATGGCACAAGATTTTTAGTTGTAACTTGTTTCGTTTCTTTTGAACCATCATCAACTTTTTTATTTCTTATGGACGCCATTTTTAATTTTTATTGCATCTCAATGCTCATTTTTTTATGATGACAGCAATATAACACTTTTATTGGCAATCTATTTAGCGCTTACTAAAAATCATCCGTGCCATGGAATTAAAATCAATAAAAAATCCGAATAACTCTTTGTTTTCAAACATTATTATTCTTCATGAATAATAACATCGTTCGATAATTCAGAAATATAAGAGCGAGATATGATACGTATTTTTTGTTCAGTAAACAGAAATACAGTATTGGCTAGATGAAAATATTAAAAATGTATCTAGAAAGAAGGCAACCATCAAACCTTTTTGTCCATGGATCGGCAGAAATTTAGAAAAGGATCATTTAATTAACATCGCAAAGCACAGGTAATAAAGTTAATCAAGTAGGTCGTAATAATATTTTGGAAGTGATAATACTAAATGCATCTTAATTTTACGTTTACTTACAAAACATATTTTAGATAATTCAAAATTCATAAATCTCTTGCAGCGATGTTCCAGCTGAATTAAATTTGCCATAGATTATGTAAAATTCATTTGGGCCCCACACGTGCACCTGGTGATAATTTAAGACGCCTTGCATTTTGTAATTGGTTGCTACACACGTGCAATGAAGATGATAATTAAAAAGAAATCACAAAGAGTGTTTCTAATTCCATGGCACGGATGATTTTTTTGTAAGCGCAACATAGATTGCCAATAAAAGTGTTTTAAACGATTATATGTTCATTTATGAAATTAAATGTATGTAGTGTTATATTGTCATCACAAAAAAATGAGCATTGAGTTGCGATAAAAATTAAATATGGCGTCCATAAGAAATAAGAAAGTTGATGGTTCAAATGAAACGAAACAAGTTACGACTAAAACTACTATGCCATCTATTAGATAATAAAAAAGTTCTATAAGAACGTCTTTACCGTTTTTAAATATCACCTCAAATAACGAAGATATGTAGAAAAAACGAAAATCAGTTTTTACAGTTTTTTGAACTTAACTCAAAAACAAAACAATTTAAGTAGTTTTTCTCAGTGGATTATTCATTAGCATAAAATTATGCAAAAGTGCCAAATTTAAACATACCCTCTATCTCTTCTAATAAGCGAGATCCTCATGGTGAGCCTCGAATTTGAAACACCCTGTATACAGGGTCCTGCATTTCACCTCCCGTCTTCTATAGCTCATTTACCAATTAAGTTGAAATTTTGATATTTTGCAGAATAAATTTGCATCCTAGAATGCATTTCAGGAAAATATTTTTGATTATACAGGGTGTCCCAAAAAAGTGTGACGTCATGATGATATTTTTTTTAGATTACATGCTGTATATTTTATTGCTTATTTGGATACCTTTAATGGTTGCCTACATACTCCTATAATTTTATTGAAATCGATTTAGTGATATCAGCAAAAAAAAAATAAACTAATCAGTAACTCAGTTATAGAAGACGGGAGGTGGAATGTAGGACCCTGTATATCTAGCGAACTCAAGAGTACGTCACCAGTTATGTGGCACAAATGCCATGTCACCAATTAAGGGTCAAGGTCAGGGTTCTGTTAACCCCCCTTCCTCAATGATGAATTGAATTTTACAGATAAGCACGGAGCAGTGTTTCCAAGCTTTAGAGCATACAAACTGGGTTGTAATAAACGCTATTAAGTTATGTAAGTTGCAAAGGGTAGTTGTAGGCGTTCAATTGGACACGTGCAGTGATGCTCTGGAAGTCACTGGCTGGGACGTGACTAAAGCGGCGCAATGGATCCTCCACCAGGACACCGAAGTGCAGGTGTAATGGATGCAATACTTGCAGCAAGATGTACCACGTATACATACCGCGAGAACAAAAAGTCGAAAATAGTTGGCAGCCATTAAAACATAAAGTAACTGACAGAAGTCGGTGGCGTCACTAAGAATGGGAATTTTGGCATGGAAAGCCCTGAAATTGAAATATAACGGCTAGATAATGAATCTTAACCCGCCAATGGTGACCCTACTGGTCTGTGAGGCCGGGTGTGTCGAATAACTTTATTCTCCGTTATTGTTTTTTGTTGCAATTGCAGAGCTTACATTGATTAAACATGTTTGTTTCATTGTCAAAGAGCATAAATTAAAAAAAAAACATGAACTATTATTTTCACGCGATGTTCGCCGATTGGTCAGGGCAAACACATGAGGAACCGTCTGTCATGCAGCCGAAATTTTTAATCAGGCCCGTTGTATGCCATGTGTTCTCATTTTTCTGTCTTATTTAAATGTAGTGATTACATTCTATCCTTAAATCAGCCTTTTTCAATTACAATCAATTAGAAAGTGGTAAATAGTTAGTATTTGTGGGTTAAAGTAGAAAGATTTATATTTCCGGCACAGAAATAAAATGTGACAAGGCTGTGTGAATCAGGCTTTTCATAACGTCTCGAGGAACTATCTCGAGGAACTATCACGAGGACGCGGGGTGAACGCAACATGATCATACCACCTGGTCGGCGCGCCGAGTATAGTAACACGTTTAGAAAAATCTTCAGTTGAAAACCCCACTGCGTGAGACCGGCGTCACCATTAAATTTGCATCACCAATGGCGGGTTAAATTAGTAGTGATCAATTCTGAAAAAAAACTGCTGATGTTTAAAATAGTCAAACTCGTCAGATAAAACACACAAAATTATTTTTAAAACAATTAAAAAAATGTACACTGCATTGGAGATTTCCAGACAGCCAATATAATTTTATATAGAATAAAACACTTTTTTACTTTGTTTGTATTACACTTATTTGTTTATTTTGTTTGACAGCAGTTTCGGCAACTCAGCTTGCCATTATCAAAACTAAACTATATAAAAAGCATGTATAACGAAGTAGAAGCTTCCTACATAACAAATATAATTTTACTTGAATCTTTATAGGGACTTTCAGAAAATTTACTGCCAGCTATTTTCGACTTTCTGATCTTACAGTATTTTTAATATATCTATCCTATACGTACTAAAACCCTTTAGAGACGTCACACTCTTGCGAACAAATTGGAGTAGTACTTCTGTTACCGCTCGCTTTCACTTTAAATTCCTGGTGATAATTTTCATATTTATTATCTTGCCTATTGTGGTTAATTTCTATATCTACTGACATTAAGTGTTATTTATTTCAAATAATATATCTACATATATATTATGACAAAATTTTATAAAAATATATTACCCTAAAATGAATAAATTTGGAAGATACACAGGATGTTTCGTTATTTTATATTTACCAAAATGTCCGAAATATTTGTTACACATCTTAAGCTTCAGCACCTACCTCTAAAAATGTTATGGTATGGAGATGAATATAAAAGAAACGAGATACTGATGCAGCAAGTGCAAACTTAGATCAGTAATTTATTAAAGTTGTGCGGTAACTTTAAATGAAACAACTTTCAATTTTTATACTCACGCACAAGATATTAATCTTTGCGAGTCATGTTTATTCAGTTGTATTCACTAAATTGCTTTTGAGAAAATAAACTTATTATTATTATTATACAGTGAAACTTGTCAAATTCGAACTAACTGGGGCCGTAGCCTGTTCGGATTAGTCAAAAACTATCCATAACATAATACATAAGGTTGTGAGGATACTGGAGAAGGTTGTCTAGAGGAGTGGGCAAGAGTTGATGTCAATGAAGAATGCAGCGAACATGACATAGTGAGTGTTTGAGAGAGAAACTCAGGAGGACCTTGGACTGTACTTTATTTCTAGAATTCTCCCGACAATTAGTGATAAGCGAAAAGCGACAATGAATGGACAACGGAAAGGAAGTTGAACTCACCTGTAGGCTGCAACTCCTCTGTAATGGCACTGTTGACTATTACGACGAACACACTAGCTAACTATCTTATACATGGTGTTTCAGAGCTCTGGGAACGGTCAATCACGTGCTTATTTTTCAAAATTTCGAAAAATGTTTTATACAAAAGTTGTGTATAATAGTGAGCTGCACGCCCTAAAAATATTTAAATTTATACAGGGTGTCTCATAACAAAGTTACAGACCAAACTTATGTTTTTTTAAATGGAACACCCTGTATTTTTTGTCATTTTTGAATTATATGGAGCAAATAAAGGTGAGTTACTTCAATACTCCCTATACCTATTGTTTGCCGTTTTCGAAATATTTGAAGATTTGTTGAAATGCATGGTCTGGGTGAAATTTTATTTTTGCCCCAGTGATTGACGTTGAACGATTAAAATCATTTCTATCATTTGGTTGAAGGTTCAAACTATAGAGCCAACCATGATTTCATACAAAAAATTATACAGGGTAATAGAAAACATGCGGTAGTAAAATCGAACTTATAAAGTTAAATAAGTTTGTTTTTACAAATGGCACACCCTGTATTTAGTAACGTATTTTTAAGTAGAATCCAATTATCTTTCAGATTGTATAAGGGTTCCCTGTTCCTAATCTCAATAGTTTTCTTGTATTCGGCGATTATCAAATCAGGAACAATTATTATAAAATAAATGTCATGTTCATGCAATGCTGGCGCACAATTGGCTCCACGGGAAGGTTTTCGTCACTTCGACAATTGAAGACAACTGATTTCAAGTGAAAGTTTAAGTGATATTTTGTGTGTTTCTATTGTTTGTATTTCATTGTTTTTGCAAAGTGATTAACCTTAAGAATTTCAATAACCAACTTTTACCATTTTTTAATCCTGGATGACATTGCAGGAAGAGGGTGTCCCACGAGGTAGTAGACAGCCGATATCTCAAAAACGGTTAGTAATACGAAAATGAAATTTGGTGGCTTTAAATGGTTTAAAATGATGCCCCTTTCTGAGTACATACATTTCATTTCCGTTTCTCCATTTTCAGAAAAATGACTAACTTCAGAATGTCAAATGGGACACCCTGTATATTTATGTATTTTCGGAAAGAAGATTGAAAGACAAATACAGCCATACCATATTATTTTTATATTATTGTTACAAAAACAAAACAAAAAATGTATATAAAAACAACGAACAAAGATAACAAACCTGTTAATAAAAGTTGTAAGTGGCAGGGACTCAGGCTGTAAGATGTAAAATTTACCTATACATTTGTATTTTATTTTATCGCGCTGGATAATTTATCGTACTATTTCATCCGATCCAGCGCCCTTGGAAACTAATATATGCAGTAACTCACCGAGAATAATGAGGGGCTGCACCATCCTGTTGCCACATCATTGCTCTCTCATTTGGAACTGGCCTTTTCGCTTTCCAACCGGAAAGGAAAGTGTAATCTTTCTTACTTCTAACTTGACGAAGGTACTATTGTTCGATGTTAAACGATTCGGATATTTAACTCAAGAGAGTCTTCTGTTTTTGCGGTATTCTCCATAGAAAAGGAGCATATCGACATACTTGTTATATGTAAAAATGGGACGCATTACTTACACTTAATCAGAATATATTCTCAACTTGACATCGAACATTTGATACGAAGCGTTTTCAATTTTTTGTTTGATGTTTTGTTTTGTTAATCCATGTCACCGCGATTATTTATTTTGATTATTACTTCAACAACACTCCTTTAATTTACAATAAAACTCTGAAATAATATGGTATCGCTGAATTTGTCTTTCAATCACCTTTCCAAACATCCATAAATATATAGGGTGTCCCATTTGAAATTCTGAAGTTGATGTCATTTTTCCGGAAATGGAGAAACCGAAATGAAATCTATGTATTCAGAAAGGGGCATCATTTCAAACCATTTAAAGCCAACAAATTTCATTTTTGTAATACTAACCGTTTTCTAAATATCGGCTGTCTACTACCTCATGGGACACCCTGTGTAATTGTTTTATGACTAAATAACTAAGTTTCTCTTTTTTGCATGTTTTTCAAACTTAAATTTGTCAAAAAAAACTTGTTCGAACTTCCTGGGATTTTGGATTTCCGGGGTTTTATTGTATGTCAAAACTTACCATTTAAGGATAAATTGTGGTAGACTGGCTCCTGCTCAATCTTATTAATACTCGGCATATCTAACATTTATAATTTTTTTTTATTAATTAGTCTTTTTAGCTTTTTTTTATAAAAACAATTATACAAAACATAAGAGTTTAGTTGTAACATAAAATACGGTCATTATTCTAGTAGTATACATATCATGGTAAAAATAAATATATTTTGGCATTATTGTGTGGTAAATTCAGATAAAGGCAGGAATCCCACTTGGTTAAGTCACTCATGCTTTATAATGGTTATGGCTTTATACGATACCCGTTTATGAAGGGCAACCCCGTGCCCACATCCTGTTGATAATCACAGTATTGCTGGCTAAAGAAGTTCAACAGGGTGATCTCCTCTATGTTGATGCGTTCATTAAAGAAAAGCCAACTGGCCACTGTGTATGCAACCACGCAAACAGGATTTAATAAAATTATCTGAAAAAAAAATTCTGTTGTTATTTATTTTTTATATTTGCAAAAAAAAAATCTGCATGTAAGATATTGAGATCAGAGGCTAGTAGGCATGCGCGTGGAATGTGCCGATGGTCGTTACCAGTGGCGCAGCATAAATTCAGTAATATTATCGTTATAATTATTAATAAAATCTCTATAAGTATTTTTTTGAATATCACAATATACAAGGTGTCTAAAAAAGACACCACCAAAATGATATGGTGTATTCCTGAGACAAAAAAAAGAGCAAATTAACTGAATTTATCTATATGAAAAATTACATACCTTCCAAGATACAGCAAGTCAAAGTTTAAGATTTTTAAAATATTTTAATCTATATCTCGAAAATGGCAGATGAGAATGATTTTATTTTTTTTCTGACAACTACATTAGGTGTACTACATTGTTTAAAAATTTCAAGAAATTTCTTCAAGTACAAAGGTCCTCCAGAGGACATGCTGTTTACATTATTACATTGAACTTTTTTGTTCTTCATATTTTTTACGATTTAATATTTTTTTCAATGCAACTCATCACTTTTAAAGAATTTATAAGTCTTAAAGTTTTTTTGTTTACGCCTTATTTTTAACAAAAAAAATAAAAAAGAACTTATTGTTCATTGTTCAATTGCGCTCGTCCTGCAAGAAAAGTCTTAAAAATAACTATAATCCAAAAACTGCTTTTATTTTAACATATTAAATTATTTAACAAATTACAAAAATTGTTCAAAATGACCCTCATAAAAAAATCACAGTACACATTGTATGCGCGTGCGCGCGTCGCGTCGATGCGCTTCAGCCACCGGCGATACTTCGGTCACCACCACTCAACGTGTTAACCAGTTTTACTTAAATTGAAAGTTTGAATTGTACTGACACACGTTTTCAACAAATTGACACCCGCCTACTTTGATTATTTCATTTTTTAACACGAAATTTTCCAAAAACAATAAGTTCTTTTTTATTTTTTTTTGTTAAAAATAAGGCGTAAACAAAAAAAACTTTAAGAGTTATAAATTCCTTAAAAGTGACGAGTTGCATTGAAAAAAATATTGAATCGTAAAAAATGTGAAGAACAAAAAAGTTCTATGTAATAATGTAAACAGCATGTCCTCTGGAGCACCTTTGTGCTTGAATAAATTTCTTGAAATTTTTAAACAATGTAGTACACCTAATGTAGTTGTCAGAAAAAATTTAACAAATCATTCTCATCTGCCATTTTCGAGATATAGATTAAAATATGACTTGCTGTATCTTGGAAAGTATGTAACTTTTCATATAGATAAATTTAGTTAATTTGCTTGTTTTTTGTCTCAGGAATACACCATATCATTTTGGTGGTGTCTTTTTAGACACCTTGTATAATTAAACTTAAAACATATTTAAATATGTTTATGGTTTAAATTATTTGTAAATAATGGGCATAAACGACAAACTTTATAATTCCCGTTTCGAAAGACGTCTACGTTCATGGAAAAGCGGAACGATAACTTTTGGTTGAGTGGTACAACGGTCGGGCCATGTGTTCAGCGAGATACGAACGAACTACCACAAAAAATATATTGGTCCACAGCTTATACCCTCAAACACACGGTGAACAGAGCGGCCCATTGAAAATAACATGCCAAAAAAAATATTATTTTCTATTTCATCGCTGCGCTCACCATTTTAAAGGCGTATGCTATTTACATTCTTTAAATTCCATAGCTTTCTATGTTAAACCAATAGACTATAGCGCCATCTACGATTGACTAGATGTTTTGTCCAGCATTTGCAAGTACTCGCTAAGCATGTAGAAAGCTGTATTACTAAAAATTAATTTTATCTTTCGCCCCCCTCATTCCCAGATACCCCATCTTTATAATCTCAAATTGCACCCCTCAATGTGCGATATCTCATTTTAAAGGGCATAATTACTATTCAGCAAACAAAAAAATAATTGAAATCAGTTCAGAAAGAGAGGGTCATTTTAAAACGAGCCACAATGAATAACTCTGGATCTGAAGTAGACATGATTTTGAGAGGGTGCAAGATAAAATTCTAAAAACAGTGTTTTTCAAGTTCCCCCTCAAAAACAAAATTGATGTATTTTTTCTTAAAACCGTAACTAGTACAGATCTAAATTTATTCCTTTTGAAGTGAAGACCCTGTATATCGTTTCCGGTTATTTTGTTTCTATCACTGTCATATATGAATTTACTTCTAATAAAGTACAGTTGTGTGTCTGGCAATTCCTTCCAGTGTTGTAGGAAAATTAAATTTTAAACTACGCTATGAAGCAAATGGAAGAAAAATAATATTCATGTTGACAATATAGAATTACCATGCATTTTCGAAGATTAATTCAATCCAATAATTATTTAACATACCTGTGTGCCTATGGACCAGTAGAACCACCCAACATAACTAGGGTGCCGGCACAAGCTATAAATCCCATGTGTTACTAGAACATGGTCGTCAGCTTTTGTGCACTGTACCTGAGAATATACATCACGCATAAATTACTTGATAAATTAAACATTTAGGAATTTCTTACTAGGTGGTTAAAATTTGAACGTGCCGTCAACATGGCCCACTTTCTTAAAAGTTCCCCGGCGACACAAATCAGCAATCCCAAGTATGAAATGTATGTAAACATCTTTAATCCTGAAAATTAAATTATGAATATTCCTTAGATTAAACATATTGTAATACAGTGTGTTTAATAATGATCGTAGTGGACCAGAACTCGTTTAATAAATATTGATAATCGTAACTAGTAGAAAAATGGATATATTTTTAAGTGCTCGTTGATTAATTTTATTAAAAAAAAAAACATTTGCTAATTAAGTGATTTAAAAAAATTCTTACCTGGGAAAAAGTAGCTCTCAACAAAAAATTCGAGCCAAGAAGTAACAGCCGCTGCAACATATTGATGGCTGTGATATAATAGGAAGGAGTTCGTGCTTAGCTCCTTCGGGGTTATGAAAGCAATCGAGAGGAATTCAGTATAATGGAAGAAGGACATCACACACATGTAAATACCGAAACTTTGCACGTGTTCCGGGGCATACTCTATAACATAGAGGCCCAGTGCAAAAATAAATCCTAAAAATACTGACCTAATAGCTACCTGTAAATATAAGAAAAAAAAATTATTTCTTTTCAGGCAGAAAGACCTTTGGTCGATAGCCACTTAAAAGGCTAACAATAGCATTAATTTAGTTACAAACTATTGTGCAATTATTAAGCAGCTAACACATTGACTGCCGACTCGGTCAATATGACCGAGACACATTTTCAAGATTTTTTTTGCATAGGTGATAAATATTGTAAAATTTCTTTCGTAAGACTTCAATATTTGTGGATATCTACAATTGCACAATATGGCCCAAAAAAATGTAAAATATAATAAAAAGCACTCCGGCAGTAAACGTGTTAATGAAGATATGATGATTTCTTTCAGACCTACAGTATTGAGTCGAGTCATTTTAATTTCTAGATTTTTTTATGTTTGCTTTATGTAAAGGCAATCAGAGCCGTGGGTGAATAAGTAATTCCAATCCATCTGTTATTTACATTCCAGTAGCATTGAACAAACAACACTAGGTGTAATTAATAGCTATGCACACAAATCACCTTGAAATTAATTTTCAATCGACTTAACTAACAAATAACAAACTTTCCACTAAAATAATAAGTAAAAATATTAGTTAACTTACTTGGTAATCATGATTTTGGTAATAACACCGTACCAGCACGTTTGCTATAGCGTAGAGCAAAAAAGGACTTAATACTGTACTGTAATTCTCTGGTAGAATGTAACCTAGGCTGGGTACACCCGCAAGAGGCACTAAGAGGGGAATGGATGCCACGATGGTGCCAAAGTAGCACCACGCGGAAATCTTGCCATCGGAACACAACATCCTAGAACGTGTGAATCCAAATGCAAACTAGAATTTGGCTGTACACACAAAACAAATTACATCTTAAAGGTTAAAGTTATATTAGCGAACGTTTGCATCACAGATGTTGCTTTTGATGTTTCAACTTCATTTCAATACAAATATGACATAATATCATAGAGGTGTATTATGAATGGATTATTGAGCGGTAGATGTTTCATAGATAATCATGGCGGGATGGTAAACTGTTCAAAAGTTCTAATGGCAGCATTGTTGGGCCCAGAATAATAATGATAAACTTTATTTAGCACAATAAAATACAATTGTTACTTTGACTATATAAACATGGACTCCTAGTCCCTCTACATTTCCCATACTGCTCAGTATGCAAAAAAGTGGCCAATTTAAAAACTGGAAACAGAATCTTTACAATTTATAAAACAATCGATCTTACAATCCAGAAAATACATTAAAATGATTTTATGGTTATACAACAGGGAGTAAAGAAATCAGGTAATATAAAAATGGTCTTATTTATTGTCCTTTAAAAAAGCTTTGACTATATACTTATGGACTGCTAGCGCCACTTTATGTGTGTCTCCAAGCAACGGTGGCGCGGCGGGACCCTAAATGGTTGCGGTATGTTACTAAATTGGTAGCTATTTTGTGTCTATGACATATGACTCTATGAGCTCGCATTGCATATTGTGATACCCTGCAATTTATTCACACTTTTGAATATATAAACATTTATATTGTCAAATATTCACACTATGTCAAAATATTGCTATGCGAAAGGCTGCAATACGTCCACGTATATATGCCAACGTGGTTATAATACTCCAGCTGATGTACACGTCAGTTGACTTTTGACTGATAACCTAAAATTCTGTATTATATTTCCATCAAATCCGGAACTTCGCAAATTATGGGTTGATGCTTTGCTTGTAAAGAACAGGCAGGAAAGTGGACCCGAGTTGCCGAAATATGCTCGCATTTGCATTCTCCACGTTCCTGATGAATACACCGAGGAATATTCTTTTTTGCTTTCTGGTTTTTAAATTACGCTCCATTTTCGGCTCCGGGGCGGGACTTATATCAGGCTCCAGCTTGTGGACAACTTTTAGAGCAGTGATCATATGGGAAATGGAGGGGGAATAGCAGTCCATTAGTATATAGTCAAAGATCCAGAACATATGAATATTCAACCTGTTCATGACTTTGCAAAATTAAGTCTTACATAGACTACAAACAAATAACTTATTGAAACAACTACTTCCCTTGCTAGTGCCACTCGGCACGGATATTGAATGATACAAAAGAAATTTGCATGTTAAGTAAAGTAGTCCTAATAAGACTTAATTTTGCAGAGTTGCAAACAGATTAAATATTTATACATATATTCAGGCTACTTTCGTCTTTATCTAATGTATTTAATACTTCTGCAACAAGTGAGGTCTCTAATTTATTTAAAAATTGAATTAATTAATTAATTAAATTCGTATTTCTGCGCCTTTTTGCCATCTAACGGACGATAGATGAACTGCGAAGTGCGTTTTTACTGCAGCGCCAAAATGCTCGAACTTTATACTTATAATCAAAGTGTTAAAATTCAGCAATGCGCCACACATAAAACGATAGACAATTTAATTCTGAATCGAATGATGTGTAAAATAGCTGAGGAAATCAAGCGGTTTACCCGTAATTTGCGAATAAAAATTAAGCACGACACACTTACCGACATTTACAGTTCACTGTAACTTAAATACTAAATAAAGAACAATTGGGAATATTCTTCAATCAAATACGGGTCCCTATTCTTATTACTAATTAATCGCTCAATTTTTTATTTTGTTAATGCATTACAATATGAGAAATACTAATCTCCATACCGGTGCACCCTCTGTTATCGTGGGGATAAACAACTACTAAACCATTATTGGATTTAATATTTGGTTTAATAATAAAAGCCTCTTTAAAAACCTAAGAACAATGTTATCTTAGAATAAATTTACTTGTAAAGAATAAATATTTAAATAATTAAACTGCAGAAACAATAGTTTAAAATAAACGCCTAAAAACAGGCAACCCAATATACAGGTAACTGCAATTAATTTATTAATACTAAAAATTACCAATTTTAAAGGATTAAACTAAACTCAAAAATCAAATCTTAGGTGAGGGAATAATTAATAATTTATTTAACCCAATACTGGCATAATTGACACACCAACATCTATTATTTTTCAATTTTAATGACACCTTCAACTAAATAAATTTAAACTATAATTAAACGTTTTAATATTAAACGTTTTAATGATGATTGAAATTAACAAATCATTTAAAAATGTAAAACATTTATATAATTCTGGTCATTACTGTGCCATCTGTCGGACAAGGTGTAAACTATTAAGCCAAAAGCCTCGAACTATAGTCAAAATGTAAATATCCAGCAATGAGCTATACATCAAATAATAAAGCATATCATTCTGAATCGAATTATGTGTAAAATGGCTCAGGAAACTTTGCGGTTTTTCAGTTATTTGCAAACGAAAATTTACCCGGTAATTCAGTTCACTGTAAAGCTTCCGCGTATATTGGGTTGACGTCTATATATCATTGTTCTTTAATTTAAATATTTGAATATTTACAAGTAAACTCATTCTACCATTCTAAGATAAGATTCTTCTTAAGTTTTTAAATATTCTTAAAACATTAAAACAAATATTAAATCTACAAATGATTCACTATTTCATCTGTACAATAACAGAGGACAACCTATATGAAGATTAGGATTCCTCATGAAGTAAGGCATTAACAAAATCAAAAGTTAAATAATTAATAAGTATTTGATTGAACAATATTGAAAATTCTTCTTGATTATTTTTATAAGTTACAGGGAACTGTAATTGTCGGTAAAGGGGTCGTGCTTAATTTTCATTCGCAAACTACAAGAAAACCGCTAAATTTCCTCAGCTATTTTATACATTATTCGATTTAGAATTAAATCGTTTATCTTTTCATGTGTGGCGCATTGCCGAATTTTAACACCTAAATTATAAGTATAAAGTTCGAGCATTTTGGTGCTGCTGTAAAAACGCACTGAGCAGTTCATCTATCGTCCGGTAGATGGCGTAAACGCGCAAAAATGCGAATTTATTATGTTGGCTTTCTAAGCTTTTAGATCGTAATTCTGAGGGACAATTTTGATAATTGGAACGTTAAATCATCACTAAACTTATAATTATTTGATATTTTTAAATAAACATGCTGTGAAAATCTTGAAATAATAAATACTGCCGTCGCAATTATTTAATTAATTAATTCACTTTAATGATTCAAACGTTAATTTATGGGGAATTATTCGTTTAATAATAGACAATCAAGTAAGGTTTGTTGATGTTCGAAAATTATTGTTTATTTTTAAATTTCTTATGGAAATTTTTTTAAACTAAATAACTCCTGAACGTGTTCACCAGAAGGTAATACAATTAGTGCAGAAAGTATTCATATACTTATTTAAGAATTAATTAAGAGTCAATGTAATGCATACGTAACATGGTGCAAAGATTACATGATGTGCCTATAACTCCCGTACCACGCCCCTTTTGATATTTTTGATGCTGCAATTACCAACCATGAGAAATGAAACTATAAAAATCAACAATTACGAAAATAATTTGCAAAACACGTTAAAATTCGATTTCGACATAAAACCACGATAAAACATTTAGTTTATTACACAATGATATATTAAAATATCACGAGCTTTAAAGTTTTTTTTTTATTTAAAGCAATTAGGTTGGTAAGAAAATTAATAAATGTGGTTTTAGATGTTTAATTTGCTATTTACACACTAAACAATACGAAAAAATATGATAAAATGTAAATAAAGTACGTACGACCTTTGACTATATACTAATGGACTGCTATTCCCCCTCCATTTCCCATATGATCACTGCTCTAAAAGTTGTCCACAAGCTGGAGCCCGATATAAGTCCCGCCCCGGAGCCGAAAATGGAGCGTAATTTAAAAACCGGAAAGCAAAAAAAAATATTTCTCGGTGTATTCATCAGCAACGTGGTGAATGCAAATGCGAGCATATTTCGGCAACTCGGGTCCACTTTCCTGAATGTTCTTTACAAGCAAAGCATCAACCCATAATTTGCGAAGTTCCGGATTTGATGGAAATCTAATACAGAATTTTAGGTTATAAGTCAAAAGTCAACTGACGTGTACATCAGCTGACGAGTATTATAACCGCGTTGGCATATATACGTGGACGTATTGCAGCCTTTCGCATTGCAATATTTTGACGAAGTGTGAATATTTGACAATATAAATGTTTATATATTCAAAGGTGTGAATAAGTTGCAGGGTATCACAATATGCAATGCGAGCTCATAGAGTCATATATCATAGACACAAAATAGCTACCAATTTAGTAACATACCGCAACCATTTAGGGTCCCGCCGCACCACCGTTGCTTGGAGACACACATGAAGCGGCGCTAGCAGTCCAATAGTATATAGTCAAAGATTATAGTCAAAGATTAGTATATAGTCAAAGTAAAAAAGTATGTGTTCTGTGCTTTAAATAATATTGTTTTCGTCAGGTTGGTAGCATTTTTGGTTAAAAATCAACTTACCCGTACATGGATCAACGAGTATCGCGTCGACGGCATATATAATTGGTCGAATTACGGCCTTCAACAAAGCAACTGCATGGTATTAATAAATTTCGCCGGTATCACAATATGGAAGCGATTCAAACACAATAAACTACACTGCCAACTCTCAAGTCTAATTAGTATATATACTCCATCTACTCATAGATTAGACTTTTTTGACATCTTGAGTGACAGAGATCTCATTTGGTTGCTGAACTACTCTCGCCACAAAAAGTAGTAATTACGAAACTTAATTTATTATTAAAATCGCACTCAAGAATCTTACAGCGTAGGTGTGTAGTTGGTTCGTCACATCATTTAGAACGTTCTCCATGGCGAAAATCAAGAACAGCAACAAACTGGCAATAATATGACAAATAAAAATAGAGAAACAAAACCAAGTGTTTTAATCACCATGGGTTAAGTGAGAAATTAATTAATCAAATAATATGTCTATTGGCGACGTCGCGTATGGATATATTGGAAGTGTACTGGTCCCAAACTAACTTGCTACAAAACTACATTTTTCTTATAGCCGTCTTGGTACTTTTTATTTTCTAGTGTTTGTCACTAAAGATGTCAAAAAAGTCTAATCTATGAGTAGATTTAGTATACCGCGTACTACCTATAGAACGCATATGTAGCAGTCAGGGCAGTACGACAAGGGCGAAATAACACAACTGTATGCTCGCTTCCTTAGCACTTGTAACGATTCCGATCACCGACTAATAAGAAATTTGTTACATATTTGAAATATAAAGCTTGTTCAGTATTATTTTATATTAATAAATTGCCGCTAGTAGATTAAATTTAGAAACCATAAACATATTGGTTTAATAAAATAGGTACACAACTTTGAGACAAGTTGATTTAAAATTTCGTAGTGTCGCCCTCTATATATTTCTAGTGTAACTACGTGGTATCGTTAGAGCGCGCACGCGCAAAAAAGGCAGTAGTCACCATCTTGAATTGTGAACAGGTGGTTTTTCAAAACGGAACGTGTTTAATTCGCGAAAGTTTAGTTGTGCGATTTTGTTAGAAATTCGTCGGTTTCTTTGATAAACGCGCGGGTTGTCGGGTGCCGAGAAAAGCGGATTGTTTGCCGGGAAACGATTGCCGATGATCGGGTTTTTGACGGTTGATTTCTGCTTCTCCCCCGCCGAGGAGAAGCCGTGTCTCGCGAATTGCCACTGTTTTTGACGTCGATCTGGAAGGAACTGCATACTTCTCCAATGATTATCGCTAACCGAGTTACACAGGGGACTGTCGGTTCCGGAAAATTTCGGCGTTGAAATCGGGTGAGTGTTTTTGGTTTTGTTTGCTCGATTAAAGCCGGTAATTTTGGTATGTTTTGTAACTTAAAGTGATGCGGAAATCCGTCTTGTAATCCTCTATCCTTAAATTAATTTCTTTATGTGTACAAACAAGTATAACTAGTTTATTCAAGCTGAAGTGAATTTATGTGAATATTTATTTATTTTAAGAAACAAAATTAAAATTATTTTTTATTTTAAATTTTTAAATTTTTTATGCCGTCTTACTGGAGTTGTATCTAATCCCAAAGTAATAATATCAATACTATAATAATACATTAAGCAAAGTTACTGATGATGAACGACGGCTTCGCTGCGCTGCGCCGTCAATTTTTTTAATTTTTTTAAATTTATTTTTTTGTAATTTTATTATTGTTTTTACACCGTCTTTACTGGAGTTGCATCTAATCCCATTTATTTACGTCTAATACCAACCATAATAATGCATTAAATAAAGTAATTGGTTACGAACGACGGCTCCGTCGCGCTGCACCGTCGATTAAAAAAGAAAATAATTTAAATTTATTTTTATTTTTTATGCCGTCTTGCATTTAATCCAACGTGATAATATCAATACTATAATAATAAATTAAGCAGAGTTATTGGTGACGAACGACGGATCCGCTGCGCCGTCGTTTAAAAAAAATTAAATTTATTTTTTATTTTTTAGTTTTATTTTTATTTTTTCTATGTCGTCTTACGGAAGTTGCATCTAAAACCAACGTAATAATATCGATGCAATAATAATCAATTAACCAAAGTTACTGATGATGACGAACGACGGCTCCGCTACGCTGCGCCGTTGATTTTTTTTTTAATTTATTATTTTTTAAATGAAATTTAATAAAACGAAATATAGCCTGAACATATGAATATTCAACCTGTTCGTATCTCTGCAAAGCAAAATGAAGTCTTACTAAGACCATTGATTGAAGTACAATACTTCAATCAACGCTAAGACTATAAACAAATAACTTATTGAAACAACTACTTGATGATACAAAAGAAATTTGCTTGTTATTACTAGTACTACTAGTTAAATAACATTGATTTAAGATCGTTTATTTCTAACCACAGGACTCATTTGAAAATTAAACTAAATTGAATTTGAAAACTTTAAACTATAAAAATGGAACGTCTGCAGACGCGTTTCGAGATTTATCTCTCATCAGTGCAGCTTCGCATTTAAATTGAATGTTAAAAAATAAAATACACTTACGTGAAGGTGACCGTGAAGTCGTAAACAACAGAGGAGATTATGGAAGGTTTGAACGAGTTTTATACCTGAATTTTAGGTGATTAGTTTAATTTTTTTAATTTTTATTATTATTTTTGAGCCACTTGTATCGTCTGCGATCCCTGAAAGTTTTAGCTTTCCGACTTAAAAAAAAAATACGTCCTTAAAAGAAGAAAAACGAACCCAGGGGGTGCAAATGGCGCGTATGGGTGGTTTCAAAATTTTTGAAAAAATTACAAGTGAAAGCCTCTGCAATCCCTGAAAGTGTTAGCTTTTCGACTTGAAAAGAAAAAAATACATCCTTAAAAGTAGAAAAACGAACCCAGGGGGTGCAAATGGAGCGTAAGGGTAGTTCCAAAATTTTGAAAAAATTGCCCATGAAAGCCAGTTATATCTTCTACCGTCCCTGTAAGTTTCAGCATTTTGACATGAAAAGAAAAAAAATAAATCCTTAAAAGTAGAAAAACGAACCCATTGGGGTGCAGATGGAGCGTAAGGGTAGTTCCAAAATTTTTGAAAAAATCCCAATGAAAGCCAGTTACATCTTCTGCCATTCCTGAAAGTTTCAGCAAAAGAAAAAAATTCGTCCTTAAAAAAGTAGAAAAAACGAACCTAGGGGGGGGGGGGGGGGGTGTGCAAATAGAGCGTAAGGTTAGTTCCAAAAATTTTGAAAAAAATCCCAATGAAAGCTAGTATCTTCTGCCACATCTGAAAGTTTCAGGTTTTCGACTTGAAAAGAAATTACACGATCTAGGACGTGGAGCAAATGGCGAGTAGGGGTAGAAAAAAAAATTGAAAAAATTACAAATGCAAGCCATTTGTATCCTCAGCAAACCCTGAAAGTTCCGGTTTTTCAACTTTAAAAGAAAAAAATATGTCTTTGGAAAAGGTCCCAGCTCCGAAACGGGGAGATAAAATGTCATCAAATTTGCCATGGCTGCTTCATTTGATTAGTATAGACTCTGGTAAAAATTTTATCAAAAAATTGGCGCCCAATGAAGGAGGCAATATTTCGAAACAGCTCCTGATCAAATTTTCTAAATCTTTTTTGTCAAAGTCCAAAAATTGTATCGGCCTCCTCGTGGCGGATGCGAGTGGTCAAAAACATTCAGAAGCGTTTTGTTATTTTCAAAATTCGCGCCGGTCGGAGGGGCTGCGCGAGAGGGGTAAGACCGAGCGGGATCGAGAGGACCGGCGATTGCGCATCGGATCGCAAAAAAAATTCGAAAAAATCACCCCCGCCGCGGGGGGATGGGGTGCACCTCCAAAAATAGGCGTCGAAGGTCGCGGATAAAGGTAGCCGGCACATTCGGCCATCTTGATATATACCGAAAATTTAAAAAAAAGTCACAGTTTCCGAGTTCACCTGTAGAGTTTCCATTGCAAAGAATGTCACTGGTCCTGGGGGCGGCTCAGTCACCGATTTTTCGAAAGCTACGTGGCAGGCGCAATTATTCCGCCCTCGAAATTTTCCCGGAAGTTAAGTTTTTTTTTAAATTTAACCTTCATGGGGTTGAAGGGTATTTAAAAGAAACTCTTTCGACGACTTTGATCTTAGAATTCCGTAAATTTATACAGCTTTAACCTTTTGATGAGTAACTGGTGTGACAAGTCAAAAGCTTTACTCAAATCTAATGGTGGGTTTATACGACGTTTAACGTTTAAGGTTTAAGGATTAACGTTTAAGGGAAAGATGCCGTTCACACGAAAATTAAGAATTAAGAATTTTAGATAATGCGCTTGCGCGTCGATGTTGCCAGATCTTTTATCGCAAATTTTAGGAAAATACTGTTTTGCAACTATTTCTTCTAATGAATATAAAAAACAATAAAAGTATTGTTTACAATATTCAATTCTTCATTTTTATCGCTAAAAATTCCGTCAAATTACTTAAATCGCATGTTTTAACAAATGATTTAGAATGAATATGTAAATCTGGCATCATTGTACTTATCAGCTGTGTTTGTGGAAACGATTAATTTGCCACAATTTATGTACACTGATTGAATGTTTCAATATGGATAGATGCCACAAAGTCATCAAAACTGTCCATTTTTAATCTTTGGTTGTTTACAAACACAAGCCGTGAACATAACCTCCTATGTTTAACGAATTTAAGGGAAAAGTAGAACGTAGTCTACCCTTAAACATAAACGTTAAAATCCTTAAAACTTCGTATGAACGCATAAGCACTAATACGTTAGTTCTACTTTGCTTAAACACTAATCCTTAAACGTTAAACGTCGTATAAACCCAGCTTAAGAAAGTTGCCATGGCAAATTAACCTTTTTCAAAGCATTCTAGTAATGTCAGGATGGCTGTGGTGGTTGAGCAATTGGATCTACAACCAAACTGATTATGGGACAGCAATTTATTATTTTCAAGAAATTCTACTATTTGGCATTTCATAATGTTTACAATTCGGTGGTCCTCTGCAATAACAACACAAGTCAAAATCTGACTATTTTCAGGAGAACGATTAAAGAAAATTACTTATACATATGTATTTTTATAATGATCAAATGATGCAAAACACACTCTACCGAGTATTTTTAAAATTAGTGATGTGTAGTTGTTACAAATAAAAGTAAACACTATTAGCTACATAATCAGCAACGAAACTGAAAAATATGAAATTTTGAGTTATGCTAGTATTGGACCATCAAATTGTAAATATGACAGATAGCAAAATAAATGGGCTTTAAAAAAGAAAAAAAAGGTGTTTTGTCACTAAATCCTAATTTATTTATTAAATCAAGCAAATTAGTACAAGTAAAATTTATACAAAATTAAGTATGGAATATTTATTGTTCTCATCAATAACCCCCCCTTCTTCATCGTCCTCCATACAAATCACCTTCTTCTCCTCTTCCCCGTCAGTACTCTTATTTCGGTTTTTCCTCTTCCGCCTCCTCCTTCCGGTAGACACTGCCACCGTATCCAAACTCTCTGTAACCGCACTAGATATCTTCGTGAAATACTCCAAAATCCCTTTAGCATCGCTCAACAAATTATTCAGATAAGCCATAGCATCCGAACGCTTATTCAAATTAGTAAATAATCCATATATACAAGTCCCGTTATAAAAATCTGACACAAACAAATCATCAAAGGGTTTATTAAGGACCTTGTTGATGTATTTAATATGGAATAAACAACTCTGGAATCTAGCGAAAGCGTCGATTATGTGAACATCGAAGATTCGAGGGTTTCTGCACATTTTTTCATCCATGTAGAAATAAGGAATCATTTCCTTTATGTAATTCAAGCAATCCCTTTTCGATATACCTTTATCATCAGGTTCATCAACCCCAGCCTGTGAGGGGAAATCTCTTTCATACTTTTGTGCTAGTTTTAACGTCCTACAATAACCCAATTTCGCATCGGCGATTTTTATAATTAAAGCACACATCAGGAGTGCGTAAATGTAGTTGCTTGAGATTTTCACCTCCGAATTTTTCACCCAGAACATTATACTTAAAACAAACACATGCCAATCTTCGGGGAATTTCGATAGCACATTGTCTGTATTGTTTAATTCCAGAATCTTTAAAAGTACGTCTTTTCTCTTTTCCACATCGAGATCTATTATTTCTTCTAGTGTCGGAAGATCCAAGGCCGACGTTTGAAGTGCATGGTTACGAATTTTGGTGTTTTCATATCTAGCGATGTAGATAAACTTGTCTTTCTTTCCTGAAGTGAGGAGTTTATGTAGATGTGAAAGAATATTAATACTGATTTCATGGGAATGTTTGTCATCATAGTTGTCGACTTGTGGAACGAAGAAATACCGATTGTGTACGGCTATGTCGACAAACCAAGCGGGAAAGTTGCAAGTCCTGTATTCTTTCAGAAACCATTGCGGAAAATGTTCGTTGAGCACGTCAACTTCTAACACCTGTGGCTCGCCAAGATCAAAACTATCATCAGATGTCACACTGTCGCACTCTCCGTCTTCCGAAGAACTATCACCAGTATGCTCCTCTACAATTGATTCTACATCAATTTCTGAATTATATTTTTCTTGCTGTACTACGTTTGGTACCGTGGGTATATCTAGAAATGGTAGAAGTGTACTCTTTGTGCAAATATATCCATCGGCTACCTCTTTGATTTGACCGGCAACTTTTTTTCGATTGGCAATTTTTACCCTGCCTAAAACTTTCTTGGCGGCAGTTTCATAGGTTTCTTTACGAAGCCATCTAAAATTTTTAAAAATCATTAATACAGCGAGAACAATTTTGAGATTTACTTTATAACTGTTTCGATCTTCCGCTGCTGGTCATTTTGCATATTTTTTTTTGTTACCAGCTTAAGTTGTTTGTAGAAATTAGAAAATACATTCTTTTTGATGTAATCATTGCCTAAAAATAAAATCAATTTATTTACATTATGATTATTATTATGTTCTTGTTGAATAATATTTGCCTTTCCATTCACAATTTTTGGCAACAAATAAAAACAATAGTAAGTAATTTAGGCTTTTTTCTGGGGTTTTTACAAGTGGAGGACTGCCTGACTGGCCTAGGGGTGGTACAGGGGTGGTACAGGGTAACTTTTATTTTCAGCAAATACAAATTTCATTCGCAACGAAGCCACTTTTTTCAATTTAGTTTGCGCATGCATTAGTATGCATATCGATAGATATATTTTATAGACTGATTATTATCAAATGAGTGCAAATCTAGTTATTTAGTCAAAAAATAAGTATTATTATGGATATTATAGAATTATTGAAAATATACAGAGTGATATACTTTATGTTGTTTTTTGTCAACTTTGTTTATCTCTATAAAAATAATAACCATAATTTTTTTTTTCTGATTGAAACAATATTGAGTGATATTGCCTTAGTTACGATATGTCATAACACACTTATATTTCCCTAGGGAAATATGAAGTGCTCATGTTTCCCTAGGGAAATATAGACATCAAACAATTGTCATTAGGAACTTCTCGCAAGAATTGTTTTAATTGCTCTCGGGACAACACCTCCGATTTCTTAGGAAGGCATCCTTTATGGATTTTACAGCTTTGGATTTTACGGGAACCAAACATTCACGGTCTTTCGTCGCTTGCGTTAACACATAGTTTGACATTTCACCAATTTATGAAACAACGCAAATACCAAAACAAGTCAACCATGATATTTACAAACAAGGCCCTTAGCAACATTACCAATCCGATAAATTCATAAATTTACAATCCAATATCTTACCTAAAAGCACAGCCAAAAGCGGCAAATTCGACTTATCCATTCCGCCCAGCGAATCCAAAAAATTCTCAATCCTATACAGTTTACACTCGACGACATAATAATTTCCAGTCTTCTTCTTGACCCGCTTACTCTGTATATCCAAGGTGGAAAAAGGTATATACAGAACGTCGAATATAAAAAAATCGGAATCGTAACTTAAGACGGGGCAATTTAAACTCCTCGCCAAACAAGCCATCTCATAATCAGCCTCAAAATCACACCGCAGGGCTTTAACTCCCAATCTATTAACCGTTTCTGTGAATAATTCACGTAAAAATAGGGGAAATACCATCACACTACCCTCTGTAGCGGCGCAGCACCTTTTCGCCGAAATATATCTGCTCTTCACCCTCTCATAGATGGTTTTAAGTTTCTTGTCCTCGTACGATCCATCGAAGATTACGAGTGGTGTTATGTTGCATTTCTTTAGGACTTCGAAGAAATCTGTGATGACTTTCGCATACACATCGTAATCACCACCGAAACAGTCGTAACACTTTCCGTACCACTTGTACAATTGTGCTGCCAGATTATTGCCATCTATTACTAAATAGGTGTCGTGTAATTCGTGCGGTTTTAAATACTTATCGCTGTTTTTCGCTATGAAAGTGGTCAAACCTCTCACACCCATCTCGTGTTTTTATTTTGACACATTGCAGGTTATGTACGGAAAGAATCACTAATTTAATAAATTAAGCCAGAAAGATTTAAATTTTTAATTTTTTAAGTTTATTCTGGGTAGAATTGAATGAATTTACTTTAATAATTGGTTTGGTGCTTTCTTAATTGCACCAGTAACTTTATTCGATTTTTACATGGTGTAAATCTGACTGTCAACAAATTGAAGTTACTTGCATTTCATAGATAGCAACATGCCCTGCGCACCCCAAACTAAATTGTTAGCATTGGAGCTTCGGCACTAGATCCAACAGATGGTGCAAGTATCGCGAAAACAGGTCACTGTAATAAAATATCAACACAAGCGTATCGGAATTTATGTACTATGGTTTATGTAAATATACTTGAATATTCGTTCCTGTCACAATTTTATATTTGCTGAGAAAGATTAAAGGCCGCTTCACAACAACCCGGGAACGGTAACGAGAACGGGAACGAATATATACCAAGCTTCACGTTCCCGTTACCGGAAATAAGTTATTAGTTGCGTGTGTCACATGCGAATAATATCATTTAACTTTTGGTTCCTGTTGTCGTTACCAGAGTTGTTGTGAAGCGGCCTTAAATGTCTACCGCTCTCCGATTCGATTTTGGTAGAATTCACATAATACTACTTTTTATTTAGAATTATATTTATAATAAGTATCCTTGATATTTTATAACTTTTTCTGTTTACTTATAGGATATTTTTATTTATTATTAGGGATTTCAATCAGTAACGGTTCGCGGGTTTTTTTCTGGTACGGCCGAGGAACAAGAGGTGATAATACATGCAGCCACCCGACTCTGCAACTGACCCTACCTATCTGTATTACCACCTCTTGTTCCTCGGCCGTACCAGAAAAAAACCCGCGAACCGTCACTGATTTTAATAGTGGTTGGAAGGTATTGATAGATTAAAATTATACGAATAAAATACGTAGATTTTGCTGGATCACTCCGCATTTATGCTATTTTGTGGGATATAGATAATTCTTTTAATTTTCATGTATTTAGTAGATTACAATTACAAACGTTTAACTTAACTTCTAAAATTGTTTTTAATAAATACATTATTTTATTATTGCTATTATATTATTTATTTTGATCAAGTACCGTGAAAATCGAAAAGCCGGTCGCTTTTGCAAAGCCAATTCCACCGCGTGTCGCTAGTGTCGAATTAAGAACGCGGGAAATGTTTTATACTGAGAGTCGCCGATCTATTTCACCTAATCTATGGGTAGCAAGTCGAGTATGTAATATTGGTCGTATAGCCGTATCAGGGTGAAATATTTAATGACTAGAAATAATTAAAAAAAAAAACATTCAAAATTCCAGCTAATTATTAGTATTTTCCTGGTGTATCTTTCTCGTACTTCACACCCACTTATTGCTAATAGGTATTAATAACACTGGCTGACACTAATTTCGATACTTGCGATTTTATGTTTTTGTTTTCAAAAAATATCGGAAGAAACAAAAAAGGTTAATGTGTACCAAAAGCTTATCAGTTTTTCGGATTATCAATTAAGGCGTATGTTGAAGGTTTAATTCAAAATTTTGCGGTACAGCGCCCACACACAATACTTCCGCGTACTTCCTGACGGAGAAAGTACAAAAAAATTAAAGATTTCACACAATTTTAATAACGAAACAATTGTTAGATGTAGAATATTTATATATGACTTCAAATTCACTCCACAAAATTAATTAAACGAAAATCATCATCAATTTTCCCGCCATTTAAATACACAATACTCGATTCTTGAAAGATTAAACGAACTTACCTTAAGTGAAGTTCTATCTTAATTATATGAATACCTCCTCCGAATAGATTAAATACGTAGTACCCTTACTTCCTACTAGATGTCGTCACGATATTATAAGCAAAGCAATTTTTGGTGCGCTGCTTATAATGTTCACTAGGTAGATAGCTCATTCTTTTTAAAGCAAAGGATTGTGATGGGAATGGGATTGGGTGGGTTTAATCTATTCGGAGGAGGTATTCATATAATTAAGATAGAACTTCACTTAAGGTAAGTTCGTTTAATCTTTCAATTATATTTCATACCTCCTCCTCTAGATTAAATACGTAGATGTTTAAAGTAAAAACACAATCCTTAATATATTTTGAAAAAACAAACTAACGAGTACTGTAAATTATTAATTATGGTAATTCTAATTATTAGCCTTATAAACAGCCAGAGCGAAATCTGCTTTAGCACATATCGGCTTGTTGTAAAACCTTGCAAAGCAACTTGATGAATTCGACCAGCCAGCTGTTTTTCTTATGCTCTCAATGCTTACTCCGTTCCTGTAAGCCTTTGATGTAGACGCATGTCGGGTGCTATGAGCTTTAAACACGTTAGTGTCCACACCACTTCTGGATAGGGTCTCCTTTATCCATCTTCCCAATGACTGGCTGCACACCACTTTATGTGGTCGTTTTGCAGATACAAAGAGCCTGTTTTCGCTGCCCCGAATCAATCTTGTCTTTTCTAGATAGTCCTTCAAGGCTACAACCACACATATTCTTGGATTACTTGTGTAATTTGGTGCCGAGAGCACTGGTTGCAGACTATTGGGTCCAGATGTTTTAATTTGGTCCGTTATAAAAATATTGACACCCCCCTCACTGGTGTTAAGGATGTTTTCTATTTTAATAGCGGCCAATGTTTGAAGGCGATGTGCGCTTATTAGGGCTAATAGTGTAACCAATTTTTTGGCCAGGTCCTGTAGGGTTACATTACTATGGGGCCAGACTTTTTCTAAATAATCTAGGACTATTTTAGGATCCCATGTAAAATTGTATCTTGGTTTTCCTGGTTTTAACCTTGCGATGCCCCTACAAAATCTAATTATGGATGGGTGTTGTCCCACTGCAGGTCCTATTACTAGGCTTATCGCAGATCTGGCTGCGTTGATCGACCCATACGAAGCTCCTTTTTTATATAAATTCGTTAAGAACACTAATATTAATGGAACATCCATTTGGAGAGCAGGTACATTCTGCTGTCTGGAAAAATTCCACCACGAACGCAGATGTGCTTCGTATTGTTTTAAGCTTGAAGTCTTGATAGAGGACAGACCAATTTCTGCTGCTTCCTGTGGAAACCCTCGGTGTCTCAGCGCTTCCAAGATAAAATCCCTGCCACCAGGGAAAGCTGTTTCCACAGTGGATGAGGTTGTCTGTGTGGGGACAGTAACAGATTAATGTTAGGTTCCAGTGTGATTGGTTTATGTTTTAACAAAGACAAGAAAATTGGGTACCATGGTTGAGTTGGCCAGTGTGGTAGAACTACAATGCCTGTTGCTTTGTTGTTTTGAATTTTTTGCAAAATCCTTAAAATCACCCTAGGTATGAATGGAGGAAATGCATAAAAAAAATGTTCCCCCCATGCGACAGTAAATGCATCTACAGCCATACATTCCGGATCTTTATGCCAAGAGAGAAAATGCTTACATTTTCTATTAAGCCTACTGGCAAAAAGGTCTATATCAGGATTACCCAGTTCCGACACAATTATTTTGTATGCCTCTGATGACAATTCGTATTCCCCCTCGATATCAAGATTACGAGATGCCTGATCTGCCTCAGTGTTCTCCTTTGATTTTATGTAGGATGCAAAAATCCATATCCTGCGTTTTTCACACCATTGCCAAATCTGAGTAGCTAAATTGTTGAGATGCGGGTATTGTATGCCCCCCATTCTATTAATATATGAAATTGCAGTGGTGTTGTCAATTCTTAATAGGATCTCACAATTTGACATGTTATTTGCAAAGCATTTGAGTCCAAAAAATGTTGCGAGTAATTCAAGGTAATTTATATGATTTTTTCTCTCTTCCATATTCCAATTACCTTGTGTTTTAGTACCCCCACAATAAGCTCCCCATCCTGATAGGGATGCGTCGCTAAATATTTCTATTGCAAATACATATTTACGAATAGGACATTCACCAATAGAAATATTTTGCTCCCACCAATGAAAATGTGGCAATAGGGCTGGAGTTAGTTCCATTGAATGCTCGAAGCAATTATTGCTTTGTCTTAAGGCTAAAAACTTTTCTCTCTCAAAGAGTTTAGTATACAACCATGAATAATCTATTGCTGGACATATGGAAATTAGAAGGCCTAGAAATTTTGCAAAATCTCTGATTTTTATGTGGGTCTTGTGTTTAATATCTGTTATTTTTCTATTCATCCTATCTCTCTTTTCTGATGGGAGTTCTAGGGTCATCATTTCTGAATTCAAGATGAATCCTAAGAATCTACATTTAGTGTTGGGGATAAGCTGACTTTTCTGTGAGTTTATTATGAAACCTAAGTTTTCTAAAACTCGGTATGTTGTTCTAAGATTATTTAAACAATCTGCTTCTGACCTTCCTATTAAAAGGAAATCATCTAAATACAATACGGATATTAAACCTTGCTCTCTTAGGAATGAAACTACAGGCTTCATGAGTTTTGTAAATACATATGGAGCAGTGCATAGCCCAAATGGCAAGCATGTAAACTCGTATAATATTTCCTTGAATTTAAATCTCAAATATTTTCTGTGATGTTCATGGATTGGCAAAAGAAAATATGCATCTTTTAAATCAATGGAGCTCATATAATAACCTCTACCTAGGGAGTTGCACGCAACTTTAATGTCTTCCAATTTAAAATGCTCAGTTGTAATGAAAGTATTTAAAGTTTTTAAATTAAGAATAAAACGTTTGGTACCATCCGGCTTGGGTACCAAAAAGGTATTTGATATGAATTGTCCCTTGACAGGCGTTGTCTCAACCACAGCCCCAATATCCAGTAATTTGTTAACACACGATAACATTTCATCTTTCTCTGTTTTCGAAAGATTCTTCTGGTGTGGGACTATAGCCTGATGTACGCTACAGGAAAAGGGAATCTTGTAGCCCCTCAACCAGGACAGAATTTGTGTATCTGAGGTAATAGCCTCCCAAGCAGATGTGTACAATTTTAATCTACCAGCATATTTGCTTACCGGAATATTTACTGCCTCCATTTCCGATGTTCCGGCCTCGAGAATTGATGCTTTACTGAGTGGTTGCGCCAATTTTTCTGACCTCTGTTGGTTGGCTTTTTTGTTTTCGGCCCACCTACCCTCTTTTGAGGCGGGCGGCTCTTGTTTAAAGCCTGCACTTGGAGAGGTTTTGGTTTCGGTTTTTGTAGGTCGACAATCGACCTCTCCAAAGCCTTTGCAGATTTTACCCGCTCATTTAGTTCCTCCCCAAACAGGAATTTTCCAATCTCCGTCCCACAGAGCGTCTCCTTCAGGCGGGGATTTAAACTATTTTGAAGCAGCGATCTCCTGACGTTGCTCTCGCTATGTATCACGTCAGCAATCACCTGCCCCGCATCGCTTAACACCTCTATCATGAGGAGATTATCGTTGTTGGGCTCTGAATTCTTGATCGATAATGTCATGATTCTACCAAGGCCAGCAAGCGTTGCTGCTAATTTGCCTTGGATATCGCTGATCCTTTTATCCCTGGCCACGTCAGCAGCGCTAATAGCCACCTTTACTTCAGGGTTTAGCTGGGGGGCCTGGAGTGTAGGGCAATTCTTTGGAGTCGGGTATTTCTGTAAAATAGTTTTACAGCAATCTTCCTCCAATCCAGTCCTTGTAATGGTTTCCCAGCGAGCTGCTATCTCCGGGAGAATCGCCTCTCCCTCTGTTTGTGAGGCTACCTGTTCCCCTAGCAAACATAAAATATTTTCTGGAATTTGAGCCCCTGTGATTGGCTCTTCTATCTCTGTCCTCATTTGTCGACCTCTCGACCTACTTCGAGTACTGGTACCTGGGCCTGGACGGGAAGAATACTCCACTGTAGAGGCTGGTCCATTGCTGGAATCATTTGTCGATGATGATGATGAAGGTGAAGCAAGGATTCGAGGCCTGCTGGAACCTAAATGCCACATGATGGAAATACTACAATATCAAGTATAATTTCAAACAGTGAAATAACCATCAAGGTTAGTTTTGTTGCTACACTCACAGAGTGCTAAATTTGCATTAAATTGTGATAATTCTTGGGCATAAATTCCCTAAACCTTAAATATGCCGTCCTCCACACAGCATATTTAACAAGAATTTTCATACGCAGAAAGACCCTGGGCAATAATACTTATAACAATAATTAGTGAATTGCTCTCAATGTGTTAACACAGGCTCCTAAATAATTCTCTGGATAATTTAGATTTCATTGAGTATAAACTCTCCGAGCTTTAACAAGCTGCCCTCCGGGTAGCTTATATTAGTAGATTTAATGCACTGAGAAAGGCCCTGGTCAATAATAGTAATAATAATAATAACAACTAGATCTTATTAGTGGACTGCTCTCAATGTTTATTGTTCGGTTAAAAAGTGAACACAAGCTCTCCGAGCTTGTTTAAACTATCCTCCGGATAATTTAGATTTCATTGAGTATAAGCTCTCCGAGCCTAAATAAGTTACCCTCCGGGTATCTTATATGAGCAGATTTAATCACTCAGTATCTAGTGTTTACCTTTGTTATTACGGCCCTCATGGCGACCATGATGCGGCGGCGTGTTTTCCTTGTTTGATCGTCTCCGCTTCAAACGGCGTCGAGAGATCTTGCTCTGTATCCTCTCCATCTCCTTCTGCAACCGTCGTTCACTATCCGACGAGGAGTCCTCTGACGAAGAATCATATCTTGAGCGTTTTCCCATGGCGTTGTTTGTTTGTTAGTAAAAATACGGACGTTCACCGTTCGCACGAAGAAAAGGAATGAGCTATCTACCTAGTGAACATTATAAGCAGCGCACCAAAAATTGCTTTGCTTATAATATCGTGACGACATCTAGTAGGAAGTAAGGGTACTACGTATTTAATCTAGAGGAGGAGGTATGAAATATAATCATAGAACCATGGAAGAATAACAGGAAGCGACAAGGCACGTTGATAAGTTGGAATAGATAAGCGCCATCTGTGATGAGCGAGGGGAACGAACACAATCGCATGGTGTGTGTGTGTGTTACGTGTGTATGTGTGTATACCGGGTGTTCGATAAAAAACGCCCAATGCCATAATTCTGTTATTTATTGACCGATATGAATGAACTAAAAACCAAAGTCAATGGTGGTTTAAATACTATAAAATGACTGTGATTATATATTTTTTCAAAATCAACTTCATTTGCAAATGATAGTCAACTTTAAATTTTTAAATGGCTGCGTACACTTTTCTAATGTTATAATATTAGACATTGTTATTCTGAATCCAATTATGCCCAATATATTGGTTTTAAGTGTTCCCTAAAAACACCATTATACTAAATTTCAAGATATAAGTAAAAATGAAAATGATATTTGGGGTCTATCGATCAGAATTCAGTTACACCCGGTATACTATCCACCTAGTTTATAAACTAACCATCAATCACGGTTAATGTATGAACTACAAGTTTAGTAAATAAAATATCCAGCGGTTTTAGCTACTTTATAAACCAACTAAATTTATTTGGTTTGCTTTAAAAATTCGAAAAGGTCAATTTTCTAAACTCTAAGATAATCTCAATTCAACGTCCGTTTGTTTTTTCTGAAGTTGCCTTTTTCAAATTCGGAAAAAAATAGAAAAATAATTGCTACAAACACAAAACTTTCTAAATTTATTCAGAATAGTTGCTATCGGGAGATACTATTGAAATCCTAAAAAAAAGTCAATTTTCTAAATTCTAAGATAATCTCAATTCAACGTCCGTTTGTTTTTTCTGAAGTTCCCTTTTTCGAATTCGGTAAAAAATAGAAAAATAATTGCTACAAACCCAAAATTTTCTAAATTTATTCAGAATAGTTGCTATCGGGAGATACTATTGAAATTCTAAAAAAAAAAGTCAATTTTCTAAATTCTAAGATAATCTCAATTCAACGTCCGTTTGTTTTTTCTGAAGTTGCCTTTTTCGAATTCGGCAAAAAAATAGAAAAACAATTGCTACAAGCCTAAAAATTTCTAACTTTATTCAGAATAGTTGCTATTACGAGATACTATAAAAATTCTAAAAAGTCAATTTTCTAAACTCTAAGATAATCTCAATTCAACGCCCGTTTGTTTTTTCTGAAGTTGACTTTTTCAAATTCGGCAAAAAAATAGAAACATAATTGCTACAAGCCTAAAAATTTCTAACTTTATTCAGAATAGTTGCTATTACGAGATACTATAAAATTCTAAAAGGTCAATTTTATAAACTCTAAGATAATCTCAATTAAACGTCCGTTTGTTTTTTCTGAAGTTGCCTTTTTCAAATTCGACAAATTAATAGAAAAATAATTGCTACAAGCCCAAAAATTTCTAAATTTATTCAGAATAGTTGCTATTATGAGATACTTTAAAAATTCTAAAAGGTCAATTTTATAAACTCTAAGATAATCTCAATTCAACGCCCGTTTGTTTTTTCTGAAGTTGCCTTTTTCAAATTCGACAAATTAATAGAAAAATAATTGCTACAAGCCCAAAAATTTCTAAATTTATTCAGAATAGTTGCTATTATGAGATACTTTAAAAATTCTAAAAGGTCAATTTTATAAACTCTAAGATAATCTCAATTCAACGCCCGTTTGTTTTTTCCGAAGTTGCCTTTTTCGAATTCGGTAAAAACATAGAAAAATAATTGCTACAAGCCCAAAACTTTCTAACTTTATTCAGAATAGTTGCTATTACGAGATACTATAAAATTCTAAAAGGTCAATTTTATAAACTCTAAGATAATCTCAATTCAACGCCCGTTTGTTTTTTCTGAAGTTGCCTTTTTCAAATTCGGCAAAAAAAAGAAAAATAATTGCTGCAAACCCAAAATTTTCTAAATTTATTCAGAATAGTTGCTATTGGGATACTATTGAAATTAAAAAAAAAAGTCAATTTTCTAAATTCTAAGATACTCTCAATTCAACGCCCGTTTGTTTTTTCTGAAGTTGCCTTTTTCAAATTCGGCAAAAAAATAGAAAAACAATTGCTACAAGCCTAAAAATTTCTAACTTTATTCAGAATAGTTGCTATTACGAGATACTATAAAAATTCTAAAAAGTCAATTTTCTAAACTCTAAGATAATCTCAATTCAACGCCCGTTTGTTTTTTCTGAAGTTGACTTTTTCAAATTCGGCAAAAAAATAGAAAAATAATTGCTACAAGCCTAAAAATTTCTAACTTTATTCAGAATAGTTGCTATTACGAGATACTATAAAATTCTAAAAGGTCAATTTTATAAACTCTAAGATAATCTCAATTCAACGTCCGTTTGTTTTTTCTGAAGTTGCCTTTTTCAAATTCGGCAAAAAAATAGAAAAACAATTGCTACAAGCCTAAAAATTTCTAACTTTATTCAGAATAGTTGCTATTACGAGATACTATAAAAATTCTAAAAGGTCAATTTTCTAAACTCTAAGATAATCTCAATTCAACGTCCGTTTGTTTTTTCCGAAGTTGCCTTTTTCGAATTCGGTAAAAACATAGAAAAATAATTGCTACAAGCCCAAAACTTTCTAACTTTATTCAGAATAGTTGCTATCGGGAGATACTATAAAAATTCTAAAAGGTCAATTTTCTAAACTCTAAGATAATCTCAATTCAACGCCCGTTTGTTTTTTCTGAAGTTGCCTTTTTCAAATTCGGCAAAAAAATAGAAAAATAATTGCTGCAAACCCAAAATTTTCTAAATTTATTCAGAATAGTTGCTATTGGGATACTATTGAAATTTAAAAAAAAAGTCAATTTTCTAAATTCTAAGATACTCTCAATTCAACGTCCGTTTGTTTTTTCTGAAGTTGCCTTTTTCAAATTCGGCAAAAAAATAGAAAAATAAATTGCTACAAGCCAAAAACTTTCTAAATTTATTCAGAATGCTATTACGTGATACCATAAAAAAATCTAAAAGGCCAATTTTCTAAATTCTAAGATAATCTCAATTCAACATCCGTTTGTTTTTTTCTGACGTTGCATTTTTAAATTCGCTAAACAAATAGAAAAACAATTGCTACGAACTTAAAATATTCTGAAGTTACTTGGAATAGTTGCTACTACGTGCTACCATAAAAATACTGAAAGGTCATCTTCCTACTTTGTAAGATAATCTTAAGTCAACGCCCGTTTGTTGCATTTTTAAAATTGGATTAAAAAGCTGGTATTCTTAAAAATAAACAAATTTTAAGTAACTTTGGAAAATTTGAAATTTGTTTTTAATCTTCTAAGATACTACACAACCTGAAATATTAACTAGACTCACAAGGAATTATCTAAATATCTGCGAGGTGTATTTTCAGATGTGTGTTACATCTGAAAGAAGAATCGATTTTGAGTACATTTGTATCGTATGTGAGTTAGCTGCAAATATTTCTTAATCAACTTGAAAATTGTTAACTTTTGGTATTTCAAACGAGATAATTCGAAAATCTAACGATTCAGAGATTTAATAAAATGGTGATGTGGCCATCATGTTACTTTCTCCGACTTGATGGTATCATAGCCATTTATATTTTCGTTTTCATGGTTTATTTTCAATTGAAATAATATTTTAAATGTACATCGAGCATAGTGTAAACTCTGATGAAACTGACGTTCAAAACGTCAAAATTATAAAACATGGAAAAATTATACTTCCAATTCAAAACTAAGTTTACTCAAAAACTAAAGGGATTTCAAAAAAAAAAACTTATTCTCCATAAGTTGTTCATTTTAGCGTTCTCTACAATTATTATTGACATAAATTTGCTGTAACTATTATCGTTTTATAATCATAAACCAAAAATTAAAACATAATAATAAATTTTTTTCTCGAATAAAAATGATTTTATGAAAAACATTTTCAAGCAAAAGATGTTCATTTATTTGTTGTCTTCAATGTTTGTTTAAATATTTTTCTGATATTTTTCATATTTAAGAAAATATTGGCAAAAAACAAAAAACATTTAAGGTAAACACCCACTTCCGGTGTACGAAATTTTACCAAAAGCTTTTCAGTTCTTCATATTATCAAATAAGACGTATGTTCAAAGTTTCATATTAATTGCTCTATTAGTTTTTGAGATACAGCGCGTTTGAGATACATGCATTTTTGAATTATAGAAAATTTGAATTAACGTTCTCAAGCCATAAATCGAATCGAATCATTTTTCAAAGATATAGAAAATTTGAATCAACGTTCTCCAATTTTCTATAGCCATAAATTTTTTTGTTTGTTTGTTTTTTTGGCGTCGACTGCGAGGTCATCGGCCACCACCGTTTGTGTTAATATATCATATATTTTAGCCATAAATCGAATCAAATTATTTTCCAAAGGGATAAAATTATACAAAAATATAAAATTTCGACCGCCATCTTTGGATGTGCGTTCAGTTTTTTAAAATAGGTCGATTTTAACGAGGTAACATTATATAAAAATTAAATACACTTCACTGAATGCTGTAGTTTGTTTTTTTCAAAATGTGAGGCTTATCCATTTTGAAAGTTTTTGGTATTGCGTAAAAATATTAAACATTTTTACAACAATGTAAAAGAATGTAGAAAAGCCTACTTTTTTTAAAGCTATTTTTTGTCATTGGCAAAGACCTCACTAAAAATACTCCCTAAAAAATTTGGAGTAGAACAACAAAAAACGTAACCTTAATTGAAATATTAAGTAAAAGATTGCCAGTTTCAGCCCTTGGCACCCTAAATAAATCTCAATCACTCTATTGCTCGAAATAAGTTTTCATTTTTTTTCGAAAATTTAGACAAAATATCGAAAGCTAAAGATAAAAAATGCGGACTAAAAAATTTAAAATATCAAGAAACAAATCGAAAATTTTGGGCAAAATAAAGAATGCTTATTTATTGACTTTTAATAATAATAATAATATATATATTTACGGGATTCACTAATTAGAATATAAAATATAAAACAAAATATAAAATAAAATATAAAATAAAATATAAAATAAAATATAAAATAAAATATAAAATAAAATATAAAATAAAATATAAATATAAAATATGAAAATACAAAAACTAAAATTACAATTTAAAATTTAAAATTGTGACAACTTTATGTGACAAACAAACAAAAACTTATCTTAATAATTTTTTATCAGTTAATATGTCTGTAATTATGTGTTAGGTCCTAATGCCTCATGTACATGTTTAAACTAAATAAATGTTTTCTCTGTTTTTTTTTAATTTGAAAATATCTACCATATTTATTATCCATGTCTTATATTAACCATATAATATGACGTATATAAAACATTTAATTTAATGCATTAATAAAGCATTTGAATTTGAATTTAAATATTTAGGTCAAAAAAATCAAAATGTTGAAACAATAAATCGAAAATGCAGAGATCTAAAATTTGAGCCAAAAAAATCAAGAATCCTGGTCTAAACATAATATAATACTAATGATGAAATTAAATTGGAAATATATAAGAAACCTGCAAACACTCAAAATGCAATACGTTTTGACCCGTTTCTATCTCTAAATCAAAAATTAGAGCATAGGAAACTCCTCTTTCGAAAGGAACGTTTAATAACGGATTACAGCTAATCCAGTAAAAATTATTCAAAAATTAATTGTGGTTTCTATCTGCATTACTTTTTATTTTGTTTTTCATTTGTATTATATAACATAATTATTAGTTTTTTGTTATAGTTTATGTGATAGTGGAGAAATAAAGCTATTATTATTATTATTAATTAACAAACAATTTCTAAAAAGAGCGCTATTGGAAATTTATCCATGATATAATGAGGATGAAAATGCCTACATAAGTTTCACATATTCTGGGGAAATATCCAGAAAATCGCTATTTTCAAAAAACAAAATTTCAAAACCAGTAATATTATTTATAACAGAAAAGATAAAATTGAGATAATTGTTCACTATGGAATTTATAAACTAAATTGTTCAGATTGTAATAGTGTCTATTGGAAAAGCTGCTAGAAAATTTTAGAGCATTTCGATTAAATATAAGTTCTAGTACATTCTCACAGCATATTTTAGAGGAACACCACACTTCTCCAAATTTAGATAACATTAAAATATAATTAGTATCTCACTTCTGTATTATGTTGATTAGTTGAAAGACTTGGTTTAGTTTTACTGTTTTTATTATTTTTCCAATGATAAAAACAGTGAAACTAAATCTAGTATTTTAATCAATATATAAAACATTACAATAGCAAAAAATGAAATATGTTAAAAGCAATTGAAAGTAATTTAAATACAAATGATCAACAAATTAATTTATTGATTTATTATATTCCCAATTATTTAAATTACTTTAGAATTATAAGAATTGATCAACTTAATTTTAATTATTCGACCATTTTTTTCTTTCATTTCGTAGTTGTTTTATTCATACTTTTCGTTAATTTAATTCATAAACACTGTTCTGTACATTAATCAGTTTTTTTATATTTTTTTGTTGTACTCAACAATTATTTATATTTTTGATGTTCATGTTATTCACTAATTTTAGTTTAATTTTAATGCATTTCTTCCACCACGTACACATTTTAGGAGTAAATTGCACTTTACGATCTTAACGTAAAAAGACGTTTGAAATAGTTGTTTGGATAGCACGTCTAGGGCCCCCAATTTTTTTTCCGAAAAAGCGTATGGATCCGTAAAGTGCAATCACTCCCATTTTAGTATTTAAGTCGAAATTGTAAAATAAAGAAAACAATTACTCATCTGCCTGATGGCACAATTGCAACAATTTTTCTACAAATAAAGAAATGAAATTCTAATATTTGGATTGGATTTTGCTGTTTAAATGATTAAAATCATTTAACACAATCGAATATTAAGCGCCTAAGACAATACAAAATGTTAAGGGGTCTAGTATGTTAAAATTTTCACTGTTATTCAACTTACCTTTATGAAATAATATCCATATCATGACACTCGTCCCTCATCCATCCATGAAATTTCACTGGTCACAAATTTAAAAACAGAAATTTGAAAACAACCACAACCACTGCACTGCACTGATAAATCTTTTAACACCGAACTCACCGATGGAACTGACTATCGCCAGGTGTGATTAGCCGAATCTCTCCCGTGTCCGGTTAGAGGTCGCAAAAAACGCATTCTTTCGACGCCTGCTATCAATGCGTATCTACGATGCAGCTCCGATTGGAATTAATTAAATTCATTTCAATTCGTACATAAGATAGACGAAGAAGCAGATGCACCTCCTTTTAATCAGTGAAAATTGTTCGGTCCGGCAATTATCTTCCAACGAGTGATAGTAGTTCACGTGTTATACCGTGCAGAATATTCAAAATTCGACTTTTTAATCGTTGAAAATTTGATCCGGTAGTTTATCATCCACCGTGAGTGTGCAGAATGGTGAAAATTGGATTGACGAAAATTGATTTTAGGAGGTAAGAGTAATTCTTATTAATTCAATTAATTGGAACCGAAATTTGGAATTGATACATTTGGATAAAAAAAAAACATTGAAACTGACTTTTAAATTTTGATAAAATTACGACTATTGTTCAGAATTGTTTTATTAAAGGAAGGATGATTGTTGGAAATTTTTTGGGTTGGGGAATTATGGATGATTTGGGACTTTGGCTTAGACAGCGTAGGTTATTCAGCCATAACCGATTATTTGTAGATATCTTTCATATATAAATGAAAATGGACAACCACAAACATCCATGCCCTCGCCGGGATTCGAACCCAGGACCCGTCGCATTAGTTCTGGCGCGCTAACGCACGTGGCTAGCGGGCCGGAATTTTAAAAATAATACATATTTTTTTTAAGAACGTAATTTATTTTTTCCAAGAGTTATTTTATTTTCAAGACAAAACCGCACTCTAATCAATTAAAATGCGCAAAAATTTGGAAAAATAATTCAAATAAATTTGAAATTTTAAAAAGTAACATATTTAGATTTTTCTGTCACCGCCGTGCTGAGATGAATTAACACAATGTTAGAATTAAAAAAAAATAAATTAATAATTTTCTTTTTTATTTACGGCCGTTTTCTTGGAAATAATTCTAGAATAAAATGCTTGCTTAATGGATGCATTTCCCAAAAGTTATTTTATTTTAAAAAATGCCCCGTTTTCAAATTAATTGAAAACCGAAAAAAAACATTCGATTAAGATCAAATTCCATCAAAATCGGAGAAAGTCACATGGTGGCCACATCACATTTTTACTTTCTCCGTTACGAAGTACGAGAAAGTATTGTGATCGTGATTTTTTTTTCAAATTTTTTTTTTACAGAAATATCCGTTTTGGGGTCCCTAGATGCCATTTCAACAATTTCTGGAATTTTTACTTTCTCCGTTACGAAGTACGAGAAAGTATTGTGATCGTGATTTTGTGTGTGTGTGTGTCTGTGCGCGCTATATCTCAAAAACTAATAGAGCAATTGATATGAAACTTTGAACATACGTCTTATTTAATAATCCGAAGAATTGAAAAGCTTTTGGTAAAATTTCGTACACCGGAAGTTGGTGTTTACCTTAACTGTTTTTTGTTTTTTGCCAATATTTTCTTAAATATGAAAAATATCACAAAAACATTTAAACAAGCTTTAAAGACAACAAAGAAATGAACATCTTTTGCTTGAAAATATTTTTCATAAAATCATTTTTAATCGAGAAAAAAATTTATTATTATTTTTTAAATTTTTGGTTTATAATTATGAAACGATAATAGTTACAGCAAATTTATGTGAATAATAATTATAGAGAATGCTAAAATGAACAACTTATAAAGTATACATTTTTTTCGAAATCCCTTTAGTTTTTGAGTAAACTGAGTTTTTGAATTTGAAGTATAATTTTTCCATCTTTCATAATTTTGACGTTTTAAACGTCAGTTTCATCCGAGTCTATAAAACGCTCGATGTACATTTAAAATATGATTTCAATTGAAAATAAACCATGAAAACGTAAATATAAATGGCTATGATACCATCAAGTCGGAGAAAGTAACATGATGGCCACATCACCATTTTTTTTATCTTCGATGATGCACAGCCTCGCAAATCAACTTGACACATTGACCGCTTTGTCAGTCACTGACTGACACTGAAGTATGCCGGCAGGGCCACGTCAGTCACCAATGACTGCCATCGAACTTACCATTTGACACTGTCAGTCACCGACGACTGACAGTAGGTGCCTACTTTAAACTTACTATTTAGCACTGTCAGTCACGAGTTTGAATCTGTCGAATTTGTTAGACATAATGTTGTAACACATTGCGGGACGGGGCGAAACCTCATATTTTTTTACCCATAAAAAACCCGTAATTTCGTCTAAAAAATGCATCAAAATGAATTAAATAAGCATATTCTCTCTCATTTTATAAAATAAAACTTAAAAACAAAGAAATCATTTTTTTGACATTTTACAAAAAAACTCGTTGGCAGCCAATGTGTTAATTAGATAGATCCTAAATATCTTACCAGATTTATAAATCCTGGAATTTTATTGGATTTAATAATCAGGAAACTTTTTTTATGAAGTTAGCAATGATTTTGAAATAATATTTTGGTTTTCTTTTTGTTCATTGGTATAAATATAATCAATATAATCAATATAAAAATAAAGAAGAAATAATAAATGTCACTTTGACTTAATCATTTATTAAGTGTGCACACAATTTCACCTCAAAATGACACCCATTTCCAATTTACAAAATTTTATTTATGTTATTAAAATTTAAAGTTCCATTTTAAAATATGTAGTGTATTTTGAGATACAAGTAAAAAATGTATATGAAAGGGGCCCCAAAATATAGGTTCGCCTCAGGGCCCACAATTTGAATTACGCCACTTACCTACACACAATACATGTACTTAAGAAAATGATTTTTTCGACTTTGCATAAGCAAAACTTTGTTATTAAATTCCTTAAATCCGATACCCTTTCTATTGCGTTTTCTATTGAAATTAAAACTAAAGTAGTAGTATAAAACTTTATTGAAATCATACATATACATACATATACATACATACATGCACACAAGCATGAGCTCAAAAGGCCATCGACCGAAGTCTTTCAGCCATAAAACTAAATTAGATAGTCTTGGTTCATATTATTCCGTAAGTACGTCAAAAAGAGAAATCAGTATTTCTGAAAAACTGTTTGGGGTGAATTATTTTTTACCAAAATAAATTTTGTTAATTCCTTTATTTTGTACTATAACGTGCCAATAACTCCTTAGCAACGAGTGACGTTAAGGTACCTTTAACAACACTAGTGTTGTTATATGTATCTTAACGCAACTCGTTGCTATGACAAACAAACATGATGTCGCTTTTTTTTTAATTAAAAAAAAAAAGGATAAAATAAACCGTGTTACGACACACGTAACGTTATTTGCTTCTACATTACTCGAGAATTTAAATTTTTCTGTCGTCATGTAAAAACCTTCATGACGTTACTTGTATCGTAAATTACTATTATAGAATGTGTGCCACTTATTTTATTTTAAAAACATCGAAAACCACCAATATGATTGTTATAGGTTCTACCTAATTCATACAATTCGACGTCGGAGCTAATTGGTTAAAATTTCAGTGTTCAATATTTTAAATAAGTCCTTAATGTTATCTAAACTTTCTAATCTTTTTTAACTGTGATATTATGCCTAATGTTTTAAAATACACATTTATTTTAAACACGTTTTCTTCACCTGAAATAATGTGATGATTTCTTCTTTGACCAAAAACCAAATTTGTTTTTTTTTTCACAATTTGTAGACGTACCCCACGATTTTGCTAGTTCAATGGCCTCAATTTTGACCACTTAAAAACACTTTCATCACTTTGTTTTTGAACACAACTTTCTATTTTCGAAGTTTTTGATTTTTTTCAACGCCACCTTTTGTTTGTTTGCGTTTAGCAGTGCCTACTTGTAACTACTTATGTTAAAATGAATTGTAACTCAATGTATAACAAATGTTCAAACGCGAATGAAAGTGATAAGTGCATAAAACAGTAAATCCACGATTATTTTTCTGTTGATTAACTTTTTGTTTGTTTTTATAGGGCATTTAGGCCCTATGGGCTCCTAAAGCCCCGGGCCCGAGTTTCTCGGGACCAGCGGAACCCCCATGAATACACCACTGGTTTCAAGTAACACGGGAAATTACACGCAATGTGGTTAAATTTGAACGGAAAAGCGTGTAGTGTTAGCATTGCTTAAATATATACAGTTAGACAACGCTTATGGAGGAACAGGAAAGTAAATATTTGAGTTCTAAAGTTTCCGGCAGATGTCAGATAAATGCACATTTGATAAAATAAAGAAGGAAGTGTTCTTTATTTCAACAAATTCAAGGAAATTTCGATCGCCCCCTGGATATCGATAGCGCATTTAACTGCTTTGTCCTCATTGGATGCCATGCTATAAATGTCATGGGAGGTAATGAGTTGATATTTATCACCTTTTTTTCTGATATCTGATTTATAATATAAAATTGGTATAATTTTCTATTCATTCGGGCTGATTTGAGCACCGGGAATCTTTATATGTATACATTAGGGTGACCAACTTTTTTTACAAATGAAAAGAAACATTTTATGCATTGCAACAATAAAATGCACTATATGATCAATGCTTAATTGCCAATTAATTATTAATTAAATGAGTACTTTTCCATTGGATTAATATTTCTTCTCAGTGTATCATCTTCTAACAATTCGTTAGTTATTAGCAATTGAAAAACTCTTTCAACCGCTGCATTAATTCCAGGGAATAAATAAACACCACAAACATCCACATGGAAGATGGCAATTTTTGAAATGGCTAAATATGTTGATTTTCCCATTCTATTAAATTTTCAGAATTAAAATTTACATTCAGTCTTCTAATTTCTTTAAGAGGCAATTGTCGCCTAAATTAATGCCTGGCTTTCTTTACATAAAAAAGTAAGAGATTAGTCTTTAAATATCAAAAAGGATATGAACTACACTTTTTACAGGTCAAATATCAAAAAGGAGGACATGTACGAGGACACTTTTCGGGGTCACCTTACATACATGCATATATACATCTTGCACATAAATAGCACAAGCCATCTATAATAGTGATGCTAACCTATTTATGTATTGTTTATGAGCCTACCCCTGCGGACCTCAGACTATCATCCTGGATTCTGTCACGATTAAGAAAATGTCCTAGAAATTATATCGTATTTAAAAAAGTAATTGTAAAAGTTTTATTATATATTTAAGTAAACTTGTGATAAGTTTGAATAATTTTTAATGAAAATACTCAAAGATAATTTCTATTATTTACTAAAAATGCTTACCTTAAATTTTTGTGAAATTTACAAATGTACAATCACTTCATTTTGGAATAATTAGTTGTAAGTAAATATAAAGTTATCAAAATCGTAAAAAAATGCAATATTAATTATTGGTATATAAAAAGTTACTCCTCATCCTCAAATTTGAATTTCGGCATAAATGGAACGTAGTCATACATGGAAAAATTGTAATAAATTGGTGGCTTAAATACATATATATGTATATATCAGTGATGGCTTGAGGGGTGACTCATAGTATGGTCGGTGACATATAGGTAGGGTCGGTTGGAGAGATGGCTGGCAGCGTGACAGCACCTACCTACATATATATAACTACAAAAGAAAGTATTTGTTTCACATATTTTTATTATAAACATTTACATACATAGAAATAATTAAAACAATAAAAGCAAAACAGTGAAATTGTGAAAAATATGACATCTAGAAACACTGCGATTAATAAAGAGTCCCAGTGGCTCAGTTTACTGAGTTTTGGTGCTGCAAGAAACTACAAAACGAATTAAAACATTGCAATATGAGAGTTGTCATCAAGATTATAAAATTCTATTTGTTATATTCTTGAGGGTAATATAACAAGTGCTATGATTATCATCGTTGATAGCACCGAGTTAAAGCCGATGAAAATTAAAGGCACGAGTACAATTTTCTGATAGCTTTAACTAGTGGTATCATCAAGGATTAATCATAGCAGAAGTTATATTTGGGGAGAGAATACAATGAATGTTACAATACCTATAAAGAAATGCCTCACTCTCGGCTTAAAAATCATAAATGTCAGCTGTGACATTTATAATTTTTACTACATCATCCGTAGCCTCTCCCCATCGAATGCAATCACTCATTTTGATAAACAAATTCTTGTTATTAAATATTTGATAAGTATCAGTGAAAAAATTATAAACGTCACACTGATGTTTCAACTGAATTTGATTACCTGTAAACAATTTAGGAGTAACATGCGATGATACCGTCTATCATCAATTTGATAGCCTCTTATGTTTTTATTTTTTCAGCCAATCAAATTAGTCGAAAATGTACCATGTAACTCATGAGTTGTTTTCTCGCACTAAATATAACTGGTGGTACGATTAATAACATCAGTTTAGTCGATATTGTTTACTTATTTCAACACACACTAACTGGAAACATACACATTAAGAAAAGTCTTTTAAAAAATATGACCAGATGTTAACACAGTTTTAATTCTTTTATATATTGCACATTTTCTCTACATCGTCATTATGCCAGTATTGTAGACATTTACTTAATTTAAGTAAAATTATAAGAGATAAATAATTTTAATACAAAGTTAATCACGTCATCATGAATAAATATAAATTAGCCCAATTTAACCATTAATCAAGTTACACGATTTATTAATAGTGACTATAGTTTTGATCACGTACTGATCATTATCAAACTAAAATTTTTATCAGTACGTGACCGAAACTATAGTGTGATATTATTAAAGAAAGTGTTTTATTGATAACAAATTGGACTGGAATAATGGTGAAATTGGGATAATTAATATTTATTCATGATGACGTGATTAACTTAAAAATGTCAATGAATTAAGTCCAATTTGATTATTAGAGAGGTATGTATAATGAGGAGGTTACGTTATATTTAGATGAATAATTGCTTAACTACATACAATAGGAATATTTTATTATTATTTTGAAATTAAGTACATACCGCAATGTAAGATCCATCTCTTGCAACGATCATGATCGTGAGCAGGGAAATGAAACATTTTTAGTCCGGGAAATTTTTTACAGTTTTTATTACAATTTAGAAACTGAGACTTATTGCCTGACATTGCTTTTTAATATCGTTCAAATTACGACTTTATTAATTAAAAAGTGATCTCAACAGAACACATATTAAATAGACAAAAGCCGAACCACGTGTTGTTTACCAAACAAATGTAAATGACATTTGGCATTTAGATTGCGACCTTCAGCTTTCAAACTGCCGCGATTGCCACCTACTGCGTACTAGCTAATTACGAAAATTGATGTTTTAGACTCTGGCGCCATCTACTGGTTACTAGTGTACTAGCTAATTACGAAAATTGATACTTTAGACTCTGGCGCCATCTATAGTCCGCATCCTTTTCGGACTTTCCCTATTTTACACAGGCGTTGTCTAACTGTATATATTTAAGCAATGGTGTTAGCAACAAACATAATTTACAGAAATCCATCGAATTTCTATTGTGTCGCCATCCAACATGAGCGGCGTAAAGCTCAATTTCTTATGCCCTGTTTCCCATATCCTTATCATACCCGCGTACAGATTTCTTTAATCACTACTGACTTGTAGATTGGAATAAAACACTAACTTTTTTATACCACTATTTTTGGTAATATAAGTGGTATAAAAAAGTTAAAGTGTTTTATTCCAATCTACTATCAAGATGTACCACGAAGTAAACGCCGCCAACATTAAACACTACTGACTTGTTCATTGGTTCATGCAGAGATAACTAGATGTGGTGATCTAGTGCTTGTAAAGATAACTAGATGGTATTGTTGTAGTACATCTAAAGATAACTAGATGGTGGTGTTGTAGTACATGTAAAGGTAACTAGATGGTGGCGTTCTAGTACTTGTAAAAATAACTAGATGGTGGTGAGTGTATCAAAAATTAGCTTTAGCGCCAAAAAATTTCCCTTTTAATCTAGACGAGTGGGGATCACGAGCTCCGGACTATTTATATTTTTAACGATGTCTACGTGATTCGCCGATTGTTTTGGCGGACGTCTGCCGCTAATTCACGCGCGTCTGTTTTTTTTTTATCGAAACAATACACGCCTGGCACGTGCCGACCTTTGCCGGTTTTGCTGGATAATGGCTTGTAGAAAAATATATTAAACATTGAATAATACGCACACAAATAAAAAATAGAAGTCATGATGACCAATCTTTGAAGTGATTTTATTTCTAGAAAATCACCGGATAACATTAGATGCATGTATACAGGGTGTTCCAAATAAAGTAGGACGGTGTGGGAAGGGTCGTTTCTGGGTTTTTGTCTGCCCAGGTGCAAAATTGATTCATAACAATAATTCAGAATTGGAGATTTTCTTATAATCTGCTGTTTTTGAAGTTGCTTTGAAATTATTTTTAACACAAAATGTTATTTTAAAATAGTATATTGTACAACGAGCATACAGGTATAATGCGAGTTGTGCACTATACTTTGTTCACGAAAATTAAAATCAAGATCAAAATTTAATTTAAAATTACAATTAGAATCAAAATTAAAATCAAAATCTAAATTAAAGTTGTAATAGTTACAATTACAATTGAAAAAAAAATAAAATCAAAGTTAAAATCAGTATTAAATAGGGTAAACAAAATATTATCATAAATCTCGTACTGTGGATTAAAGCGCGAATTAGCGTGTTTAATGACCATATTAAACACGCAAATGCGTGTTTAATGAAATGAGTGTTATATGTACCCCATTAATGCTGCCCATACAATTAAATAATGCGCACATTATAACATTTTCGTGAACAAATATTTTTGTACGCATGTTAACGTTAGTTTAAAAAAGTCGGCATTGGATGTTAACTCCCTCAAATTAAAAAAAAAATCTTTTTTCTTACCCAAAAGTAACTCTCAAATTTGCTTTGAAATTTAAAAAAGACATAATTAGATAGTTTCTCAAAGTCTACTGTTATTTAAAAGTTGCTTTGTTTTGTATAGAATTATTTTTAGCACGTCTTGGATAAAATCGTTTTCAGAATAAATTTTAAAGTTTGAGAACAAAATGTTATTTTCGAAATATTTTTGTACGCTTTAGTTTTTTTTTTTTAAGATTTTTCAATATAGACGCCCTTAAATTCCGTAAAAATCACTGTCTAATTATTTTTTTTCAGAAATATTTCCTTAACAAAATGAACTCTCAAATTATTAAAATCTCCTTTCAAATGATTTCATCAGAAATATTTTCTTTGTCATTTTCTTTAAACAGAATTAGACATTTTCTCAAAATCTACTCTTTTTAAAAAGTAGCTATGAAATTACTTTTAGTACAAAAAAATGTTGCGTATAAAAAGCAATCATTTAGGTTAAAAAACCTAAAATATAGGATAAAAAATTAAAAACTTTGACCAATAATTCGATCCTAAAAATCAAAATTGTGGACCAAAAATCCGAAAATTTTAGCAAAAAAATTAAAAACTTAGAAGAAAATTACGTTCTTTGGAAATTTGTAAAGACACATCATTCAAAATTAGTCTGTCAAAATTTCAACCATCTGTTGCAATAAATGTGGAATTCCCACGCAAATTTCTGAAAAATGCGCCTTATTGGTCATCAAAATTTACTTTTCAGTGCAACACATTATTCCCAATTAGTTTGTCAAAATTTCAAACATCTGTAGCAATAAATGTAGAATTGCCATGTGAATATCTAAAAAATCCGCTTTTTTTTGTTACCAAAATTTGCTTTTCTTGTGCAACCATTTTTGTTGTGGTAAACTTGCGATGATTTTTCGGTATTTTCGAAACCTGCATTTATTATCTTTAGGACCGAATTTTCTATGCAATGTCTAAATTTTCGACTTTCTGGCCAACATTATATATTTTTATTATAATTTTTTTTAATCTTTTGACCTAATTTTTCGATTTTATTGTCAAAATTTTCGATTTTTTGGTCCGCATTTTTGATTTTTCGTTTAGTCTGCGTTTATTATCTTTAGGCCCGAGTTTTCGATGTTTTGTCTAAATTTTTGACTTTTTGGCCAACATTGTAGATTTTTATTTTCTTTTATCTTTTGCGCTATTTTTTTTTTTATTTGGTCCATCATTTTTATTTTTATGCCAGAATTTTAGATATTTGGTCTAAATTTTGTATCGTATATTTTAGATTTTTAGTCTATTTTTTATCCTATATTTTAGATTGTTTAACTTGAATTTCATTTCGTGATTTTTTTAAATTTTTTTGGCTATTATTTTCGAATTTCTGATCGGAAACTTATGGTTGGCAAATTATTTTGCTTCTACATAGTTTTTGATTTTTTGTCTGCGTTTTTTTATTTTTAGATCAGGATTCTTGATTTTTTTGGCCCATATTTTAGATTTCTGTATTTTCAATTTTTTTGTTTCAATTCTTTTTATTTTTCTTTATTTTGACCAAAATATTCGATTGGCTTGTAGAAATTTTCTTTTTTTTGTCCGCAATTTTTATCTTTACGCCCGTTTTCGATGTTTTGTCTATTTTTTTACCGTTTTAGACTATATTGTAGATTTCTTTATTTTTTAGTCTAAATATTTTTTATTTTGATGAACAATTTTCGATTTTTTCTGCATTTTTTATCTTTACGCCCGAGTTTTCGATGTTTTGTCTAAATTTTCACTTTTTTAGACCCTACTTTTTGGCCTATATTTTATATTTTCGATTGTTTTGGTTTCAATTTTAGGTCTTTTGGTCGAAATTTTCTTCATTTCGACTTAAATTTTTGATTCGTTTGTTAAAAATTTTGATTTTTTGGTCCACCACTTTGATTTTTGGGTACGAATTTTAGATTTTTGGTCCTAATTTTAGATTTTTGGTCCTAATTTTTTATTTTTTGTCCCATGTTTTAGATTTTTTTAACTTGAATTATTGATTTTATTGAGCAAATTTTTTTAATTTTTATTTTTGCTATTATTTTCTAATTTCCCGTTGGAACTTATTTTAAGCTAAAAAAGTTATATTTGGGGCGGAAAATGGCAAATTATTTTTCTTTTGCTTGTATTTTCAATTTTTTGGTCTGCATTTTTATTTTTAAATCAGGATTTTTCATTTTTTGACCGATATTTTAGATCTGTATAAGTGGCTCTACCATCAACATGTTCCACGAGCCGCCACTGATAAAGACCATCCTACTTCGTTTTTATTTCTGCGCATGTTTTACGCAATTACGGAAAGATATTGCTCTTTTTCCATTTTATCGCGAAACACAAACCGGATGTAAAATATAACTGGCAGTCAAATGAAAACTAATCTATGAATCAGTCTGAACTTTGGTTTGGTGACGTTTGACAGATGGCAGTACACGGCGGTAATGCCAACCTACCTCAGCAAAAACGGGACCTTTCTGATCGACCCTCGTATTGTGCAAGCTTGAGTTGTAAAAATAAATCATAATCAAAACATTTTATTTCTATATTTAAAAATAATAAAAAATGTATTTAAAAATCATAATAAAGAACAAATATAATAATAAGCCAAAAACTATTCTCCTAGTACAGTGTTTCTCAACCTTTTTGGACGAAACGCCCACTCTACTCGCCTCCTTTAATTTCCAACAGCTTAAAATTGTCGATCCTCTGTCTTCGACTTTTTAAAGGCTCCATATCGTCTCAAATTTCCTTCTAACCTTCTAAATTTAGGTTCTGGTATTCGCCGCTCTGGAAACCGTAGATGATAAATTCGTGCCGCAGCTCTTCGATTTCTATTAAATGGAAAATAAATTTGTAACATGTCTTTTAATTCGCTATTGTTCATGATTATGTCTGAAACACACACTTATAACAAATGGTTGACATTACTTAAACAATAAATGACATTTGTGGATTCGATTTTTTTCAAGGCACTCTACATTTATTACCAAAAAAATCATGTGATCAAGATTTATTATTATCTTTTTCTGGCATAAATATTAACTTAAAACTAACATATGTCCGTTATTGGATTCAGAAAAACAATTAAAATTAGAAAAGTATATGCAGCCATTTAAAAATTAAAAGTTGACTATCATTTGGCAATGAAGATGATTTAAAAATATATAATTACCGTCATTTTATAGTATTTAAACAGCCATTAACTTTATTTTTTTAGTTCATTCAAATCGATCAATAAATAACAGAGTTATGGCGTTGAGCGTTTTTTATCGTATCACATCGCATCTTGATAGTAACATTACCAATTTCACGTCATAGACTAATACAGACTTTCGAAGTAATTGCCGAGAGAATGGAAGCAATTGAAGTGAATTAAACGGACCCCAGTTGTTTTTTGTTGTTGCGTTTGTAGCAGGGATCGAACCGAATACGGGGCAGATGGATCCAATTTACAGCAGCGATTAGAGAGTATTTTTGTAAGAATAACGCCGCGTGCCTGACGTCATATAGCGGTGGCACTAATTCGCAAATACGCAATTGCGAAAAAGATCGGACATGATTCATGTGTCGGCCGGTAAATGAGCGCGAGCACGGCCGTGAAAAGTTGGGATCGCGACCCGTTGCACTTGGAATCGCATTTCACTCTTTCCCCTCCGGCGGCTCCCCGCCCCCGCAACACGCAGCGCCCACTTGTCATTGAGTTTTGTTCGTCTCGGCGAGTGTAACGCGCATAACACCGCGACTCCTTTTTTTGAGTAATGCGTTAATTATAGCGTTCATAATTGCCCCGCGATTTTTGCGACTCTATTATTTCCTTTGTTATCGCGTGCACGAGCCGACTTTGTTGTTGTTTTTTTTTATATCAAGGATGGAAGAAAACAACAGTCTCGAAGCCCACACCAAATAAACGTATCAGGAAACCGTGAAAGTCGGTACTGACACGGATTGAAATTCAATTTCGAAGATTCCCGCGACGACGTGTCCCGGTTTTACGAAGAATGTCACTTAAGAAAAAAATTACGAAAACGATCGTTTTTTTTAACAGTTTTGCCAATCGAGTTGATCGCCGCGGAGATATTTACATTAACGGGAACGGCCGGGAAAGTTCAAAACTAATCCGTTAACAGCTTTTTCGGCTGTAAAATAATTTCCATGGGATTATCTTGGAAATTTTGAACTTTCACCGCCCGCTTGTTATTGATTTCTTTCCTAGAATATTAATTAATATTTTATGTTCTACTTAAAGCGGTTAACTGTCTCTATGGTTTTTGTAATAAAGTGAATCGTTATAAATTAATCATATTTTTTCGCATCTTATTAAATAATATAAACGTTATTAAATCGTTTTTGATTGAGAAAGTTGTCCATTATTCGGCCGAATCATTTTCTCCACAGGTGACGTCCAATAAAATGATGGCGGTTTCATTACCCAACAGGTTTCAGCCAATGGCATGACAACGATTTTACTTTCTCAACAGTTTAGTTGTTACTATGGTTACGATTTGCTGCCGCAATCTCTAAATAGAAAAAAATATTCGTTATAATTTAATACAAACAGAAAAATCTTTAAGTAATTATTTAATATAATGCCAAAAAGTACAATATTAAACTCGTGAGCAAGTTGGCCATTGCCACTCGGGTAAATTGCAACACGAGCCGTAGACAATGGCCAACTTTCTCACTCGTTTAATTTAATAATATACTATTTTTCTACGACCGATAAGTAATGTGGGCTTTTGCGCATTCATTCGACAACGCGGTACTTTCCCGCACGTTACCTATAGCAACGTGCAGGAAAGTACTTCACCGCATGCTTGAATGAAATGTAGATTTTTTCTGTGTAGTTGCGCACTTTTTTTTTTCTTACACCAATCCTGGAATTTTTCAGATTGCTTTTCACGCTTCATTATAGATTCATATCCTGCGGGGTTTGGGAATATTGAGCCCGAGGCGCCGGCATTTTTTTGATACGTACCAGCTTCAAACTGAATGACTTTTATACAGGGTGTCCCATTTTAAATTGCCACCCCAAATATCTCGAAACCTGAGCAGCATGGCAAAAAATGTTTCAGATGAAAGTTGTAGGGTTCGGTGGGGGACATATTCTGGTGACCTTGATAATGACCTTGTGGTCAATTTTCAAGGTCAAACGAAGATCAACTTTGATTTTTTAATAAATAATTGAAAGGGAATTGTAAACATATTGTAAAAACTGATGTCAAAAAAAGGATAAAAAATATTACTATATGAACATTTTGAAGGCAAATTTGCAAAAATTTCCCGAATTTTAAGAACAATCTCAATCAATTTGAAACAAATTTTTGAAAATTATTTCAACCGCTCGCTGTACAAAACTGATTTTTTAATTAAATAAAATCTCTTCATTTACCACATAAAATATATTACAATGAACTAAAACAGTGGATGTAAGGGTAAAATAATATTAGTAATACAAAATTTAGAGAAAATGGCATCTAATTTTGGCATTGGTATTTTTTGGTGAATTTGGAAAGGTTCAAGCCAACTGAAATTATTTTTATATTTTATTAAATTGTGTTTATGTTTGAAATAAATTCGGTTATTACAAAGTTTTATTACATATATCGTATGTTCATTAAAAAAAAACTCAAGTGTGCCATGATTTTTTTTATTTTTAAAAATTTAAGTTGGCACACATGTTAGGAATTGACATACAAAACGTCAGATCATTCTAAAAGTCACAATTATTCAGTCGTCACAAAGGTATACGCAACCAGCAAAAACATTTCTAGTTGAAAGTTATTTCCGAAATGGGACTAAAGTGGACGGAAATTGGTCTTGTATTCATTCGACGCACCTATGGCAGAGTTTCAGGAAGAATTTCCTAACGTTCACATTTTCATGAAACGGGTAGTATTCTCCGTATACCAGGAAGTGGTAGACCTGTCAAACATACTTACGGTGCTATTAACACAGCCCAAGGAATTTTGGAAGATGAACCTACGTCTTCTCTGCGTCGTTTATCACAGAAAATTAATTTATCGGTAGGAACATGCCGCAAGTAACATAACCTCAATATGTGTTACCAACACAAATTTTAAAAAATAAAAAATTATGGCACACTTGAGGTTTTTTTTTTAATGAACACTTTATTATTATAATTTACGACTCTCTTTTTTCTTCTTCGTCTTCTTCGTTGGCCATCGACCAAAGGTCTTTCCGCCTTATTTTTATATTTTTCTCCAGTGGAGGAAAATATTACAATTTTTCTGAACTATTTCTATTTAAGTACGATTATCTTAAATCGTTGCAACTTTTTGCAGAGTTATGACCGAGAATACATTTATAGTAAATTTGGAAAATTTGAAGCCGATGGCGATTTTTTTATTTTATTTTCTACAGTCGACGAAAAGATGGCAATTTTTAATTTTTTTGCTCTCTCTTCAAAATTCAAAAATTGGGACGGGCGTTCGCAAATTTTTATAAAATTATAGCCTAAAATGAACGTTGAGTGAATTTGGAAAGTTTCAAGACGATGGTAAATGTTTTTATATTTTTCTTTAATCGCTGAAATAATCAAGTTTTTTTTTTTAACTTTGCGCTCTGTTTAAGTACTGTTATCTCAAAAATTAGGAATGGGCTGTTTGCAAGTTTTCGTACCAAATTTTGAAGTTTTATGAAGTTAGCATTTGTTTTTATATTTTTTTTCGAATCGCCAAAATCATTATATTCTTTTGAAACCTAGAACTCTGTTTAAGTGGGATTATCTTAAAAATTAGAAAACCGTGTTAGTAACGTTTTACAAAATTTGAGTGAAATTAAAGCCGGTGGCAATTATTTTTGTTTATATTTTTCAATCGCCGAAATTATCATAATTTTTTACACTTGAAATTCGACGTTCAATTTTTTTTTTTGATTTTTTAAGGATAACTCTTGAACACATTACCAGATTTTAAAAATTTTTGGTGCACTGTGTTGTTCTTACCGAATAGATGCAGATAAAACCAAAAAATAAATTCGATATTCAATTGTTTTTTGATGTTTCAAGGATAACTCTTAAACATTTTTTTTATCAAGCCCGATATAAAAAAAACCGCTCAATTGTTTTGTGGTTTTGAGAAGTTAACTCTTGAACAAAAAGGCCGACTTTAAAAATTCCTCCCGAAAAGTATTGTATTGTACTCGTCGAGTACAGGACCAAAAAATAATTTGTCTTCAATTATTTTTTTAAGGTTAACTTGATAACTCTTGAGCGAAAGAACAGATTTTGTAAATTCTTTCGGTACTCATTAGTGATGAGATAAACGGTCATTTTCCAGAAGCGGTTATAACAATTACTGTTACTACAAATAACTAGTTATTTAAAATAAATTACTGTTACCACAAAATAGCTAGTTATTTAGTAACCGTTATTTAAAATAACTTTACTCAGTAACAGTTTGTAACAAAATGAATATTAGGGGTCAATTAGCACAAAATGCAAAAATCGCACTTTTCAAGTTCGAATATTTTAAAATCGATATTTTGATTTTGGAAATTGCACAATTGCTAAACACGTTGTCCGATTTTGATGATTCTAACGTAACCATCTGGAGAATTTAATGCAATTTAAAAACGGGTTAATAATCATGTTTTTTGTAAAACACGCAAACCGTAAAAATTGCACGAATTAAAAGTCCGAAGATTGAAATTACGAATTTTATTTTTGAAATTGCACAACTGCCAAATACGTTGTCCAATTTTAGTCATTCTCAGGTCAAAATTGTGGCAAATTTCATGCAATTTACAATCCGGATTAGTTTTACTTTTTCAAGAAATCAACGCAAAATGCCAAACTCGCACGTTTTCAAACTTCGAAAATATCAATTTTTAAAAACACAACTGCCGAATGCGTTGTTAGATTTTGACGATTCAAACGTCAAAATATGGAAAATTTAGTGTACTTTTACAACGGATTACGAAATGTTTGTGTGAAATTAACACAAAATGCAAAAATTGCAACTTAAAATTTTAAAATCGCGACTTAGATTTTTGAAATTGAACAACTACCGAATGATTTGTCCGATTTTGATGATTTAAATGTGAATGTTAGTATTATTCAAAACGGTTCAAAACTGGCGGATCCTATGGAGGGGCAAATAATCTCTCCCTTGAATCTAGGTTTCTTGTCGGTCCTCCTGAAACGTCAAAAATTAACGCAAAACGTCAAAATTACGAAGAAGACCGAAGATTTAAATTGCAATTTTGATTTTTAAATTGCTCAACGCGTTGACTGATTTTGATGATATAAATATCAAAATATGGTGAATTTAATGTCATTTTAAAACGGATTTCCAAATTTTCTCTTGAAATTAATGCAAAAATAGCAGTTTTTAAATTTTCAAATTTTCGCGACTTTGATTTTTGAAATTGTACAACTGCCGAATGTGTTGTTCGATTTTGATGAATAATAATAATAATAATAATAGTTTATTCGTGCCAATACCAGGAGTTTATACAAGTCAGAAAATGGCTTTTATGGTTTAAAATTTCAAAATTTGAAGAATTTCTTGTAATTTTAAAACGGAATATTTTCTCGTGAAATCACTGGCTATTTTGTGTTTGTCAATTTTATGTCAAATTCTTTTCAATATTTGTTCGAGTTTTTTTTAGACGTGATTCGTTATTGAATCGAGTCCTGTTACTTAGAACTGATTCTTTATTGAATCGGTTATAAGAGTTACTGTTACTAAGAAGTTATTCGTTATTTAATCGCGTTCCTTTTATAAAATAACTTTAATTAACGGTTACCGTTATTATTTCTCAGTAACGGTTCCAAAGTGGCAGTTGGTGAAAATAACGCTCATCACTAGTACTCATTAAAAATATGTAGATAAGATCAACGAATTATTTTCCGTTTCGTGCTTATATTTTAGTTTTTTACTTTAATTAAGAGCTAATTCTGCAAGTGTTTTTTTTTTCGATTTTTCAAAACCTTGAGTGCAATTTTCGTTCCCTCCAGTGCAGTTTTGAGTCAATTCCTCTTGTTTTCAGTAGCAATATTGCAAATATATTTACAAGTAATGAAAAGTACACTCTTTCTGCATAGTTTTCGTAGTTTTGGAGCTAATTCTACAAGTGATTATTTTTTTACAATTTTTCAAAACATTGAGTGCAAATCTTCTTCACTACAGAGCAAATTTTGAGTTTATTCCCTTATTTTCTGCAGGAGCATGTCGTTGTTTTCGGGAAATTAAAAGTAGACTATTTTTGAATAATAGTTTATTTGAAGCGAAACAAAGTAATACATTTAAAAAAAAATTCAAATCGTCGAGTGCAAATTTTCTTTGCTACAGAGCAAATTTTGAGTTTTTTCCTATGTTTTCTGGGGCTAATCACCCCGAGTGCAATTTTCGTACTTGAATTTTCAATCTTCTTGTTTTCATTTTTTGTCGTTAAGACCGGATTTTGATATTTTCGTCTAAATTTTTAATCTTTTAGCCTTATTTGTTTTTTCTAAATTTTCAATTTGTTAAAATTTTCGATTTTTAGTCCGCAATTTTGATTTTTAGGATCGAGGTTTTTAATTTTTTATCCTGTATTTTAGATTTTTTTTAACCTAAATGATTGATTTTTATACGCGACTTGTTTTATTTTTTTGCCGATATTTTCAAGTTTTTTTGATGGTTTTTGATTTCTTGCTCTTGATTTTAGATTTTTTAACTTGAATTATTATTTTTTATGGGCGATTTTTTTTCACTTTTTGGTTACTTTTGACTAAAATCGATTAAATTTAATTCCTTTTAAATTTTTTTTTTCAGAGACCATTCTGAACCCTATTTGTCCATAAAATTTCTAGTGTGTGTCTCTCTAATTAAAAGAAAAAGATAATCATTTCACAAAAATAACTTTTTTATCACAATTTTGGCGCGAAATTCAAATTTTTAAGGTGGGAAAAGTGGTTTTTAATTATTTTAACTATCTTCCACACTGTTTAAAATTCTGAAAAACATGTATGTTATAGAATTTGGTAAAAAATGAATTTTAAAAACTTTTACTTCATTTTTCTATTTGAATTTGGCGCCAAAAAAATTGAAAAAAAATGGTGATGTGGCCATCATGTTACTTTCTCCGACTTTATATTTACGTTTTCATGGGTTTATTTTCAATTGAAATCATATTGTAAATGTACATCGAGCGTTGCGTAAACTCGGATGAAACTGACGTTTAAAACGTCAAAATCATGAAAGATGGAAAAAATATACATCAAATTCAAAAACTCGGTTTACTCAAAAACTAACGAGATTTCGAAAAAAAACTTATTCTTTATAAGTTGTTCATTTTAGCATTCTCTACAATTATTATTCACATATATTTGATGTAACTGTTATCGTTTCATAATTATAAACCAAAAATTAAAAAAAATTAATAAATTTTTTTCTCGAATAGCAATGATTTTATGAAAAATATTTTGAAGCAAAAGATGTTAATTTCTTTGTTGTCTTCGATGTTTGTTTAAATGTTTTTGTGATATTTTTTATATTTAAGAAAATATTGGCAAAAAACAAAAAACAATTAAGGTAAAAACCCACTTCCGGTGTACGAAATTTTACCAAAAGCTTTTCAGTTCTTCAGATTATCAAATAAGACGTATGTTCCTAGTTTCATATCAATTACTCTATTAGTTTTTGAGATACAGCGCACACAGCACACACACACACACACGCACACACGCACACACGCACACACAAAACATTTTTTTCCAGAAATTGTTGAAATGGCATCTAGGGACTCCAAAACGGATATTTCCGTAAAAAAAATTTTTGAAAAAAAAAACACGATTACAATAAAGTAAAAATACTGCGAGAAGTATTTTTGTTTTGTTTTGGGTAGACGTGGTTTCAGCTTGATTCGAGCCATTGAGAAAAAAACGTAAAATTCACGTTTTCAGTCATATCTCGACAACGAATTGCTTCAGGAGGCTAAAATTTCGAGAAATCAACGGCATTTTTAATTATCCTTCATCCAGTCATCGCGATTATTGATTTGCTTTGGGGGCACTTTTGACCGTCTTATTCGGATATACCCTTTTTGATTTCTTTGCCGGCATTTCATTTGTATAATTTGTTATTTCCATCTTTCATAGTTTTGACGTTTTAAACGCCAGTATCATCCGATCTAATAAATTGTAAAAGTGGCTCTACCATCAACAGGCTCCACGAGCAGCCACTGACCGCTCGATGTACATTTAAAATATGATTTAAATTTTAAATAAACCATGAAAGCGTAAATATAAATGATACCATTAAGTTCGAAAAAGTAACATGATGGCCACATCACCATTTTTTTTGTTCCCCAACATGAATATGTGACTCGGGAGAAAAACACTCAACGCAAACGAGCATAGTTTGAAGAGTTTGACAAATCGTATTTTTTGGAGGGTTTAAAGAAATTACAGAATTGCTGGGAAAAGTGTATCGCCTTAAAAGAGATTACAATGAAAAATAAAAAAAATAATGAAAAACTGCGTCTTCATTCCTAACACGTTCCTAACACGGGTACTTGATCGACTCTCGTATATATTTAACCTTAAAGTTGTTTGCTGGTCCTCGAAACTTAGAACCCAAAAATACCGGTCTCCCAGACAACATAGTTTGCGGAGCTCTGCTTAGAGTCCATAATAACTACCATAAATGTTACTAACCGACCGTTTTCATTTTCTTAATTTATGCCAGGTTTTGTGGCCATTTTGTTATTTTCCACTGTGCAACGCAATATTTTTCCGGTATTTTAGTGTCTATTTGAAGCTTATTTTTTAAGAAAACCCATGAATTGTTTTTAATAATACATATGCACAGAAGGTAGGCAGTTGGCCATTATCATTGTTTTTGTCCGGAGTTCAGTGTTTACGTGAAACTTTCACGTTATCGCCACGTACAAAACGTGAGCGTTGCAGTGGGTCGATAGTCAATTGGGGATTCCCTGGCAAACAAGTCAACAACATTTTTTCCATGAATAATGAGCCCCCGCCGCCTTCGCACGACATACTGCAATTCATTTTTTAAACGTCGGATACGGGTCAAGTCGATTACATCACACCGGGCCGTCCGCACACGGATGACAATGAAAGGTGCGAGCGAGCGCATCGGTCGATCGCAAATGTACAACTCGAAATGTGGGAGCGCAATCATTCAAGTTTCTTTCTCTAGCGGAGTGTATAACGGCTGGAAGAGGAATAATCAGCGCTCGGCGGCTGCAAGTGTTGTCGGCTGGAGCGGGTCCAAGTCGTGAGCTCGTGAGACGACTCGCGGCGCGGCGGCACAGTTCCGGAATGTGCATGTAATAAATTGGAGGGCAATTTGTGCGACTTCACTTATCCCCGAGCCGTCGTCGGCGGCCGTTAATAAAAATAAAGTAAGCGCTAATTTGCGCGCGCCTTTAATTGCGCCGCCAATGACACTTAATGAGGCCGATTCGCGTGCGTGCGTGCGTCAAAAGCGGACGAAAAGGAAAAATGTGGGAAAGGGCGAGCTTTTTTTTTATTATCCGCAATACATGCGTGCGCTCGAATAATTGAAATTCGCCGCTCCCCGAACCGGGAGGCGGCGGCGGGCGGTGGGATGGCGTGCGTGCGTGCGTGCGTGCGTGCTGCCGGCGGCTTCCGCGAGATAAGTGGATTACAATTAAGGCCGCACAGTGACGCGTCGCAGGCCGCAGCGGACCCGCGCCGCCGTTAATGTGTGTCGGACGGCGCGACGCTCCCACGACCCGCACCACTCTTGCTCACCGATGCCGCTGCGGATGTAAAATTTAAATTTCACGAAACTCCTGCGGCGGCATTTGCGGACTTGACGGCGCCGCCGCTCTCCACTCTCGCATCTCTCGAATCAATTAGCCGCAATTAAACGGCGGATCGCTTAATATTTCACGCGAGTTCAGCCATTTTTGCGCACTAAACGCGCGTTAATTGAGGGCGAAATCTCATTAAATTTTCACGCCCTCATTTTTTATTCCGCCGCCGTCACCACTTCCTCCACTTTCAATCCACGACAATTTACGAGAAAAAATACAATATCGGCAACAATTAAATACTCGTAATTATAATTCCACCAGAACAAATCGCACGATATCCGGCGAAATGAAGAGAGGTATACTTTGATCAATGGATCTTTGCATGCACGTCATAGATATCTGAACCAAGTTCCGACAACATTTTCATGCGTTTACTCTCTCTATGCGATAAGTTAAATTAGACGCAATTATATGTGTACGTATGTCGTTCAAGGCGAGAAAACTCAGTTTTCGGTAATGATGCGCACGCAGACCCAATTGATCAAACTATAGTACATTGTTAACTGTATTAAAAAAAACATTTTATTTTTAATATTTGTGGTTACAACGTAATAAAAATTTTCAATGAATTATCACGTCGTAATCGTCGTAACCAGGGTCAGTTTTGGGCATGTGGCCATCCTGCAAAAAAGCCACCACCTGGTAGAAAAGACAAAAATGGTGATGTGGCCATCATGTTACTTTCTCCGACTTGATGGTATTATTTATAGTTACGCTTCCATGGTTTATTTTCAATTTAAATCATATTTTAAGTCTGCATCGAACGTTTCGTAGACTCGGATAAAACTGACGTTTAAAACGTCAAAATTATGAAAGATGGAAAAATGTACTTCAAATTCAAAAACTCAGTTTACTCAAAAACTAAAGAGATTTCGAAAAAAACTTATTCTTCAAAAATTGTTCATTTTGGCATTTTCTGCAATTATTATTCACATAAATTTGCTGTAACTATTAGCGTTTCATAATTGTATACCAAAAATGAAAAAAAAATTAATAATTTTTTTTCTCGAATAACAATGATTTTATGAAAAATATTTTCGAACCAAAGATGTTCATTTCTTTGTTGTCTTCAATATTTGCTTCAATATTTTTGTGATATTTTTCATATTTAAGAAAATATTGGAAAAAAACAAAAAACAGTTAAGGTAAACACCCACCTTTTTTACCAAAAGCTTTTCAGTTCTTCGGATTAAAAAATAAAACTTATGTTCAAAGTTTCATATCAATTGGTCCATTAATTTTTGAGATACAGCGCGCGCACACACACACACACACACACACACACACACACACACATACACACACACACACACACCTATACACGTCCCTCAATATCTGTGGCAACCCATGAATAAGCCTCAATTGTGGCGCTTTCGTTTAGATGCTGCCCTTTCGCTGCTCCTTTCCGCGTTATTTCCGAATATGTGGTCAATTTTACTTTACCATCCATTTAAACAAAGTTATTGCAAAAAAAATATTAAATATAGGGAAACGTGAAGTGTGTATCGAGGGTGCCACAAATATACGGAAACATACCGTGTGTGAGCTTGTGTTGCCACAAATATTGCATAATATACCAGTGTGTGAAAAGCAACGTTACCACGAATCGTAACATATATTTATTTTTTGCTTTCTCTATTTTGAACATCTTTGGCTTTTAAATGCATGATTGTTTCATTGAAAATGAATCATTCATGTTACTGTCTCCGATTAAATTGCAGTAGGGCTTTTAGAGATATTTTTCATATTTATTGATTTTTTTCAAAAATTGCTCAGCTTTAGAAAGAATTTTATTCTTTGTCAATTGTTTATTTTGAAATTATTTACAAACATTGAAAATGTAATTTCTAAATAAATAGATATAAAATTATACACTTTCATTTTTACATTTTTACTTTCTCCGTTACGAAGTACGAGAAAGTATTGTGATCGTGATTTTTTTTTCAAAATTTTTTTTTGCGGAAATATCCGTTTTGGGGTCTCTGGATGCCATTTCATTTGTATGTGTGTGTGTGTGTGTGTGTGTGTGTGTCTGCTGTGTGCGCTGTATCTCAAAAACTCATAAAGCAATTGATATGAAACTTCCAACATACGTCTTATTTGATAATCTGAAGAACTGAAAAGCTTTTGGTAAAATTTCGTACACCGGAAGTGGGTGTTTACCTTAACTGTTTTTTGTTTTTTGCCAATATTTTCTTAAATATGAAAAATATCACAAAAACATTTAAACAAACATCAAAGACAACAAAGAAATGAACATCTTTTGCTTGAAAATATTTTTCATAAAATCATTGCTATTCGAGAAAAAAAATTATTAATTTTTTTAAATTTTTGGTTTATAATTATGAAATATAATAGTTACATCAAATTTATGTGAATAATAATTGTAGAGAATGCCAAAATGAACAACTTTTAAAGAATAAGTTTTTTTCGAAATCTCGTTAGTTTTTGAGTAAACCGAGTTTTTGAATTTGAAGTATAATTTTTCCATATTTCATGATTTTGACGTTTTAAACGTCAGTTTCATCCGAGTTTACGCAACGCTCCATGTACATTTAAAATATGATTTTAATTGAAAATAAACCCATGAAAACGTAAATATAAAGTCGGAGAAAGTAACATGATGGTCACATCACCATTTTTTTTTCAAAATAAAAACTACGAAGAACATTTATTTTTAAAAATTCACATTAACGGTGCACAAAATTTTATCAAATGCCTTTTAGCAAAATTTAATAGCAAAATTGTTACAATACTAACTTTACGAAGCAGCGTTATTAAAATTATAAATATTTCATTGTAGAAATATAGTCTATTTATTCCGCAGATAGAGTTGTTAAAGCACCCACAATCGCCGCATGTTCTGCGCAAAAATCTGATTTACAGATTTATTATTATTTTTCTGCCACCTTCAAAATATTAACAATCGATGGAGATATTAATTTGTATTTTTTTTGCCTTCGAGTGTTCGTTAACAAAAAAATCATAAACTCGACTGAAAATTGCTGCACATTCAAAAACCAAAATTATTTTGGAATATTGACGTCTTGTGAAGCAAACAATTTTTTTTGGGGAGGGGGATTTGATCCCTTTGTTTCATATTAATTTTTAATTTTTTGCATTCGAGTGTGCGTCATTGAAAAAAACACATTTTCAAAAATTTAAAACTCAACTGAAAATTGCTGCACATTCAAAAATCAAAATTATTTTGAAAGATCGACGTCTTGTGAAGTGAACAGAATTTTTATAGGATTTCATCCCTGCGTTTCATATTAATTTTTAATATTTTTCATTCGAGTGTGCGTCATTGAAAAAAATACATTTTCAAAAATTTCTAACACGACTGAAAATTGCTGCAGATTCAAGAATCAAAATTAATTTGAAAAACTGACGTCTTGTGAAGTAAACTGAATTTTTGTAAGATGTTGTCAGTGCGGTTCATATTAATTTTTAATTTTTTGCGCTCGAGAGTTCGACATTGAAGAAAATACATTTTCAAAAATTCATAACTCGACTGAAAATTGCTGCACATTCAAAAGCCTAAATTATTTTAAAAGATCGACGTCTTGTGAAGTAAACTGAATTTCTGTAGGATTTTATTCCTGCGTTTCATATTAATTTTTATTTTTTTGTGCGTCATTGAAAAAATTCATTTTCAAAAATTCATAGCTCGACTGAAAATTGCTACACATTCAAAGACCAAAATTATTTTGAAAGATCGACGTCTTTTAAAGTGAGCTGAATGTTTGTAGGATTTTATCCCTGCGTTTAATATTAATTTTTAATATTTTGCATTCGAGTGTGCGTCTCAGAAAAAAATATATTTTCAAAAATTCATAACTCAACTGAAAATTGCTGCACATTCAAAAACCCAAATGATTTTAAAAGATCGACGTCTTGTGAAGATATTTGAATTTTTGTAGAATTGTTTTCCCGCGTTTCATATTGATTTTTAATTTTTTCGCTAGAGAATTCGTTATTAAATAAAATACATTTTCAAAAATTCGTAACTCGACTGATAAATGCTGCGCATTCAAAAACCAAAATGATTGTGAATGATTGACGTCTTTTGAAGTGATTTTAATTTTTTTTAAATCTTTTTCCCGCGTTTTATATTATTTTTTATTTTTTTGGCGCTTGAGAATTCGTCATTGAAAAAAATACATTTTCGAAAATTGTTAACTCGACTGAAAATTGCTGCATATTCAAAAACCAAAATTATTTTGAAAGATCGACGTCTTGTGAAGTAAACTGAACTTTTGTGCGATGTTATCCTTGCATTTCATATAATTTTTATTTTTTTGCACGAGAGTGTAGTCGGGAAAAAATCGGTAGAATTATTCAAAATTAATATTTCAGTTTAAAATTGTGGCATCGTGTGTAAGTTGCCACAATTTGAGAATTTACCACAGTTCAGGATGATTCATACACAAGTCGCCACAAATATACGGAAACCTACACATACAAACACACACACAGACACAATTTTTTTTTTCCAGAAATTGTTGAAACAGCATCTAGGGACCCCAAAACGGATATTTCCGTAAAAAAATTTTTGAAAAAAAAATCACGATCACAATACTTTCTCGTACTTCGTAACGGAGAAAGTAAAAAACAATATTTATTGCACCAACGAACCAGTTATAAAATTTTTCAGTAAAAAAATAAATAAAACATGCTTTAACGATATTATGATAAACCACTGGTAATATAGTTAGGGTCAAAATAGAAAATTCTGAATTCCACGTTAATTTCGACAGATGTATGAAATTTAAACTTTTCTCGTTTCATTATTTCAAATAGAAAAAACAAAACAGTTTCTAAATAATAACGAGGCTGCAATTTCAAAATTATTCACAATAACCAGGGGCGGCTCGTTATATAGAACCAAGGAGCCATGGCACTACCTGTAGTAGTTTCAAGCTCAACAAGAATTTTTAATTAATTCTTAAAACACTTTTTCGCTAGTTACTTTGGTCTAGGAAGATAAATCGTACTTTCTTTCTTCAAAAGAGGAGGGGGAGGGGGTATATTGCATAGGTGGCTCTACTATCAACATGTTCCACAAGACGCCACTGGTTATAACTGTTTTTTTTAACATGCATTTTTTAATTGCGTTCAAAATTGAGCATTTTCTAAAATAAATAAAAAAATAGTAGTAATTGTTTAAAAATTCTAAAATAATTCTAATCAACTCCCATATTATTATATTTTAAGAATATAATCAACTTCTAAAATTCCAACAATTTTAAAATGGGTAATAACTGTTTGTTGTTAAACATGCATTTTTCAATTGCGTTCAAAATTGAGCATTTTCTAAAAAAATAAAAAATAGTAGAAATTGTTTAAAAATTCTAAAATAATTCTAATCAACTCCCACATTATTATATTTTAAATATTTTAAGAATATAATCAACTTCTAAAATTCCAACAATTTTGTTAACGGGTAATAACTGTTTGTTGTTAAACATGCATTTTTTAATTGCGTTCAAAATTGAGCATTTTCCAAAATAAATAAAAAATAGTAGAAATTGTTTGAAAATTCTAAAATAATTCTAATCAACTCCCACATTATTATATTTTAAATATTTTAAGAATATAATCAACTTCTAAAATTCCAACAATTTTGTTAACGGATAATAACTGTTTGTTGTTAAATTTGCATTTTTTAATTGCGTTCAAAATTGAGCATTTTCTAAAATAAATAAAAAATAGTAGTAATTGTTTAAAAATTCTAAAATAATTCTAATCAACTCCCACATTATTATATTTTAAGAATATAATCAACTTCTAAAATTCCAACAATTTTGTTAACGGGTAATAACTGTTTGTTGTTAAACATGCATTTTTTAATTGCGTTCAAAATTGAGCATTTTCTAAAATAAATAAAAAATAGTAGAAATTGTTTAAAAATTCTAAAATAATTCTAATCAACTCCCACATTATTATATTTTAAGAATATAATCAATATTAGTATAATTTAGACTTATTTAGCAATTCGCTGAATAAATTTAAGAGGCAATGTAAACAAATAGTGTCTAGTAATAATATTTTAAATGTTTCCTATGTGCGTTAAATATTTTACTTTTAAGTTGTTACTGTAAAGCACTTTCTGTGCTCATTATGTATATTGTATAGGTATAGCCGTTAATAAAGTTTGATTTGATTTGATTTGAACTCCGTAAATTCCAATAATTGTTTAATGGGTTATAACGAGGAACGGCTCGTTATATAGAGTTAAGTAGTTTTAAGCTCACCAATAATTTTTAATTATTTCTTAAAACACATTTTCGCCAGTTACTTTGGTCTAGGAAGATAAATCGTACTTTCTTTCTTCAAAAAGGGGGAAGGCGGGTATATTGTAAAGGTGGCTCTACCATCAACATGTTCCACGAGCCGCCACTGACAATGACTATAATAATATGCATATTTTTAACCTCCAAAAAGTTGGAAAATTAGCGATTCTCTTTGTAAAGACATACCTCTTGGTTGGCAAAAACATTTTGCGAACCTCTAGAAGTACAGAAATTGTCAATTGTCACTCGCTTCGAGTGTGCCAAACGAAAACAGGAAGTAGATAATGTTATTCTGAACAGAAAAGTTCAAATAAACATACGTCCGATTTCTTATCGTTATCAAAATAAATAATCTTAAAGATTTTTCGATCGTAAAAAAATATTACAAATTTTCAGAATAAATTTATTAGATTGCCATGAATTTAAACAAACATATTTGAGCAGGTTAATGTTGATGTGACAGTTGTTTGTACAAAAATAACAGAGCAATCCGTCAGTTGCTGTTAGTTACTCCGAGTAAAATTACTTAAATATTTATCATTTTCCATCCATCGGGAAATTTAATGTTTAGCCAATTTCTGATATTTCTTGCATAATCACAAGGTGCTCCATCCTGTTGGGACTAGTGGCGGCTCGTGGAACATGTTGATGGTAGAGCCACTTATACAATATACCAGGGCGGCTCGTGATATAGAGCCAAGGAGCCATGGCACTACTTGCAGTTTCAAGCTCAGCAAGAATTTTGAATAAATTCTTAAAACACTTTTTCGCCAGTTACTTTGGTCTAGGAAGATTATTATTATTAGATTTGCAAATCATTGTTTTATCAAACTAAATAGAGTTTTTGAAAATCCACCGATTATTTCGAAAGTTGTGAATTTTTGAAAATTTTAGATCTCGAATTGTGTAATTCTCGAGTGAAAAATTAAAAAAATATATAAAACGTGTCGACTAAATTCTACAAAAATTAAATTATATTTACAAATCAGAGTTTTATCAGATGATATCGAGTTTTTGAAAATCCACCAATTATTTCGCGAGTTGTGAATTTTTGAAAATTTTAGTTTTACAATTGTGTAATGCTCGAGTGAAAAATTAGAAAAATATATAAAACGTGTCGACTAAATTCTACAAAAATTAAATTAGATTTACAAATCGTGGTTTTATCAGATGGAATGGAGTTTTTGAAAATCCACCAATTATTTCGCGAGTTGTGAATTTTTGAAAATTTTAGTTTTACAATTGTGTAATGCTCAAGTGAAAAATTAAAAAAAATATATAAAACGTGTCCACTAAATTCTACAAAAATTAAATTGGATTTACAAATCGTGGTTTTATCAGATGGAATGGAGTTTTTGAAAATCCACCGATTATTTCGCGAGTTGTGAATTTTTGAAAATTTTAGTTTTACAATTGTGTAATGCTCAAGTGAAAAATTAAAAAAATATATAAAGTGTGTTGACTAAATTCTACAAAAATTAAATTAGATTTACAAATCGTGGTTTTATCAGATGGAATGGAGTTTTTGAAAATCCACCGATTATTTCGCGAGTTGTGAATTTTTGAAAATTTTCGTTTTACAATTGTGTAATGCTCAAGTGAAAAATTAAAAAAATATATATAAAGTGTGTTGACTAGATTCTATAAAAATTAAATTAGATTTACAAATCGTGGTTTTATCAGATGGAATGGAGTTTTTGAAAATCCACCAATTATTTCGCGAGTTGTGAATTTTTGAAAATTTTAGTTTTACAATTGTGTAATGCTCGAGTGAAAAATTAGAAAAATATATAAAACGTGTCGACTAAATTCTACAAAAAATTAAATTATATTTACAAATCATAGTTTTAACAGATGCTGTCTCTGCAACTGACCACTGACCCTACTTATCTGTATTGCCACCCTTGTTACCTCGGCCGTACCAGAAAAAATCCCGCGAACCGTCACTGAGGAACACCCAAATATACTTTGATCAATGGATCTTTGCGTGCATGTCATAGATAGCTGAACCTAGCTCCTACAATTTTCATGCGTTTACAATTTCTATGGTAAATCGAATTAGACGCAATCATGTGTGTACGTATGTCGTCCAAGTTGAGAAAACTCGGTCTTCGGTAATGACGCACAGGCAAAGATCCATTGATCAAAACATATCTATAGAAGATAAGCTATAGAGAAAAAAGAATGACAGGATTAATCAGGCAACGTGAAAATCGATAAACACCTGAAAATTCCATACGTGACTGCACCATCGCACATCCGCTCTCCGCCAACTCAACAACAAACGGATGTGTGTTCTGATTAGGATTCGCGGCGGCCGATCGTTTATTAGAATGCGATCCATTAGTCCGGCTGTCGGCGTCGGGTGGGCGTTATAAATAAGGCGGCAGGAATGATTTTATTATTATGATGATTTTCTTCCTCGCTGTGTGTGTGTGTGTGTGTGTGTGTGTGTGTGTGTGAAATCGTGACGAATGATTTATCCGTCTCTTCGGCTCCGCCGCGCCGCGACACGAACGTGAAATTCACCTTTTGTGACGGACTGTTAAACCAGAACCAGACTTTCGGCTGGGGAAGGCGTGGCATTGATTTAAGGCCAGCGTTTCGTCTGTGCCGCGGACCTTCCTCGATATACGCGCCCGAGGAGGCCGCGAGCCGTTTATATTGAGGCACTTAATCGGCATCCTAATCTAATTTTACCTTCGGATATCGCGCTCTCGCAGTCGCACACACACAGGCACGCACGCCCTCGCCTGCCGACAAAGCGTGCTCGGCGTGTGTGTGTGTGTGTGTGCGTGTGTGTGAACGCAGTAGGCGAGAGTGGGTGAGTGAGCTAGCGGGCAGCAGGCGGTGAGCAATGACGAGAACGGCGCGGTTTCGGCGACACTGGGTTTTGTTTACTTTATTACGTCGGCCACCGTGACCGACCGCGCGTTTTCGACCCATTGTGTCGCCTCGAGATCGCAGACGGAAAACATGAATAAAAAGTGACGAGGACGCCGAAAAAATCATCGGCGGTCGCTGGCCACAAAATAATTCATCGAAAACTACAGCCACTAACCAAAATCGATTTATATTTTTGATACTACCGGAAACCGTAGCTATACATTCTGTCTGAGAAGTATACGCTTGAATTGGGATATGCCAGACATTATTTAATTGCCAAATTGAAAATAAATCATTGAAACCAGGGGCGGCTCGTTATATACAGCCAAGAAGTCATGGCACTACCGGTAGTTTCAAGCTAAACAAGATTTCTTAACCGTCGAGGACGGATAACGCGAAAACAGATTGCGGCACACGTTCGTACTTCCCCGAAACGTGAATCATGAAAATCGCCCTTTACACTTGGATCATTTAACAAAGATACATGTTTATATTGTATAAGTGGCTCTACCATCAACATGGTCCCCGAGCCGCCACTGATTAAAACATGTAGGTTTACCAGCAATGTATAGCACCGATGTGAACCCTGCGCCCGACTTTAAAAAAGTTGGACTTTTTTAACGTAGATCGATTGTACCTCGTTTGTACCTGTTTGTACCGCTATTAACTTCGTTTGTACCTCAAAGACAAAAAAGTTATTAAACAATAAAAAAATGGCCAGCGCTCAACTTTCACATTTTCAAATTTGGTTTATGCCATTCGAAAGAGAATCGTTTGTACCCGTTGTACCTCTTTTTAAATTGTTTGTACCTCAAAGGTACCGGAAGAACAGGCTTTTAAAAAAATTCTATGGAGGCGATTTTTGTCAATTTTCAAGTTATCGCAAAGCGGTTAATGGGAATCGAAAGAGCATCGTTTGTACCCGTTTTTACCTCTTTTTGAATTGTTTGTACATCAAAGGTACCAGAAGTACAGGCTTTTAAATTTTTTTAAATTCTATGGAGGCGATTTAAGTCAATTTTCAAGTTATCGCAAAGCGACCAATGGGAATAGAAAGCGCATCATTTGTACCCGTTTGTACCTCTTTTTAAATGACACTCTTTCGACTCCCCTTAGTCGCTTTGCGGTAACTTGAAAATTGATTAAAATCGCCTTCATAGAATGTAAAATTTTTTAAAAACCTGTACTTCTGGTACCTTTGAGATACAAACAATTTAAAAAGAGGTAAAAACGGGTACAAACGATGCTCTTTTGATTCCAATCAGCTGCTTTGCGATAACTTAAAAATTGACTAAAATCGCCTCCATGGAATGTAATTTTTTTTAAAAGCTTGTACTTCTGGTACCTTTAAGGTACAAACAATTTAAAAAGAGGTGCAAATGGGTACAAATGATGCTCTTTCGATTCCCATAAGCCGCTTTGCGATAACTTGAAAATTGAATAAAATCGCCTCCATAGAATTTAAAATTTTTGAAAAGCCTGTACTTCTGGTACCTTTGAGGTACAAACAATTTCAAAAGAGGTGCAAACGGGTACAAATGATGCTCTTTCGATTCCCCTTGGTCGCTTTGCGATAACTTGAAAATTGACTAAAATTGCCTCCATAGAATTTAAATTTTTTTAAAAGCCTGTACTTCTGGTACCTTTGAGGTACCAACAATTTAAAAAGAGTTACAAACGGGTACAAATGATGCTCTTTCGATTCCCATAAGCCGCTTTGCGATAACTTGAAAATTGACTAAAATCGTTTCCATAGAATTTAAATTTTTTGAAAAGCCTGTACTTCTGGTACCTTTGAGGTACAAACCATTTCAAAAGAGGTGCAAACGGGTACAAATGATGCTCTTTCGATTCCCCTTGGTCGCTTTGCGATAACTTGAAAATTGACTAAAATCGCCTCCATAGAATTTAGAAATTTTAAAAACCTGTACTTCTGGTACCTTTGAGGTACAAACAATTTAAAAAGAGGTACAAACGGGTACAAACGATGCTCTTTTGATTCCAATCAGCTGCTTTGCGATAACTTAAAAATTGACTAAAATCGCCTCCCATAGAATTTAAATTTTTTTAAAAGCCTGTACTTCTGGTACCTTTGGGGTACAAACAATTTAAAAAGAGGTACAAACGGGTACAAACGATGCTCTTTTGATTCCAATCAGCTGCTTTGCGATAACTAAAAAATTGACTAGAATCGCCTCCATGGAATGTAAATTTTTTTAAAAGCCTGTACTTCTGGTACCTTTGGGGAACAAACAATTTAAAAAGAGGTACAAACGGGTACAAACGATTCTCTTTCGATTCCCATTGGACGAATTGTGATAACTTAAAAATTGACTAAAATCGCCTCCATAGAATTTAAATTTTTTTAAAAGCCTGTACTTCTGGTACCTTTGGGGAAGAAACAATTTAAAAAGAGGTACAAACGGGTACAAACGATGCTCTTTTGATTCCAATCAGCTGCTTTGCGATAACTTAAAAATTGACTAGAATCGCCTCCATGGAATGTAAAATTTTTTAAAAGCCTGTACTTCTGGTACCTTTGGGGTACAAACAATTTAAAAAGAGGTACAAACGGGTACAAACGATGCTCTTTTTATTCCAATCAGCTGCTTTGCCATAACTTAAAAATTGACTAGAATCGCCTCCATGGAATGTAAAATTTTTTAAAAGCCTGTACTTCTGGTACCTTTAAGGTACAAACAATTTAAAAAGAGGTACAAATGGGTACAAACGATGCTCTTTTGATTCCAATCAACTGCTTTGTGATAACTTAAAAATTGACTAAAATCGCCTCCATGGAATGTAAAATTTTTTAAAAGCCTGTACTTCTGGTACCTTTCAGGTACAAACAATTTAAAAAGAGGCACAAACGGATACAAACGATGCTCTTTTGATTCCAATCAGCTGCTTTGCGATAACTTAAAAATTGACTAAAATCGCCTCCATGGAATGTAAAATTTTTTAAAAGCCTGTACTTCTGGTACCTTTGAGGTACAAACAATTTAAAAAGAGGTACAAACGGGTACAAACGATTCTCTTTCGATTCCCATTGGACGAATTGTGATAACTTAAAAATTGACTAAAATCGCCTCCATAGAATTTAAATTTTTTTAAAAGCCTGTACTTCTGGTACCTTTGGGGAACAAACAATTTAAAAAGAGGTACAAACGGGTACAAACGATGCTCTTTTGATTCCAATTAGCTGCTTTGCGATAACTTAAAAATTGACCAAAAACCCCTTCCATAGAATTTAAATTTTTTTAAAAGCCTGTACTTCTGGTACCTTTGGGGTACAAACAATTTAAAAAGAGGTACAAACGGGTACAAACGATGCTCTTTTGATTCCAATCAGCTGCTTTGCGATAACTTAAAAATTGACTAGAATCGCCTCCATGGAATGTAAAATTTTTTAAAAGCCTGTACTTCTGGTACCTTTAAGGTACAAACAATTTAAAAAGAGGTACAAACGGGTACAAACGATGCTCTTTTGATTCCAATCAACTGCTTTGTGATAACTTAAAAATTGACTAAAATCGCCTCCATGGAATGTAAAATTTTTTAAAAGCCTGTACTTCTGGTACCTTTAAGGTACAAACAATTTAAAAAGAGGCACAAACGGGTACAAACGATGCTCTTTTGATTCCAATCAGCTGCTTTGCGATAACTTAAAAATTGACTAAAATCGCCTCCATGGAATGTAAAATTTTTTAAAAGCCTGTACTTCTGGTACCTTTCAGGTACAAACAATTTAAAAAGAGGTGCAAATGGGTACAAATGATGCTCTTTCGATTCCAATTAGCTGCTTTGCGATAACTTAAAAATTGACAAAAATCGCCTCCAAGGAATTTTTCTTTTAAGCCTTTATTTCCGGTACCTTTGAGGTACAAACAAATTAAAAACAGGTACAAACGGGTACAAACGATTCTCTTTCGAATGGAATAAACCAAATTTGAAGATGTGAAAGTTGGGCGCTGGCTGTTATTGTTTAATAACTTTTTTGTCTTTGAGGTACAAACGAAGTTAATAGCGGTACAAACAGGTACAATCGATCTACGTTAAAAAGTCCAACTTTTTTAAAGTCGGGCGCTAGGTTCACATCGGTATGTATAGTAATTTGATCAGGTTTGGTTGAATTATTGCGCATCCGGTTCGAAGGACCAAAAATGTTTGATTTAAAATCCCCATTGAGTTATTCAGTGAAGGTAGTTAGAATGCAATGTGGTTAATTGGAGTTAAAACACCAATGTTGAAAATAACTAATTCTCATATATTTCACAACGATGCTTACTGTGCAAATACAAAAATTGGACCACCCTAAAAATGATCCTATTTAGTGGGAACACCAGTGCCGGAGTAACATAATTATTGGTTAAAAAAATGCATTCTCTATAATTTTTGCAATTTAGAAAAAGAAGAGAATTTCTCGGCTAATGAATTTGCAAATTCGTCCCTTTTAACCGTTGCCAGAACGAGATGTTTTTCTTCCAACTTCAGAGTTTCATTCACTTTGGATTCATTCCGAAGGAGGAATTCTGAACTATTCTGACAGATCGGATGCTGCACGACTTTAAATGACTTGAGACCTCAATATAAGCAGCCAGCGGGGTTCATCTTCGTAGGGACTTGACGAAAGCATTTTGGTTGAATCCGAATGATTAGTTCGGAGACATATGTTTTCGGTCCCGGAAAACGAGAGAGTTTTGAAGTGCGTAGAAAAGTATATACATATGATGGCTGCCAGTTGGAGTCGTTATTGTCGGGTGAATCCTTCCGAGGTTTAGGTGTGAGGGAGATTCGGGCATGCTACACCGGATCCAAGTTCCAGTGGGAACTTCTGTTGGGCGTCTTGTGGAAGCAGCACTGGCTGCTCTCGGTGCTGGTCAGGACACTGGTCCTTGAGGAGATTCTTCCACCGACTGGAAGTAAGCCATAAATTTCAGCCACGAATCCGGCGCCTTCGCCATTTTTGACTTTAGTAAATTTCCAAGTTTTCTCTACTAATTTACAGACAATGGATTAAAATTTATAATTAATCAAATTGCTGTAGTGCCATGGTAATAACAATAAGCTTTTAACTTAGGATTTACCCCGATTTTTCGATAAGACATCTATCGAAACATGGTCAATTTTCAAAAAATCAAAAGTCACCGTTAGGCGTAGTTTAGGTTCGATATTTTCAGCCACAAATGTTTCATAGGGATTTGTTTACAATATTTAACCTAAAAAAATTGACACATAGTCTTCATTTTTGTTTAAATAATTATTTACCCAGACACTTTTACGAAATTTCGTCTTTTTTCAAAAAATCAAAAGTCATCGTTAGGCGTAGTTTAGGTTCGATATTTTCGGCCACAAATGTTCCATAGGGCTTTGTTTACAATATTTAAGCCAAAAAAAAGACACATATTCTTCATTTTTGTTTAAACAATTATTTGCCCAGACACTTTTACGAAATTTCGTCAATTTTCAAAAAATCAAAAGTCATCGTTAGGCGTAGTTTAGGTTCGATATTTTCGGCCACAAATGTTCCATGGGCCTTTGTTTACAATATTTAAGCTTAAAAAAATGACATATATTCTTCATTTTTGTTTAAATAATTATTTACCCAGACACTTTTACGAAATTTCGTCTTTTTTCAAAAAATCAAAAGTCATCGTTAGGCGTAGTTTAGGTTCGATATTTTCAGCCAAAAATGTTCCATGGGCCTTTGTTTACAATATTTAAGCTTAAAAAATGGCACATATTCTTCATTTTAGTTTAAATAATTATTCACCCAGACACTTTTACGAAATTTCGTTTATTTTCAAAAAATCAAAAGTCATCGTCAGGCGTAGTTTAGGTTCGTTATTTTCGGCCAAAAATGTTCTATGGGGCTCTGTTTATAATATTTAGGCTTAAAGAAATGACACATATTTTACATTTTCCTTTAAATAATTTTTTGGGATTTTTGGAATACTTTTTAAGCTTTGCATTTAAACAACGTGTCCACGTAAGTATGCAACATATGGGAAACTTTTTTATAATTAATTTAATGAATTAAAATTGTATTTTTTATAAAAGTTTGTGCTTGATCTTAAACATACAAAAAATACAAAACAAATGATATTCGGAATCACTGAATAAAATGCTTTATTTGATTTGAATTTATTTGATGTATGTACAAATATTACATAAATAAATTGTGGTAAAAAACATAGTAAGTATTTTATTCAGTGATTCTATAATGAATTACCACGTAGTAACGCTCGCAACCATCACCATGATTAAATATTAAATGATATTCGGTTTTAATCAACAAAAAAATGTAATTTCTTTGAAATTACCAACCTTAATGATATTATCACTCGATGTGATCCTCTTCCCTCTCATTACATAAATTTGTTCTTCTGTTAAAATCTCTGATTACATTTTCAAGAATATTGGGTTGGTTATTTAAATATCTTACACTATTTCGAATTTTATTTTCCAAATCTTCTAAATTTCCAAAAGGCTTCTCAGAATAAACTCTGTTTTTAACCACCTCAATAAAAAGTAAAGTAGATTTAGATCGGGTGAGCGAGCAGGAAAATGTTGAATGTCTTCCAATTAATTTTTCATGAAATTGTTCAGTTAAATATTCAACTACGACAAAAGCACTATGTGCAGGTGCCCCATCCTGCATAGACCAAAGAGAATTTCTTGTAGCCAAAAGTAACACGTCAAATTCATTTTTCAATTCCATTTAAAAAAATTCTAAATATCTTTCTGAATTTAAACTCTGACGAAATTTGTGGGGCCCTATAATTTTTCTGTTCAAAATTCCACACCAAACATTTATTTTTCGAGAATATTGATTTTTGCAGATAATTCGGAATGCTGGATTTTCTGTTGACCACTAACGACAGTTTTGTGATGAAACTACACCATTTGTAGTGAATGTAGCTTCATCCGTAAACAGGATCTTCTTGGGAAATGTATGAAAGAATATGTGTCATTTTTTTTTAGCTTAAATATTGTAAACAAAGCCCTATGAAACACTTGTGGCCGAAAATATCGAACCTAAACTACGCCTAACGATAACTTTTGATTTTTTGAAATTAGACGAAGTCTGGGTAAACAATTATTTAAACAAAAATGAAGAATATGTGTCATTTTTTTTAGCTTAAATATTGTAAACAAAGCCCTATGGAACATTTGTGGCTGAAAATATCGAACCTAAACTACGCCTAACAATGACTTTTGATTTTTTGAAAATAGACGAAGTTTCGTAAGTGTCTGGGTAAATAATTATTTAAACAAAAATAAAGAATATGTGTCATTTTTTTTAGCTTAAATATTGTAAACAAAGCCCTATGGAACATTTTTGGCTGAAAATATCGAACCTAAACTACGCCTAACGATGACTTTTGATTTTTTGAAAATTGACGAAATTTCGTAAAAGTGCGTGGGTAAATAATTATTTAAACAAAAATTAAGAATATGTGTCATTCTTTTTAGCTTAAATATTGTAAACAAAGCTCTATGGAACATTTGTGGCCAAAAATATCAAACCTAAACTACGCCTAACGATGACTTTTGATTTTTTGAAAATTGACCATGTTTCGATAGATGTCTTATCGAAAAATCGCGGTAAATCCTAAGTTAAAAGGTTATTGTTATTACTATGGCAATTTAATTTATTATGAATTTTAATCCATTGTCTGTAAATTAGTAGAGAAAACTTGGAAATTTAGTAGAGGCAAATATGGTGGACGCGCCGGATTCGTGGCTGAAATTTATGGCTAACTTCCAGTCGGTGATTCTTCCGCGGTTGTGGTGCCAGGGGATTCGGGCATCTTGACAACGGATCTCGGCATCTCTGGATGCCTGGGTCCTAAGATGCTGGCCGGGATACTGGTCGTTGGAGATCCTTCCGAGGTTGTGGTGTGAGGAGATTTGGACATCTCACACCGGAACCTAGGCATCTCTGGATGCCTGGAGTGGCCGCATCCTAGGAGCAGTCACGTCTGGTTCTACCGGGGATGAGGTGCCATCCTGGTGTGCACTGGCACGACAGGTACCAAGACGCCTTTAGGCGGCTGGTGGATCGGACGCCGGGCTGGAGCTGGAGATGGTCTGGTTGTGGATGTTGTCATCAATCATGCTTGATGGGCGCTACTGCATGAGTTCCCGCATGCAGGTGGGTGATTGTCGGTAGTTGTCTGAGTTGGTGTTATGGGCGGTTCTGGTTCCGACGCCTTGGTGTGTTGAAACCGTTTTCCAGTGAACACAGCTTGTCGGGGGCGGCGTCACGACACGTTCCTGGGTGGTGCCTGCGTGTCGTCAGGCGGACATGGATTGTTCGAGTTGTCGGGTATTGTTCATGACGCACTGGAACACTTAATACTAAATGGTTTTTGCGTTTTTTCGCGGGGCATGTAGTGTCTGAATTGTCATTGGCCGCAGAAATGGTCACTCGCGCCACGATTCGCGAGTCTCCGTACTCGTGATAATAGTCGCGGTTGTCACGGGTCGCTGCTTGCGGCGTCCGAAGCAGCTGGTGTGGCGTCTTGAGCGACTGTTGCGGCGCCTTAAGACTATTGGTAGTTGCAGGTGGGTCGGAGGGCATCTCGTCCTCGGGCGGTTGCGGCGCCTGGGGATAACTGTCATGGATCGTCCGGCGGGCTACGTCGGAAGACGATGCAGCATCTTCGGTAGACGCGGCATCTGTGGACGCCAGGTACCTGAGTGGGCCGGTGGGCCGGTGGGCGGTGCTTCTTTGAGCGTCTTGTTCTTCCAAAGACGATGGGTGGAGCTGTGGGTTTCCGTGTGGCCACAGAGACGGCTGTTTTCAGATCGGATGGTCCCTTTTTGGCCAAAAAGACATCTGGGCAGCTGTGACTAATGGCTTTGGGGCTTCTGGTGGGTAGCTTAAGAAGAACGGCTGGCAGCCGTTGTTTTTGCGGTCTCTGGGCGGCCACGTGATTGCATAGTACCGGTGTTTCCTTCTTTGGCGGAGGCTGGGCTGGCGTCGCTGTCGGCGCAGTGGCAAGGGTGATGATAGCAGTGGCAAAGGCAGGATGGTCTAGGAATAGAGGTGTTACTTCTTCGAAATAATACTCGCTAAGTACACCAGTAGTGGCGGTGCAACTGCTAGGGATGGGGTTTGGGCGAGCGGCATCATCATCGTTGCGATTGGCAGTTGAGCTGGCTCTGAAACGATGGTGAACATGGCTGGGGTAACCTTGAAATGGTCTGCGGCTAGAAGCTGACCTCGTCATCCATGCTAATGTTGGCTGTATTTACCGCAAGGGCTGGCGGCAGGACAAGCGGCATCGTGGTGGTGCACGATTCGGGTAGTGGTGTGACCTGAGTGGCCATAATTGATCAGTAGACGATGAGATCGTTTCCTCGTACACGTCATCGGCAGCTGCAATTTTGGAGGCGGTATAAACCTGTAACGGTGGTAGAGCTGGTTGCGGTGTCTGCATCTTCCGTAGCGTCGTCCTCAGGGGGAACCAGCGTCGTAAAAGGTCCTCTGCATGCTTCCTTCAACAACAACGGCAAAGCTCCTTGCTACTTCCCCGTCCATGCGAGCTTATTCCAGGACATGACCATTACTGGGCACGTGGCGAAGGCGTAGTTGAGCCTCACAAGGAAACTTTCCACGTTATCTCCATGGAACCGTGGCAAGTCCGTTGCCATGGCATCGGCATGAGCGGTGATGATGGCGTGATACTGCTCGCTGCATCCATCTTTTTCCAGCGGTTTTGTTGGTTGTGGAACTCTACTATCGTCTGGCTGCCGTGGGATGGAAATGCTGCCGACATACAGCCTGTTGTGTTTGTCATCGCTGGCAGTGGCGGTTTCAAAGGGGGGGTAATCGGGTAATTACCCCCCCTAAGAATTTTTCGCGTAACAGTTTTTATTGTTAAAAATTACCGATATTCCATATTCCAAACAAATAATATAACCGGTAAATTTTTCCAACGCTTTAAAACGTTGGAAAAGGATAGGGAGATTTCATGGAACAGGTGTATGCAGTGGCGGCTCGTGGAACATTTGGATGGTAGAGCCACTTAACATATAATATAAAAAAGAAAACGGTACAAATAGTTTTGTACTGTTATATCTTCGTGAGCTATTAGTATTTTAAAATAATTAATACAACAGTGAAAAGCCCAATTTTTACAGATAAGATGAAGTACTTTTGCTCTAAAAAAATAATACTTAAACTTGTGCCCGGAGCAGTAGCGGCTCTAGGAAAATTTTGACGGTAGAGCCACTTAGCACACACAATATATCTCACCGTCTCATTTTTTAGGAAAGAAAAATCGATCAGAAGAAGCACTAAAAAAAAAAAAACAAAAATAGCCCGCACGGGGCTGTTTCTCTGTACGGCAGAGTTCAATTTGAAAATCGCATCCGCGAAAGCCACTATAGTGGCACATAGTGTAACACTTTAAGAATTTAAAACTTATTTTTGGTTAAAAAACAAAAAATTATATTTCATCTTATCTATATCTCTTTAATGACTACCGAAAGAAAAAAAAAGAAAAATTAGAAGATTTAAAACGTTGAGTTGTAGTAAGTTATTTTTAAGTTATTTTATTTAGTTTATTTTTGGGTAATGGTTTGTTAGTTGACCTAAGTTACTCTTTATTTTGACGTGTCTCGCATTGTAAATACAATGCAAAAGACCAACTTTATCTTATCTTAAAGAATTTGCAAAATCTTTCCTTTCGTTTAAGAATTATCCTCAAAAAACAACAAATTTCTAAAAATCTATTCGGCGAGTACAACACTTTGCTGAAAGAATTTGCCAAATTTGGTCATCCGTTCACAAGTTATCTTAAATAAATGATTTTTTTGGTCCTGTACATTTATTCGATGAGTAGAAATATTTTTCAGGAGGAATTTTTAAAATCGACCATTTTGTTCAAGAGCTATCTTCTCAAAACCACAGAACTATTGAGCAATTATTTTTTTATATACACATACTTTGTTGAAAGATTTTTCAATATATGTTTATCCGTTCAAGAGTTGTCCTTAAAGACCAGAAAACAATTAAATGACAAATTTAATTTTTTGGTCTTAGCTGCATCTTAACTATTCGATTTTGCTGGAAGAATTTCCCAAATTCGATCATCCGTTCAAGAGTTATCCTCAAAAACCAGAAATCAATTGAAGGAAACATTTAATTTCTTGGTCTTAGCTGCATCCATTCGACGAGTACACCACTTTTCTGGAAGAATTTGCCAAATTTGGTCATACGTTGAAGAGTTATCCTGCGAAACCCGAAAAACAATTGAACAAATTTAATTTTTTGGTTCTCTTTTTTAATTTTATTCAAATTTAGATATAGTACATAACAAATTATAACAAAGTACATCACAACAAAATCAAATTCTACAGCTAATTGAATACGTCACAGAAAATAAGAACAAAATCATTTGCAATTGATATAATCCTCTACTGATTAATATTCTTTTTCCATCAGTCGAGACATTTTTTCTACATCTTCCGGATGAATATAAGACTTTGCCGAAAGAATTTTACAAATCTCGTCCTCGGTTCAAAAGTTAAAATGTTGAAAATTAAAAAAAATTCAATTTTTGCATTTTGTGTTAATGTCAAGGGAAAATTTCGTAACCCGTAATAAAATTACATAAAATTGGCCATATTTTGAAGTTTAAATCATCACAGTTGAACAGTGCGTGCGGCAGTAGTGCAATTTAAAAAAAATCAAAATCTTAAAATTTTAAAATTTAATTTAAAAACTGCAATTTTGCATTTCGTGTTAATTTCACGAGAAAATATTGTAATCCGTTTTAAAATAACAGTAAATTCGCCATATTTTGACGTTTAAATAATTAAAATCGGACTACGCATTTGGCAGGTGTAAAATTCCAAAAATTAAAATCGCGTTTTTTAAATTCTGGAAATTTAAAAAATTGCAATTTTTTACATTTTGCGTTAATTTTGCGAGAAAATATATAAATCCATTTTAAAATAACACTAAATTCGACATATTTTGAAATTTAAATAATCATAATCGGACTACGCGTTCGGCAGGTGTGCAATTTCAAAAATCGAAATTTCGATTTTAAAAAGTGAGATTTTTGCATTTTGTGTTAATTTCACGAAAATGTTTTGTAATCTGTTTTAACATTGCACTAAATTTGCCACATTTGACGTGTTTAAATCATCAAAATCGGACGACGCATTCGGCAGGTGTGCAATTTTAAACATCAAAATCGCGACAAAAATTACAAATTTAAGCTACAAAAAATGACCTCCAAAACTACAATCTTGAAATGCCAAAATTGATCATTTTCAATAACCAAAAACTTATATTTTCAACTGCTAAACATGGCAATTTTCAACTGCCAAAAACCACAATTCCCAACTGTCAAAAATGACAAATTTTCAACTGCAATCAATTACCGTTTCAACTGTCAAAAACTGTAATTTTTATCTGCTTACAATGACCATCTGCTTACTGGCAGAAATGACAATTTTATGGCTATTTTCAACTGCCAAAAATAATTTGAGCTATCAAAAATGATAATTTTCAACCCCCAAAAACTACAATCTTGAAATGCCAAAATTGATCATTTTCAACAACCAAAAACTTATATTGTCAACTGCTAAAAATGGCAATTTTCAACTGCCAAAAACCACAACTGTCAAAAATGACACTTTTCTGAAAGAATTTTTAATATCTGCCATTTTGTTCAAGAGTTGTGCTTTTAAAACCGCAAAAAAATGAACGACGAATTTAATGTTTTATCTTATCTGCGTCAATTCAGTGAGCACAATACTTTGCCGGAAGAATTTTCAAAATCAGATTATCCGTTACACGAGTTATCCTCACAAAAAGGAAGAACGGGTAACACTTTGCTGGATGAATTTTTAAAATGTGGCCATCCTTTCAAACAATTGAACGACAAATTTATTTTTTGTTTTTATCTGCATCTATTCGATGAGTGAACACATTGCAACAAGAATTTTCAAAATCTGGTGATGCGTTCAAGATTTTTGTTTTGCATATAACATTTTTTTGTGAAACTTCCAGGAACGAAGATATGCTAAATAACTTCAGTCGTAAATAGTGCTTAGATCGACTGGAAACGCCTAACAAACGAGGAAAAAATAGTTTTTAGCCACTGGGTGTATGAGAGCGGAAGCGCCAGTTTTTTTTTTTTTTACCCCCCCTAGACTAGTTGGTTGGAAACACCCTTGATCGCTGGTGTGGGTGGTGTAGCTGCGGTTCCCGGACGGAAGTGCGTAGGCCTGAGCTCGGGACGCTGTTCTGCTCCTGTAGACGGCGTAGCCATCCTACAGGCCGGCGTAGTAACGGTCATCCGCACTGTTTCTGTTACTTTTCCTCCGGTTGCTCAATTTGAGCGGGTCACTTGGCCCCGTCTAGGTGCGAAGAGCCAGTTGTGGTGACTCCTGTTGCTCATTTTGAGTGCGTCACTTGACTCCGTCTAGCCAGTTGTGGTGAACAGGCGGCCCCGCAAGGGTCTGACATCACGGGGTTGATCCTGGCGTTCCTCTGCATCGTCCCTCGGTCCTTGTAGCTATCATCTGCTGGGTCGTTGGTGTAAGCTCGGCCCCACGTTGGGCGCCACTTGTCACGAGGGGCTTGTCGCGTGACCTCCAGCTAGCCCATGGAGTCGGGTCGCTATTGTGAGCACAAAAACACAGATGATGATTCCAAACTGTTTAAATACTTATTACTTAATCAATCTTAATGTTAATGCAAATTTGAAAGAACAACGATGAAGTACATACCTTTCTCGACAATATCCATCTTTTTGTTTTAAAATTTAGCACTACAAATCGCAAAGATACACGTCAAATCACACCGATCACTAAAACAGAAATGAACTGATTATGAACGTTCGGTCTCAATGCTCGTACTTTATGACACCCCTACAGATAATCCACTTAATGAGGGTTTTCAAATTTTACCTGGTAGATTTAGATTAGACGGGGTCGATTGGCTGTGGTGAGCCTTACAGCACTGCGACCTGTTTAGATCTTTTGTACTAATACCCTACTGCTATTTGATTCCCAGAAATTCAACTTCCCTGACAAGGTCAATTAATTTCCTGGGAGGTAATGACCTGATCCGTTCTGGCGTTACCGCCATACCTCCGGTTAGGGCCTGCCTGGTGGTAGCTAGAGCTACACACTCGCATAATATGTGTTCGGCCGTTTCTTCTGCCGATTCACATAATCTGCATGTGGTGTTATCCACTTCGCCCATATTGTGGAGATGGTACTTCACTGGGCAGTGTCCTGTTAGGAGACCGGTGATTAGTGTTATCTCGGTTTTGGTGAGGCGTAAGAGCTGTTTGGTTCTATTTGGCGAGAAGTCAATAAACATTTTGGATTGCCTTTGACCTGGTGCATTTTTCCAATGGTCTGTTTTGCACTTTTTTTCCCATTCTTGGATCACGCCTTTTTTGTGTGCTTTCGATAGCCCACAGGTCGGTTTTGGTCCAATGATGGTAGTTGAGGCTCCTTCCTTAGCAAGTATATCGGCATGTTCATTGCCTTTTATGCTTGCGTGGCCGGGTACCCACATTAGGGTGAGCTTGTTGCCCTTTGCCAGTTGGTTCAGAGCCTGTTTACAGTTCCAAGTGGTCTTGGAGTTAAAGCTGTACGCTTTAAGGCTCTTTAGGGCAGGCTGGCTATCCGTGATTAGATATATGCGTGCCCCTTTGTAGCCCTTTTTTGTGCACATCTGAGCACATCTTTCTAAGGCTATTATTTCAGCCTGTAAGACAGAAGGGCCATGTCCGAGAGGAACTGATTCCTTATGCTTAGGCCCATATATGCCTATGCCGGTGCCCACCTCTGTCTTGGATGCATCTATGTACCAGAGTACAGAGTTGTGTTTTAGTTCTGTGACTCGTTTCAGACTGTTTTGGCGACTATCAATAGTCACATCAAATCTTGATTCGAAGTCATAGTTGATCGGCATTATGTCCGATGGTGTTTGTAGGAACTCGGTTGTGACGAGTTCTAGAATTTCTGAGTGCCCGGTTCTGTGGCCTGTACTGGTCCAGTTTAGTCTCAGTGCACTCATTAGACCTTCCTTTCTGATTTGTTCATGCAGGGGAAGTAGGTCTAGTAGAGCTTCCATTGCTGCAGAGGGAGTGCTACGTGCAGCTCCCGTGATACCAAGACAGGCCAGTCTTTGAAGAGCTTGGAGCTTCTTTTGTGCCGTTGCTTGTTTTGTTTTGGTCCACCATATTAGTGAGCCATATGTGATAATGGGTCTGACCACCATGATGTACAACCAGTGTATCATTTTAGGTTTGAGTCCCCATGATCTACCAAAGAGCCGGCGGCCTATCCAGAGTGCCGCCGTTGCTTTGCTTATCGTTTTTTCCAGATGCGCGTTCCAGTTAAGCTTCCTATCAAGCACTAAGCCTAAATATTTCACTTGGTCGGAAAGCGCAATTTCTTGTCCTTTTACTATGGGAGCTTTGATTGAAAGTTTCCTGCGATAAGTAAAAGGAACAATCACAGTTTTGTTCGGATTGACATTGAAACCCTCCCTCAGACACCATTTTGATATGGTGTTAAGGGCCTCTTGGGCAAGGGACGATACGACGCTGTCGTATTTACCCCTTATGACAACCGCAATGTCGTCGGCGTAGCCTTGCGTACTGTAGCCCTTATCTGCCAAGGTCGTGAGGAGCTCATCCACCACGATGCACCAGAGCAAGGGTGATAGAACCCCGCCTTGCGGGCACCCTTTCGCCGTGGTTATCGTTTCAGACTCACTCCCTATGCCTGTCGTGATTTTGCGGTTTTTAAGTACAGCTTTAATCCATCTGATAGTGGGTATATCAATTCCCTTCCTGATGGCTCCCTTTTCCACGGTTTTGAAGGTCGTATTATCGAACGCCCCTTCAATATCCACGAAAATGCCTAGTGCAATCTCCTTGTATTGAAGCGATGCCTCTATGCCTGTTGTAAGGGTATGCAAGGCATCTACAGTAGATTTGCCAGGTTGATAGGCAAATTGTTGCCTATGTAGCGGGTTCGCTTTTAGGGCGCCGCACCTAATGTCGTTGTCCACGATTTTTTCCATGATTTTAAGGAGGAAAGAAGTGAGGCTGATTGGGCGGTAGGACTTAGCCTCATCAGGTGGCATACGGCCCGCTTTGGGGATGAAGATCGCCCTGGCCTCCTTCCATTCCATTGGTATATAGCCCAGCGTGAAGCTGGCTTTGTATATTGCTTGCAGGTATGGAGCTATACCTCATTTAATAACCAGGCGGACTAAACGCGAAAGCCACATTTACACTATAAAAAGTTACCAGAAAAATAACCAGACATGTTTTGGCGGTAAAAATAAAATCATTTCAAATTCGTTTATCCATAGCATTCATTTAACAATCATATCAACTCATAACACACAGAATTTTTGCTGCTTTCACTGTAGATATTTTCTGTAGCTGGACGTCCTTCAAGAAGTTTGGGACTTGTTACTGCCCCAATCTCCTTACACTCCCCAATTGTGTGAACGTGCCGCACTTACCTAATGAATCGAAAATTGTGTGTACAACGGAAGTAGGTTTTAAAGCCTCTTGTATTAAAACTCTATATAAGATAATTTTGAATTGTTTTTCCTCGAGCGTTAATGCTCTAACATCCAACCATTTCCGTTTCTTGGGGGCCGAAAGTGCTACCAAACTTGTGCTGGGTATTTATCCGTAGTTAAAAATAAAACAACTATTTCCACGAAAATCGCGGGATGAGAGGAATCCATTCTTACACTATCAACAGTAGAAATAACTGGCTAAAAACACAAAAATTGAGGCGAAACGCGTCTAACCGGTGGGACACAAGGATCGGTTCGAGATCAGCTGATCATAACAACGGCCATTACTGTTTTCAGCAATTTGGGCCTGTGTAGAAACGGCGCCGGTTTAGCCAATCACAACAACGTATTTTGGCGGCAATAATTTGATTTAGTCCGCCTGGTTATTAAATGAGGTATAGTATGTCTAGCCCGTATTGCAGCAATGCAGGAAATATGCCATCTGGCCCTGGTGTTTTGAAGGGTTTGAAGCTTTTGACTGCCCATTCAATTTTTTCTCTAGTAATTAGTTTACCAGCCTTTCTTTTGCTCTCTCTGGTTGGTAGGAATATGCTTCCTTCCGTAGATTGAGCAGTTGTTGCGAGTGAGTCCGCAGGAGTTGAGCCCGGAAAGTGTGTCTTCAGGAGCACACTAAGACTTTCTTTGAGGCTCTCTGCGTGACTCCCATCAGGTTTTTTAATTAAACCGATGCCATTGGAGTGGTCTTTCGATAGGACCTTTTGGAGTCTTGCTGTCGGGGCTGTGTCGCTCACTCCCTCACAGAAAGTTCTCCAAGTTTTCCTTTTCGACTTCCTTAGCTCCTTGTTGTATTCTGATAGTGCCTGTCTGTAGGCATCCCAGTTGCCCGTCTTCTTTGCACTATTGAAGGTTTTTCTGGTTTGCGTCTTCAGGCGGTCTAAATCCTTATTCCACCAGGGCACATCTCTGTCAGGAGATCTCCTCTTAAGTGGACAGCTGGATTCGTATGCCTTTAAGATGCAATTCTTAAGGAGAGCCGCAGCTATTTCCAGCTCCCCTGTAGTTTGGATGTCGAGGCATAAGTCTTCGGTTCCCAGACCTAGGCACTCTCTGTAGAGGCCCCAGTCTGTGTTCCTCGGAATTTTACCTGGTAAGTCTACAATCATATTGTAACTAGTACCTGCATTGACGTGTTCTTAAAACAACATAATTACCCTAATATAATAAGTATTTGTGAACATTGGTTATGTGACTTCGAAATAACAATATTTAAGATATATAATTACAAACTAATTAATGCTTTCTGTAGGAAACAGCAAACGGGAGGCGGTGTTTGTATATTTGCACGAAATGATTGCGAAGCCATCCCAATAAATATTCCAGTCGAACCTGAGGAGAGAGTATATGAATACAGTGCAGTTTCCTTTAAATTAGGCGGTAACAAAAGTATACTAGTGTCAGTTTATCATCCCCCAGATAGTAACTATGAGTTATTTATTGATAAATTAAGCCGCACCTTATCTTATACGTACCGAATGTACACCAATATTTTCATTAGCGGGGATTTTAATATAAATTTATTAAAATCGAAACCAACTGAGAAAGTACAGAACTTTCTAAGCACATTTTCATCATATAGTCTGAAACAAACGGTATTTCAAGCTACGCGAGAAAAATCACTGTTGGATAACATATTTACAAATTATCATCATAAAATGACATATCGCAACCGAAATTTCGGATCATGATGTCATAAGTCTTGAATTATCTTCTCTATGTACTACTTCAGAGCAAAAAAAAGTCATTAAGAAACGGTACTATTCAGAAGAAAATAAAATAAAATTATACAAGTATCTTCTAGAAGAAGATTGGTCTGATGTTATTAATGCCAATAATTGCAATTTGAAGTATGACCATTTCATAAATATATTTAAATATTATTTCGAGCTAGCATTTCCATTACAAAAGTCATATATAACTAAAAGAAAGCCATCGATACGCTGGATAACACCAGAAATTATTAAAATGGGAAAATCACTAAAAGATTTAAATTGGCTATTTAAAATTACACAAAGTCAAGACGTTAAAATAAAATATAACAATTTGAAAAAAACATATAACAAATTAATACTAACCACTAAAAAAAAATTTAATGGAGAAACTATTACAAGGTCAGACAACGTTACAAAAGCAGCCTGGGATCTAATCAAATCAAATATTAATTTAACTAAAAATACGTCGCCGACAGACTCAATTAGCCTGAATATCAATAATGATGATATTACAAATCCAAGACTTATAGCTGATATACTAAATAATCATTTCATAGACTCTGTAAGTACGGGAGATTCAATAAATACTCAGACAGGAAATTTTGAAAATATCACTAACAATACTTTTAATTGTCCAATCATCAATCAACATGAAGTAATGAAGGTACTGAGATCAGTTACAAATAAAAAATCAGCAGGCCCGGATAACATCCCCTGTAATATCGTACATGATGTTGCTGATTTGGTAGTATACCCATTGACCAACATAATAAATTGCTCGTTTAAAGAGGGGAAATACCCAAATCAACTTAAAATAGCAAGAGTTGTCCCTATACATAAGAAAGGAGATAGAAAGACACCTAAAAACTATAGGAGCATAGCAAACCTGTCAGTGTTTGCAAAAGTAATAGATAAATCTATGCAAATCAAACTGTTGGAATATTTCCAACTAAATAATTTGTTATCAAACAGTCATCATGGCTTTGTACCCGGAAAAAACACAACAACGGCTCTAAATGAAGTAGTTCAATATATAACTGACCACATAGAAACAAATAAAAAGGTAACAGGAATATTTTATGACTTTAGCAAAGCTTTTGACACAGTTCACCACAAACGACTCATTAATAAACTAAAAATGTATGGCTTGTGTGACTCTTCTATCTCATGGTTCGAAAGTTATCTTACAGATCGTATGCAATATGTAGAAATCAAACAAAATACCGCAAATGAAATATTGGTGCAACACACGTCACAATGTCGAAAGACAAATGTAGGATTGCCCCAGGGAGGAATCTTATCACCACTATTATTTTTGATATATAGTAACGACTTGTATGGTGCATGTGTATATAATTCACATATTAAATTAGACCAGTATGCTGATGACACCACAATATTAGTACAAACCTCAAATCAAGAACAAACAACGTTTCACTGCAACACAGTGACAAAAAAAATAGAAGAATGGTGTAAAGAAAATAATCTATTTTTAAATTCATTAAAGTCTACAGTTGTAACTTTCTCAGCTATAAATACTATAAATACTACGAAGAATCCTTCCAGTATACTGGTCAGAAGCTCACAGAAGTCAATCCCTGTGGCAATGCGAACCAAATATCTAGGTGTGTACATCGATAACCATCTCAGTTGGGAAAGTCACATAGATCATATACAAAAACGACTAAATCAAGGACACTTTGCGCTTCTAAATCTAAAAAAAATTGTCGAAATCAGCGTATTGTTAACATTTTACAATTCGCATATCAAGACACACCTTGAGTATGGCATTATAATATGGGGAATGTCAGTTCACTCTCATAGACTACTAATTACCCAGAAAAAAATAGTACGGTTAATAGCTAATGCTGAGTGGGCAGAACACTGCAAACCACATTTCAAAAATTTAAAAATAATGACTTTAGTTTCAATGTATTTATATAAAATGGCAATGTATATGTTCGATAACATTCATAAATTTAAAACAAACGAATCACTAAGTAATATACAAACACGAAATGCTCGGTTGCTTAGTATCCCGAAACATCATACTGTTCTCTACGAAAAGAGCACACACTATATGGGAATACAAATATTTAATAAGCTGTCAAAAATGCATAAAGACTTGAACACGATTTCAAATAGAAATGCATTTAAAACCTTTGTGAAAGATTTTTTTATATCAAATCCGTACTATTCAATAAGCGAGTTTATGTGACATGTTACTTAATGTATGTATGTGTATGTATAAGTATGTATAAGTTGACTGTGTTTTTAATCTACGTATTTATTATTATATTTTATTATATTTATTATATCTCTATATTTTAGATTTATATTGGCAGTTTACCATGACAATACCTAATGTTTTATATGACTATGTAATATTCTATACAGAATCACACTACAAATATATATATTATTATTATTATTATTATTATTAATTTGCGATATTTCTAATGTGCAAAATTTAGGTTTTGTCGTCGTAGATTTGCTTAATCGTCCCATGTGCGGCGGCTTGGCGGCAATGGCAACGATGGCAACGTCAACGGCGGCCGCGGAAACGGCGGCGGCGGAAACGGCGGCGGCGGAAACGGCGGCGGCGGAAACGGCGGCGGTGGAAACGGCGGCGGCGGAAACGGCGGCGGCGGAAACGGCGTTAAAACATGGTTATGCATTTCAGCGCCGCGGCGTCACCGGTGACCATCAGCAAGATAAATGCATCACATGATTAATCAGAATGATTACACACTAATATTTCCCCATAGTATGTAACGCAGACGTGTAAAATTAGCATTGTTAAAATATGTCGTATTTGAGTAAGATTGACATGCTAATAGTACATAGCTTCGTGTCAAAGAACCACGATAAATGGTTGTACTTTTTTGGTCTCTCTTGGTTATTGTATTTTTTTTTGTGTGTGTGCGATTGGATTTATGATCGGGAATTAAGACGGCGGGCGCGGGTATCCTCGTAATGAAATAATAAATTCCCGGGCGGGAAGAGTAACGGCGCGGCGCGGTGCTTTTCGGTGCCTTCGGCATCGCGAAGGCGTGCGAGTGTGGGCCATTCGAGGCCTGCTGCCTCCGCCGCGCCGCGCTGCCTTCTCTCGCTACCCGCCGTGACTCAATCGTCATAAAAAGGTAATAAATTAGGGCCCCCTCCGTCCCGGCCCGCCGAGCCCCCGAGAGACCGTCGTCGCGTCGCGCGGGTCGCCGTTTTTCTCTTTTCTCCCTTCTTGCTCTTATCGTGGGTCGGCGGAGAAATTGGGCGTGTGACGGGGCCCGAAACGCGTCGTCGGGTCGGACCTCTCGGCATGAGGAATTATGCCGTTTTAATGCGGCAATCGGGAGCGGCGAGGAGAGCCGCCGCCGACGCCGAGGTTTAATTAACGCCTCCCCCGCGCTCCTTCAAACAAAACCCAAAAATGGATTATTTACTTTATTCATAGCGGGGCGCTGATTATATTTTAATCAAGACACCTCTGAAATTACGTAATGAAGGGTTTATTAAAGGTGCACACTCACTTTTTTGCGGAATGTTTGTATAAACATCTTGATTATTGTACACACCAGCGAAATTGAGATGCGCGCTCTCCCCCACTAACAGAAAATACTTTATTTTGACATGCTAAATGTCAAAAAAGTGACAAATCAAGCAATTGTTTCGATGGATAGCAGGTGGCGAGTGCTACTCAACGTTTTTCCACTCAGAATAAATGTTTTTTTTCCGAAGTTGACGTTCTCATGGAATCTCTGCAGTGAGGGTTCGCGGGGTTTTTTCTGGTACGGCCGAGGAACAAGATATGGTAATACAGATAGGTGTGGTCACGCAGCCAGCCGTCTCTGCAACTGACCCTACCTATTTGTATTACCACCTCTTGTTCCTCGGCCGCACCAGAAAAAAAACCCGCGAACCGTCACTGAATCTCTGGGTCCGGCCCATTAAAGTATTCGAATGAGATTTCTATACCACGAAATTTTGCTTCTTCGGGGCACCCTCAGTGACGGATTATGTCGTCGACGGCCTAGCCAGGGAAGTAGAGGTTTGTAAAAGAGACAGACATTCATTGGTTGACTCATTTGCTACAGTCGGTGAAGTGGAGTTGCCCCGAGGCCCCTAACTAATCTCTTGGCCGGCCCAAACGTCACGGCACGGGACACTCTGAATAGTCCTATAATTTGAAATACAAAATCATGTAAAAATAAACAACTTTTATGAATTATTAAGTTTATATTTTTACCTACTCCCACTTTGTAATTGATGAATTACCGAACTGTTTTCACCAATCGTAAGCGACCCATTACGAATATATAGAGCATATATAAATGTTAAATGTTGTACATAAATGTGTAACATGTACTATTACCGCTTATGCACTTTGGTATATTATATACTTTTTAGCCAATTACAATTAACGTCCGCCGAGTCCCCTGCATTCGTCTGTTCATCTTTAAATATTAAAAGTGACAGTGACATTTAAACGTCAGATTGCAACTTATTGGTTAAAAGAATAACCGACACAATAAACTCCACGCTATGCCTTATTGGTACTTCCATCGCAATGGTATCTTAGTAGATTAACACTTCAGAGTGAGTACAACGATCCGCACCCTTAAATTTGTTCAATCAATGTATTGGACAATATATTTATTCGACGGAAAATTGTTCGAACGGTAATTCGTTTGTTTAGTTGGTAGTCGTCCTACATTGCCATAACCGGCCATATAATACACATTTAAACGTCACCCTGACAAGATTCAGTTTTTCAATATGTCTTTAGTTTAAGCGAATAAATGTAAGGTCGAAGGTAAAGTATAGTACATAACGCGAGTTGTAACGCAATTACGCGCTCGTGAAATTACGTTACTCGCCGCTACGCGGCTCGTACGCAATATCTTTCACTTGCGCGTAATTTGCTACTTACAACTCTAGTTATGTAATATACTATTAATACACTGTTTTTTACATACAACCGATTTGCTGATTATAAAAAATTTCCTTTATAATTTTTTTATTAATAGAATTAGAAATTTTCTGAAGGTCTACTGTTTTTAAGCAGTTGCTTTGAAATTGTTTGCAATTATTTTTTAGCACATACAATTGTTTTGCAGAATATATTTTCAGAATAACATATTATTTTCGAAATATTTTTGTTCGCTTTTAGCGTTAGCTTTCTTAAAGACAACATTCAATATTAACCGCCCCTAAATTCCGTAAAAAACTTATTCAAATTGTTTTGTTTTAATATTGCCTCGTTTTTTTAAACAAGTTAATTTTGATTAAAAAAAAATTTTTTTTCATAAATATTTTCTTTATCATTTATTTGTAAACAGAATTAGACGTTTTTTCAATATCTCCTCCTTTTAAGAAGTTGCTACGAACTTGTTTTATTTAGAATTACTTTCATCTTGGATAAAACATATTTTTACTTTCTCCGTTACGAAGTACGAGAAAGTATTGTGATCGTAATTTTTTTTTCAAAATTATTTTTTACGGAAATATCCGTTTTGGGCTCCCTAGATACCATTTCAACAATTTCTGGAATTTGTTTGTGTCTGTGTGTGTGTGTGTGTGTCTGTGTGAGCAATTGATATAAAACTTTGAACTTACATCTTATTTGATAACCTTAACTGTTTTTTGTTTTTTGCCAATATTTTCTTAGATATGAAAAATATCACAAAAACATTTAAACAAATATTGAAGACAACAAAAAAATGAGCTTATTTTGTTTGAAAACATTTTTCATAAATTTTTTTTTTTTCAGTTTTGGTTTATAATTATGAAACGACAATAGTTACAGTAAATTTATTATTATAAAGAATACGTTTTTTTTTAAAGTATTTTTTGTTTTTGAGTAAACTGAGTTTTTGAATTTGAAGCATAATTTTTCCATCTTTTATAATTTTTTTTGTCATGTGAGTCTACAAAACGCTCGATGTACATTTAAAATATGATTTAAATAGAAAATAAACCATGAAAGATAAATGACCATGATACCATGAAGTCGGAAAAAGTAACATGATGGCCACATCACCATTTTTTGTCTAGGATGCACGAGATAAAATGCATTTTTTTTAAGTTTAAGGTCAACAACTTTTTTAAGAATGTTAGCGTTCAATCAAATTCCGAAAAAATCAATGTTCTCACAGAAGCCACTGATTTTAAGAATTTGCTTTTCAATTGTTTTGCTCTGAATCATTTTTAACACATCTTACACAAAATAGTTTTCAAAATTTACTTTTGGAATTCTTTTGAAAATTTGCCATTTTTGGTTCAAATTTCTGATTTTTGATTCTATATTTTTAACTTGAATTATCAATTCTATTGCCTTAGTTTTTTTTGCTATTATTTCCTTGTTTCTGGTGGGAAACTTACTTCGAGCTAAACAGTTATTTTGGGGCGAAAATGGCGAATAATTTTTCCTTGAATATCTAATTTTTTGGTCTGCATTTCTTATTTGTAGATTGGCCAGAAAATAAAAAATCAGAATTTTCTGGCCGATATTTAATCTTTGGTCTGTAATTCTGTTTTTTATTCAAAATTTTGTAATTTTTCGTCTAAATATTCTTTATGCTGGCCTAAATTTTCGAATTATTGGAGCAGAACAATTTTAGATTTTTCAACGTAAATTATTGATTCTTATGCCTGAATTTTTGTCAGTATTTTAACTTTTTTTTGTCTGTTTTTGTCTTTTATTTTAGATTTTTTAACCTGCATTGTTTTTATTTGCATTTTGTTTAAGATTTTGGCCATTATTTTCTCTGGTTGGAAACTTATTTTCGCGGTTTAAAATGCCAAATTATTTTGATTTTACTAGGATTTTCAATTTTTTGGTGCATTGTTTTACCCATACTTTAGATATGTACATGACATGTGTAAACCGTATGGTTTTAGCACGAATAAATTACTTTATCTGTATTTTTAAAAAAATTCGTTTTTTTTTTTCGCTAAATATTTTTGATTTTCGATAAAATTTTTGATTTGCTTGTTAAAATTTACGATTTTTTTACTTATATTTTAGTTTTTTTACCTTAATTATTAATTTATATAAGCGAATTTTTGATTGGCGTATAATTTAGATTTTTAACTTTAATTGGTGATAGTTATGAGCATTTAAAAAAAAATTGCTAGAATTTTCTAGTTTTTTGGTCCAAGTATTTGATTTTTTGCTACCTAAATTTTTGATATTTTCTGACTGTATTTTCAAGATTTTTGTATTAAATTTAGGTTATTTATTTAATTTTATATTTTTTGTTTTAGCGGGTTTTAATTTAAATATGGGGATTATTTTAATAAAATAAAATAAATTTGCTTTGATATTTATCTAGAAAATATAGTCTGCGGGATTTTTAAGAAATTATCTAATTTGTCTGAATTTTTGATTTTAGCGTCAATTGATTTTTAAATTTTGTTCTTTTTAAATGTTTTAAATGGTTTTTAAATCAAAAGAGTGGTCAATGGTATTTAATACCAAGGCCAGGCTTGTGCTAATTATAAAAAAGCAAGAGTGATTTTTGTAGCCAATTTTGGGTGCTGGGAGAGCTTTAATTAATATTTTAGATCTTTGGTAAAACTTTTTAATGCATTTTTTGGCCAACTCTTATGATTTTTACTTTCTCCACACAAAATTCTAGAAAATATTGTTAATATTAATAATAAATGTTCGATTCGTTTGTTAAAAATTTTGATTTTTTGGTCCACCACTTTGATTTTTGGGTATGAATTTTAGATTTGTAGTCTTAATTTTTTAATTTTTGTCCCATATTTTAGATTTTATTAACTTGAATTATTGATTTTAGTGTGCGAATTTTTTAAAATTTTTATTTTTGCTATTATTTTTGAATTTCTCGTTGGAACTTATTTTAAGCTAAAAAGAGTTATATTTGGGGCTGAAAATGGCAAATTATTTTTCTTTTGCTTGCATTTTCAATTTTTTGTTCTGCATTTTTATTTTTAAATCAGGATTTTTCATTTTTTTGCCGATGTTTTAGATCTTAGGCTATTTTGTTCCAAATTATTATTTTTTTTTTGGCCAAAATATTCGATGGGTCTAGGTAGATAAATGGTTCTTTGTTTCTTAAGGGGGGATGGGGGGGGGGTTGTATTGTATAAGTGGCTCTACCATCAACATGTTCCACGAGCCGCCACTGGGTACAATCAATGGTAACAGAAAAAATATGTGGTATTAGATTTCTGTCATTAGATCTAGCTAGTGCTGCTAGTTACACAATTATTTCTTTTTGAAAGTGTATAATTGGATAAAAGTTACATAAAACGCTTAGAGGTTTCATAAAGTTTTCATTATTAGGATTATACAACTCAGTGGAGGTGCTGCGAAAAGCCAAACACTGACCACTTAAAAATTGATATCAATGTTTCGATATTATCATTTTTACTTTCTCCGTTACGAAGTACAAGAAAGTATTGTGATCGTGATTTTTTTTCAAAATTTTTTTTTACGGAAATATCCGTTTTGGGGTCCCTAGATGCCATTTCAACAATTTCTGGAAAAAAAATGGTGATGTGGCCATCATGTTACTTTCTCCGACATGATGGTATCATAGCCTGTGTGTGTGTCAATTGATATGAAACTTTGAACATATGTCTTATTTGATAATCCGAAGAACTGAAAAGCTTTTGGTAAAATTTCGTACACCGGAAGTGGGTGTTTACCTTAACTGTTTTTTGTTTTTTGCCAATATTTTCTTAAATATGAAAAATATCACAAAAACATTTAAACAAACATCAAAGACAACAAATAAATGAACATCTTTTGCTTGAAAATATTTTTCATAAAATCATTGCTATTCGAGAAAAAAAATTATTATTATTTTCTAAATTTTGGTTCATAATTATGAAACGATAATAGTTACAGCAAATTTATGTGAATAATAATTGTAGATAATGCCAAAATGAACAACTTCTAAAGAATAAGTTTTTTTCGAAATCTCGTTAGTTTTTGAGTAAACCGAGTTTTTAAATTTGAAGTATAATTTTTCCATCTTTCACAATTTTGACGTTTTAAACGTCAGTTTCATCCGAGTTTCCACAACGCACGATTCACATTTAAAATATGATTTCAATTGAAAATAAACCATAAAAACGTAAATATAAGTCGGAGAAAGAAAGTAACATGATGGCCACAACACCATTTTCTTTTCCTAATTATAATAGTTTTAAAGATTCTCATCTTAGTCGCCAGTCTGAATAACCACCACTGATCAACTTAATAATATTTTTGCTGAATAGTTTGCAGCAAAAATAAAATGCAATTCAATTTGATAGAATAAACTAGCCAATTTCTAGAATTTTTTTCGCCAAATCAAAATGTTTTGATGAAAATCTTCTATTGGTTTCATCTAAAGGAAGTTCCTTTCTTCATTAAATACTCAACGAGTCGAAGAGCAATTAAATTAGGCCATGTCCCTGGATCGGTCAGCACAAGAGAAGAATTTGAGCTCCCCCCCCACGATACTATACTCTTCTCCAGCCTTTTCCGTTTTAGGTTCCGATGATGAAGAAGATAATAATGCTAACCAATTTCTGTAGTGAAACTAGCCGAAGCAAGTTTCACAGGAGTTTTTGAAAAAACCAAAAACAAGTTTAGCTCATTTCTTTCTTTTGTTTTTAACTCCTTTATTTTTCGGCAATAAGCACCAGATTGTTATTTGTCTTTTAGTTTTTCTTTATGCCGAGTAAGCAATTTTAGTTACAAAAACGATTAGTTGAAAGAAAAACCCTTGCTGCCTTAGTGCGGATGCACATTTTGCACCCCCGCTAGGAACGGCCCTGGGTGTTCATTGCCATGGCAATACGTTTATTTTTTCATTACGAGGAAAACCCAAGCCAACTATGTATCAATTTCCCTTCGTATGTTTGAGTATTTATTATCAATTACCAGCCTCTCTTCGGAACAGGTCAAACAATTTCGACTGTGGTCGCTCTTAAATTTCCTGTTACTTCTTCATTTTGAGTTTGAATAATTATTTGCGCCAAAAACTTATTACTTTCTCCGTTACGAAGTACGAGAAAGTATTGTGATCGTGATTTTTTTTTCAAAAATTTTTTTTACGGAAATATCCGTTTTGGGCTCCCTAGATGCCATTTCAACAATTTCTGGAAATTTTTTTTGTGTCTGTGTGTGTGTGTGTGTGTGTGTCTGTCTGTCTGTGTGCGCTGTATCTCTAAAAGTAATAAAGAAATTGATATGAAACTTTAAACATCCATCTTATTTGATAATCTGAAGAACTGAAAAGCTTTTGGTAAAATTTCGTACACCGGAAGTGGGCGTTTACCTTAACTGTTTTTTGTTTTTTGCCAATATTTTCTTAAATATGAAAAATATCACAAAAATATTCAAACAAACTTTGAAGACAACAAAGAAATGAACATCTTTTGCTTGAAAACATTTTTCATAAAATCATTTTTATTCGAGAAAAAAATTTATTATTATTTTTTTAATTTTTGGTTTATAATTATAAAACGATAATAGTTACAGAAATGTTATGTTAATAATAATTGTACAGAATGCCAAAATGAACAACTTATAAAGAATAAGTTTTTTTCGAAATCTCGTTAGTTTTTGAGTGAACCGAGTTTTTGAATTTGAAGTATAATTTTTCCATCTTTCATGATTTTGACGTTTTAAACGTCAGTTTCATCCGAGTTTACGCAACGCTCGATGTACATTTGAAATATGATTTCAATTGAAAATAAACCCATGAAAACGTAAATATAAAGTCGGAGAAAGTAACATGATGGCCACATCACCATTTTTTAGGATTTTTTTACGATGTTATTTTAATAACTTTTTTTTAAGACTGTTATTACAGGACATTTTTTCAGGATATTTTATCAGGACTCTCTTTCGGGCCTTTTTTTAAGACTTTGTTCCGGAGTTTTTTTAAGACTTATTTTAGCACATTCCTTCGGGACTTTTTTTTAGGGCTTTTTAATTAGCACGATTTTTAGAAATCCTTTTCAGGACTTTTTTTTCGCATTTTTTTTTTAGTTTTTCAGTAAATTTACGATAAAGATTACCGTAAACTGGGGTTACTTTGCGCCTTAAGGTGTTACTTTGCCCCACTGTCAAAAAGAGTTAAATATGATTTTACACAGGAACTATACTTAGACAACACAAAATACTTAGCGCTGTATTAAAGTTTGCCTATATAACAATGTCTTACGCAGGCGGCTTACGTTCCCGCGCTTTTAGAGTGGTAATAAGACGGTGATAAAGTTGTCAGCTGAAATTCACGTGTTTGTTTGCCGATAAAATTTAGTGTCTGTAGAAGTTATTGTTCTTGATTTACAAGTAAGTATTTACACATTGGTTTTGTAGTACTCCGTAGCTGTTTTGCACTTAAAATTTGCTGAAATGCTCCATTAGAAAGAAAAAAACTATATTTGTTGTCCTTAACCTACAAAATGTTACACTTTTGGGGTTACTTTGTTCCGGAGCAAAGTATACCCACTTTTTCTTATTCTAAATAAGAATTTATAGGCTAAATATTTTAGCCGGTGAGGTAGGCTAAAATATTTTTTCCTTGGTTAAAGAAATGCCAAGAAATTACCAAAGGCAATTGGGTTCAAGAAAATATGCCGACTACACGAAAGAAGCATTAGAGGAGTGTTTAAATGAAATTAGAAGTGGAAAAATATCGCATAGAAAAGCCGAACAAAAATATAAGATCCCAAGACGTACTATTCTGAATAAATTAAAAGGCAGACACAGTAGGAAACCAGGAAAGCAACCAGAAAGAAGAAAACCAGTTTGCTAATTGCATAATTTCTTTGGGTGAATACGGGTTTTCTGTAAACGAACAAGAACTGAGACATATAATAAAAAACTATTTGAGCCGATGTGGAAGGACAGTACAAATATTTGACAATAACTCACCTGGTAACGACTGGATAAAATCCTTTATTGCCAGACACCCTGAACTCTTACGTCGTTTTGCTGAAAATGTTAAACGAACACGAGCGGCAGTTAACGAACCTATGTTAAGAACATTTATTCAAAATTTGTCCAAAGAGCTAATTGATGTTCCTGCTACAAACATCTGGAACTTTGATGAGACGAATCTTACCGACAATCCGGGGAAAAAGAAAGTTCTCGTCAAAAAAGGATCCAAATATCCGGAAATGATCAGAAATGTCTCAAAAACATCTATATCTGTCATGTTAACGCGGCTGGAGAACTCCTCCCACCGTATGTTGTTTATCGAGCGACCAAAATGTGGACCACATGGACTGAAAACGGGCCCAAAGGATGTCGTTATAATTCTAGCAGTTCTGGATGGTTCGACGCAGCAATTTTCACAGATTGGCTTGAAAAACAAATGCTACCACGATTGAGAAAATTAGAAGGAAAAAAAGTATTACTATGTGACAATCTCTCTTCCTATTTAACTATGCATGCGGTGGAATTATGCCGCCAATATGAAATATCTTTAATCTGCTTGCCTGCCAACAGCACGCATCTGACACAGCCTCTTGATGTGGCATTCTTCCGGCCACTAAAAATAGCGTGGCAAAAAGTTTTAAGTGACTGGAAAGATACAGAAGATGGCATCCGTAATACAAACATACAGAAGCAGAACTTCCCACTACTGCTGTCGAAAATGATGGATATTATTGCTCCTCACGTACAAGACAACTTAAAAGGTGGCTTTCGGAAATGTGGCATAGTGCGTTTAAATGTTGAAGAACTTTTAAACCGCTTGCCAAGATCTTCCTGCAATGAAGACGACATTCAATCTGTGTTCCTGCAGAGCTTGGAAGCCAAAAGATCAGATTCTACAAAAATCCGGAACCGGAGAAAAAAAATTAACATTCCAGCAGGAAAAAGCGTTTGTGCTGAAAATACATTGAGCGATGAAGACGTGGTTAACGAAGAAGTCGTAGCAAATGAAAATATGTTAGAGGATGAACCTGCAATTTCCTCTAGATATGAAGACGAACCCTATTTCAAGGACAACTCAGATGATGATTTTGATTTGCATGACCTAGTTGACGAGCAACAAAAAGAAATAGAGTTTATGGATTACGTGAAAGGCAAGCCAACTGAGAACAAAGCTTTTCAGTTTGCGAACGTTGTTCGAGAAATAGGACGTTTCGTAGTTTTTTCATATGAAGGAGAATTGTATCCTGGTGAAAGTATGGGGTTTAACGACAATGAAGTCACCATTAATGCAATGGTTAAGGCTTTAAAACTGTGGAAATGGCCCATAACGCGTGATGAAATGACTTACTGCTGGTCTGACGTTCTAGGTGGCATAAAGACACCTAAACAAGTTTTCTAAAGAGGATTTTTTGCAGTTCCTGAGCTGAACAACAACTTGTTTTAATAAACCATCTTTTTGTTTGTGAATACCTACCTTAATAATTTAAGAATGTGTTGTTCATTTGCTATTTTTAGATGCAGCTCTTGTTTTTTGATAAATGCAAAATCTAATGTTTATTACTTTTATATAAGTAGATATGAAACGTTGGAGAAATTTTGACTAGAGAGCAATACTACTTTACTCCAGACGTTCACAGTCATGCATTATATAGAGATTTAAACCCCGGCGCAATGTAACCCCGTCCTATGGTAGACTTTGCTCCGATCTTCAGCAAAAGAAATTATATATTTGCCGTTTGTTTTTGTATTAAATAATACTACAGCTACATTACTAAAACCCTTCTCTGTGTTTTGTGCAAAAATTATACTTTTATTTACGTTCTTTACTTTTTTTTAAAAACGATTTTCTATTTCTCCACTAAAAATTTACGGTATTAGAATTTGAAAAATAATTTGTCATTTTTACCTTTCATAATTTTGACGTTTCAAACGTCATTACCATTCGTTCATGTGAAACTCTCGATTTAATCTATAAATATAAATAACTATTATACCATCAAATAATCGGAGAAAGTAACATGATGGCCACATCACCATTTTTTACGAGTTTTAATTTTCAGTCTACCTTTAGTTGCTCCCGTCGCGTCGGAATGATTAAGAGAGCGCGGCGCGGTTATTTCGTGGAATGTGGGCGTTGCGGAGGGTCAATTATGTATCGCGCGGATGTTGTCGTCGCCGCTGGCGGCAAAGCGAACGACGATAGTGGCGTAGCCGTGGAGGCGAACGACGGCACCGCTTTATTTATTTATTTTTGTTAATCACCGTCATCATCAACGCGCGGCGCGGAGCGGCGCGGGGGATGAAACGCGGCGGTGCAAGTCAAATTCAGTGTGTAATTGCGAGATCGGAGTGGCTGGAAATTAAAAAGCGACGCGCGGCAATTCCGGCCGAAATTAGTTTAGGAGCGGCCGGGCAGGGGGGCGGATTTTCGACGGCCGTAATTTGCGCCGCGATTATCGACTGCCTAGAGGTGGCGGAGGGCGAGGGGCCCACGGGGACGCACGCGGGTCGAGCGCCGGCCGGGCGGGCGGGCGGCGAGGGGGGATCGGTCGGGTTTGGGATGAGACGAGATGAAATGGAATGGAATGGGTCGGTCGGGGTTTTAAAGCCCGCCGTCGTCCGCGCGGCCCGTCCGGTTTATTATCGGCACTTTGAATCCGGCGAGCGCGCCCGCCCGCCTGCTCCCTCGTTTATCTGCAGCCGTGCGGTCAAGACGGGGCCGCCAAGTGATGCGTCAAATATTAATGACGTTACACACTCACGTGTCGAGGGGCGACCGCAACGGGAGTTGGAACGAGACAGGCGGCGGCGGCGGAGGCGGGGGGGCCGGGGTCGGGCGGTGGGACGTGAGAGCGAGTGCCGCGAGACGTCCGGGAAAATTGTTTTTATGAAAGAGATTATGGGAAAGTTCACCGCGCGCACATACGCACTCACATAACTTACTCGACGCGGAATCATTCGATATTTTAATTTATCTTACACACGCACATCCGCCCTCGCGCTAGGATGTTAGGAAACGCCGTAGTACGTGTTTGCCGAGAACTATTCCAGCTGATAATCGAACGATTTAACAACCTTCTGCCGTCAGCAGGATTCTCTCAGATAGGAACGGGAATAAGATATAACACATCATACAAATCAACACGTTTTTTACTGTGCGCTTCATTAATTTAAGTAAACTCCATTGAATTTCTAAAATTCACCGGGCGTACAGTTAGCAATACATCGCTAGCAACACGTCCATAAGAAATACATTGGCGCAACAAATTGTTATTTATAAAAATTGCTTAGCTTCAATTGATGCAAACATCCCTTATATTAGTTTAAGACGTCAAAATATTTCACTTTTATTAAAAATGAGTATTTCATTTATGTCTGTAAGTAGAACAACTTCCGAAAATAACTAAAAATTGTGGCACCAAATCATTCGATAAAAATTAGTGTTCCAGAAAACTAATTTAAAAAAAACTCAAACCGATTAACAAAGGTTGGCGCCAGTGGCGGCTCGTGGAACATGTTGATGGTAGAGCCACTTATACGTTACAACCAAAATTTCGGCCCGAAAAATAAAAAATGCGGACCAAAGAATCAAAAATTTGAACAATTAAATCATAAATTTAGGTCAAAATAAAGAAAATTAAAAAAAAATCGAAACTACAAAGATAAAATATTTTGACCAAAAATATCAAAAATACAGGTCAAAAATTTAAAAATTTAAAATTTAAAAATACAAAATGCGGACCAAACAGTCCAAAGTAAATTAAATTAAAAAAAATAATCTAAAAATTCGTCTCGAAAAATCAAAAATACGGACCAAAAAAATCGAAAATTGAAACAATTAACTACTCGCTGAATGTATATGATAACATGTATGTATGTATCTATATACCATATTATTTAAAATGTTCATTTTACCTAATGGGTTACCTTATTTTATTTTATTTTAATTATTTATTTACGTATTATGTACTATTATTTTTAACCACTACATTTTACTTTATATGTATAATATGACGTTCACATCCACCGCAAAACATGTGCTCCTTTGATGTATCTTGTTCTGTATATGATGGCCTACGTGAAATAAATGATATTATTATATTATTATTATTATTATTAAATCGAAAATTTATGTCAAAATAAAGAATATTTAGGCTTAATAATAAACAATGCAGAATATTCTAGTAAGAAAATGGTTGAAATTAGTCTCAAAAATCACTTCAAAGTAATTTTCCAAATTTTTTTAATAGCAAAACATTTTTTTTTATTTTCGTTTTAATTAATCAAAAATGAGAAACTAATTTGAAAAAGAATTCAAATAAAACCATTTGTTGGGATCAATCACCTTATTGTTTCACCTTTTAACAACTTTAGATTTAGTAGATACATTTTGAATAATTCAAATAAAACAATTTAGTAGCGGCTCGTGGAACATGTTGATGGTAGAGCCACTTATACAATACAACCCCCCGCCATCCCCCCTTAAGAAACAAAGAACCATTTATCTACCTAGACCCATCGAATATTTTGGCCAAAAAAAAAATCAACAATTTGGAACAAAACAGCCTAAGATCTAAAATATCGGCCAAAAATTAAAAATCCTGATTTAAAAATAAAAATGCAGACCAAAAAAATTGAAAATACAAGCAAAAGAAAAATAATTTGCCATTTTCAGTCCCAAATATAACTCTTTTTAGCTTAAAATAAGTTCCAACGAGAAATTCGAAAATAATAGCAAAAATCAAAATAAAAAAATTCGCACAATAAAGTCAATAATTCAAGTTAAGAAAATCTAAAATATGGGACAAAAAATAAAAAATTAAGACCAAAAATCTAAAATTCGTACCCAAAAATTAAAGTGTTGGACCAAAAAATCAAAATTTTTAACAAACGAATCGAAAATTTAAGTCGAAATAAAGAAAATTTCGACCAAAAGACCTAAAATTGAAACCAAAACAATCGAAAATATAAAATATAGGCCAAAAAAGTAAGGCCAAAAAAAGTGAAAATTTAGACAAAACATTGAAAACTCGGGCGTAAAGATAAAAAATGCAGACAAAAATCGAAAATTTCTACAAACCAATCGAAAATTTTTCGTCAAAATAAAAAATATTTAGACCAAAAAATAAAGAAATCTACAATATAGTCTACAACGGTCAAAATTTAGACAAAACATCGAAAACGGCCGTAAAGATAAAAATTGCGGACATAAAAAAAAAAATTCTACAAGCCAATCGAATATTTTGGTCAAAATAAAGAGAAATAAAAGAAATTGCAACAAAAAAATTGAAAATACAGAAATCTAAAATATGGGCCAAAAAATCAAGAATCCTGATCTAAAAATAAAAAAACGCAGACAAAAAATTAAAAACTTATGTAGAAGCAAAATAATTTGCCAACAATAAGTTTCTGATCAGAAATTCTAAAAAAAAATTAAAAAAAACACGAAATGAAATTCAAGTTAATCAATCTAAAATATAGGATAAAAAATAGACTAAGAATCTAAAATATACGATACAAAATTTAGATCAAATATCTAAACTTCTGGCATGAAAATAAAAATGATGGACCAAATAAAAAAAAAATTAGGGCAAAAGATAAAAGAAAATAAAAATCTACAATGTTGGCCAAAAAGTCAAAAATTTAGACAAAACATCGAAAACTCGGGCCTAAAAATAATAAATGCAGACTAAACGAAAAATGCGGACCAAAAAATCGAAAATTTTGACAATAAAATCGAAAAATTAGGTCAAAATAAAGAAAAATTTAGGTCAAAAGATTAAAAAAATTATAATAAAAATATGTCATGTTGGCCAGAAAGTCGAAAATTTAGACAATGCATAGAAAAATCGGTCCTAAAGATAATAAATGCAGGTTAAAAAATCGAAAATTTCAACAAACAAAACTTGAAAATACCGAAAAAAAATAATAAAAATCTCTCATATAAATCAATAATTCAAGTTATAGATATTTTAATCAAAATCAAATCAAAAATTTGGAACTAGAATTAAAATTTCGGCCCGAAAAATCAAAAATGCGGACCAAAGAATCAAAAATTTTAACAATTAAATCATAAATTTAGGTCAAAATAAAGTATATTAAAAAAAAAATCGAAAATACAAAGATAAAATATTTTGACTAAAAATATCGAAAATACAGGTCAAAAATTTAAAAATTAAAAATTCGCCGGGAAAATACAAAATGCGAACCAAACAGTCGAAAGTAAATTAAATCAAAAATTGAGGTCAAAATAAATAATTTTTGGGCCAAATAATCAAAAATTTGGACAAAAAAAATTATATGTACAGGTCAAAAATCTAAAAATTCGTCTCGAAAAATCAAAAATTCGGACCAAAAAAATCGAAAATTTTAACAATTAAATCGAAAATTTATGTCAAATAAAGAAATCAAAAATCTAAAATATAAAAAATTCGACGGGAACATCAAAAATGCGGGCCAAAAAGTTGAAAATTTAAAAAATTAAATCGCAAATTTAGGTCAAAATGAAGGATATTTAGGACAAAAGGTAAAATATTTTGACCAAAAATATCGAAAATACAGATCAAAAATTTAAATTCGTCGGGAAAAATAAAAAATGTGGACCAAATTGGGGTCCATGCGAAATTCGCCTAATTATGGCAAAAAGGCGTAAAATGTAATTTTTTTTCAAAACTGCATAACTTCGCGCCAAATCATCGCATCGACTTGAATTTTGCAGGAAATTGAAGGAAAATGATTGAACTTTATTGCCATGCTGACCGATTGAGTCCACGATTTTTTTTTGCACACGGTACAAGAAACCAAATTTGCAGATTTAAACTTCAAAAACATTTTTTTTTCCTTTAGGGGGTGGCAGGGGGTGGAATCGTTTTAGCAACAAAACAATTCACATGACGTTGAAGAGAAAATTTGAAACTGTTCAGTCTGCAAAAGTTCATCGATTTTGGTGCAAAATTACTCAAGTTATGGCCAAAAAGTGAGAAATTTCTTTTTTTTTCAAAAATTCATAACTTTGCTCCAAATCATCGAAACGACTCGAATTTTTAAGACATTTGCAGGAAATTGATTAAATTTTTTCTGCCATTGGGGTGAAATTTCCCGCCGATTTTTTTGCGCACGGTACAGCTTGTCAAAGTTGGACAATTTTTTACATAAAAAACATTTTTTTTCCTTTTCCATCGCGTTGTTACGGGGGGGGGGGGGGGGTTGGACTTGGGGTCAAAATCTTAAAGATAAAACTTAAATCTTTCCCAAACTGAAAGATTCATCGATTTTCGACCAAATTGAACCAAGTTACAACGGTTTGAAAAATCGAGTTTTTTCGCGATTTTTCGAGTGGCGCTTTTTTTTGACGCCGAGTGTATAATGGCGAAGACGTTTTTTTGCTCTTGCTTTCTCTAGTGAAGCAGATCACAGAAATGGGTGGTTTTGCCCCTATCCACTAGGATACGTGTGGCTGGGCAAAAGCCGTAGAACAGACATGTGAAACAAGCGGCCCGCGGGCCGCATGCGGCCCGCTTACAAGTTGCCTGCGGCCCGGCAAGGTTGGTATCAAATATTTAAAAAAAAATATACCGGGTGTGGCACTTAAGACGCCTCGGACCATAGCTCCTTTACGATAAAAGCTATCGACAAAAATCTAAGAACAAAGTGGTGCATAGTTACCGTCGCTATATTTCAAAAATATTTCTAATCATCAGTGGCGTGCCGTACTCCAGTGACGTACCAAACTTATGTTTTTTTAAATGGAATGCCCTATTTTTTATTGCAGATTTGGAAAGTGCTCGACGAGTACTTATTTTTTTATCTAACATGTTATACCCTTCACTTTAGCGGTTTCGCTGTTTCCCTTCTTTCAAAATTGCGCCCCATTTTTGAGATTTTTTTGTAGAGAAACTAATTGACGCCGGCGCCTAAATTTTGAATTGAGGTACAGGTTAAGACCTCGTATACCTTCACATAATTTTTTTTCGGGTAATTTATGGAAAAAAAATAATTTTTGATTGATCTTCGCATGTTGTCATTTTTTCCGAAAATTTCAAATGGCACCCCCCTAAAAAAATTACGGCGTTGTACAGCCAAAACTCTAAATTTTTCATTGGTGTAAAAAAAATTACACATTGCATAACAAAATTTCGAAGAAAAAAGGAATTTCATCGCAAATGTCGGGAAACGTTTTCCGTTCCCAAGTGTGCCATGAGAAAACAAATACACAAATACGGTCAACATAATAGTATGTACCTATTTATTCAACATGATATGAAAAATGCAGATAAAGAAAATGTAACAACTTAAACTAAATGTTCGAAATGACGACCTTCCTGCTAGAGGCATAACCGCAACTTTGACTCACAGGCTCTAGACACTGCCCTAAGGACTTCTGGTGATATACCGCGGAAAGCCGCGCGGAATCTCTCCCTCATATCCTCGACAGTAGTTGGTACCGTCCTGTAAACCTCGTCTTTGATATGGCCCCAAAGGAAGAAGTCAAGGAGAGTGAGGTCTGGTGATCTTGGCGGCCACCTCACAGGACCCCCACGACCAATCCAGGAGTCCGGAAACGTTTCATCGAGAAATTCCCGAACGACACAGCTATTATGTGCAGGAGCTCCATCGTGCTGGAAAACTATCTGTCGAAGAGCCGCTAGAGGGACATTTTCCAAGAGATCATCCAAGTCGTCGCGAAGGAACCTCAAATAACTGTTGCCGTTCAGGTGCCCCTCGATGAAATAAGGACCCAAAAGGTGTTCTCCAAGTATGCCTCCCCAAACATTCAGCGACCATCTTTGCTGGTGGTTTATCATTCGCATGGCTTGTGGGTTTTCATCGGCGTAATAATGGTAGTTGTGGCGATTGACATGCCCATTTCTATGGAACGTTACTTCATCAGAAAATAATACGCGCATAAGAAATGATTCCTCCTGCTCAATTTTGTTGATAGCCCACATGCAGAAATCTTGCCTCGCATGAAAATCTTGAGGTTGCAATTCTTGGTGCAGTTGAATCTTAAATAAACGGAATTTGTACCTTTTAAGAACACGATGTACGGATCGCGTTGAAATATCGTGATTCCTACTAATATCACGGATACTGGTATGAGGATCTTCAATAACTGCCTCCAGAACCTGCAGTTCATTATTTTCGGTAATAACTGCCTTCTTTCTAACTCTCCTTGGCCGTTTCACACTTCCCGTAGTAGTAAATCTCTCCAACACTTTTTGAAACGCACGTTCATTTGTATGTGCCCTGTGCGGATATCTCGCAGCGTACACTCGTGATGCCAAGAAACAATTCTTGTTACATTCTCCAAGAATAAATATCATGTCAACCATTTCCTCTTGAGTTCGGAACATTTTTAGAACGTTTATCAAAAATGACTTATGGCTGCTACTGACGTCTAATAATTTACTTTGACAATTACCAATCTTTTGTTTTCTCATGGCACACTTGGGAACGGAAAACGTTTCCCGACATTTGCGATGAAATTCCTTTTTTCTCCGAAATTTTGTTATGCAATGTGTAATTTTTTTTACACCAATGAAAAATTTAGAGTTTTGGCTGTACAACGCCGTAATTTTTTTAGGGGGGTGCCATTTGAAATTTTCGGAAAAAATGACAACATGCGAAGATCAATCAAAAATTATTTTTTTTCCATAAATTACCCGAAAAAAAATTATGTGAAGGTATACGAGGTCTTAACCTGTACCTCAATTCAAAATTTAGGCGCCGGCGTCAATTAGTTTCTCTACAAAAAAATCTCAAAAATGGGGCGCAATTTTGAAAGAAGGGGTTATAACAGCGAAACCGCTAAAGTGAAGGGTATAACATGTTAGATAAAAAAATAAGTACTCGTCGAGCACTTTCCAAATCTGCAATAAAAAATAGGGCATTCCATTTAAAAAAACATAAGTTTGGTACGCCACTGGAGTACGGCACGCCACTGATGATTAGAAATATTTTTGAAACATAGCGACGGTAACTATGCACCACTTTGTTCTTAGATTTTTTTCGATAGCTTTTATCGTAAAGGAGCTATGGTCCGAGGCGTCTTAAGTGCCACACCCGGTATACAAGGTAAAAATAATTTTTTTTTTTTTTGGTTTCAATTGTAGTTTTTTTTGGTAATGCGGCCCGCGACTTGTGTGTAATACTTGATGTGGCCCTTGGTGGTAAACGTGTTTGACATGCCTGGTGTAAATCAACGTCAATTATTTCCCTGCAATTAAAATCTATATAGATGTGGATAACAATAACCGCATTTTATATTAAATTAGGGTTCTGAGGTTCGGTGGTGACGATGCGGGTGTAATAATTCAAAATAGGTGGGGTGCGAAAACCGTAGCGCGAATTTGTATGAATGGGAGCGTATGTGTTCAGGAAATGATTAGCCGACATGTCGGTCATCTGCTTTAATTAAATGATTATTGGTCTGGTTTAATCGCGTCGCACATCCTTTACACCCACATAAGCACGTTTGTACGTTCGTATGTACGAACAAACGAAAAAATACGGCAATAACATAAGTTTATTAACGACAATTTCCACTCTGAACTCTTATTTTAAAGATGACAAAGAATATAAAATGTGCGAGTATAGACCAGTGCGATTGTTCTTGCGTATCGTTTGTAAGAAGAGAGTAAGTCAAGGAATGCAATTTATTAAGTGATGGCTAACTCTGAGCACCCTAGAATCGTTGCGTTTCTCTGGTCAACTGCACTGTACTCTAACCTAAAATTTCGTCTCCCCCTTGCAAATTTATTGCTTGGACTTCCTATAAATTCCTGGCTCCCTCTTACCTTAATTTTAATTGTACATTTTCAACTAATGATCCAAATGAGAAGTTTCAATGATCATCACAGAACCATTTTCATTGGAAGAAAAATGAAAAATGCAAATAGGGATAATGGTTCTGTTCTTCTACGGCAGGCATGTCAAACTCATTTACCACCAAGGGCCACATCAAGTATTACACACAAGCCGCGGGCCGCATTATCAAAAAAACTACAATTGAAACCAACCAAAAAATAATTATTTTTACCTTGTACATAATTTTTTTTTTTATATTTGATACCAACCTTGCCGGGCCGCGTGTTTGACAAACCTGCTCTAGAGTCCATTTCAAATATTTCTGTAAAAGAAAAATTTTGTGTGTCTGTATTGTGATCGTAGAATTTTTTTAACGGAAATATCCGTTTTGACGTCTCTAAGAGTCCATTTCAAATATTTCTGGAAAAAAATTATGTGTGCGCCTGAGTTGTGACTGAAAAATTTTTCAGAATTTTTTTTTAACGGAAATATCTGTTTTGATGTCCTAGAGTCCATTTCAAATATTTCTGGAAAAAAATATGTGTCTGTATTGTGGTCATAAAACTTTTTCAAAATTTTTTTAACGGGAATATCCGTTTTGATGTCCCTAGAATCCATTTCAAACATTTCTGGAAAAAAAAATTATGTGTGTCTGTATTGTGACCGTAATTTTTTTTACGGAAATATCCGTTTTGAGTTCCCTAGAGTCTATTTCAAATATTTCTGGGGAAAAAAAATGTATCTGTTTGTGGGTTTCTCTGTGTCTCTAATGTGATTGTGAAAATTTTTGCAAATTTTTTTCACGGAAATATTCATTTTGAGGTCTCTAGGGTCCATTTCAAATATTTCGTGAAAAGAAAAATTGTGTGTGGGTCTGTATTGGGATCGTGAAAATTTTTTTAAACATTTTTTTGTCGGAAATATCCGTTTTGATGTCTTTAGAGTCCATTTAAAATATTTCTGGAAAATAAAAATTGTGTGTGTGCCTGTATGGTGATCGCAAAAAATTTTTCAAAATTTTTTTCACGGAAATATCCGTTTTGAGGTCTCTAGAGTCCACTTCAAATATTTCGGGAAAAGAAAAATAGTGTGTGTATCTGTATTGTGATTGCAAAAATATTTTCAAATTTTTTTTCACGGAAATATCCGTTTTCGGGTCTCTAGAGTCCATTTCAAATGTTTCTGCAAAAGAAAAATTGTATGTGTGTCTGTAAAAATTGTTTGTGTGTCTGTATTGTTACTGTGAAATTTTTTCCAAACATTTTTTTAACGGAAATATTCGTTTTGAGCTCTCTAGAGTCCATTTCAAATATTTCTGGGGAAAAAAAATTTGTGTGAGTGTGAAAAATTTTTCAAATTTTTTTTACGGAAATATCTGTTTTAAAGTCTCTAGAGTCCATTTCAAATATTTCTGGAAAAGAAAAATTGTGTGTGTGTCAGTGACGGTTCGCGGGTTTTTTTCTGGTACGGCCGAGGAACAAGTGGTGGTAATACAGATAGGTGCGGTCACGCAGCCAGCCGTCTCTGCAACTGACCCTACCTATCTGTATTACCACCTCTTGTTCCTCGGCCGTACCAGAAAAAACCCCGCGAACCGTCACTGGTGTGTGTCTGTATTGTGATTGTGAAAATTCTTTCAATTTTTTTTTACTGTTTTGAGGTCCCTGGCGTACATTTTAAATATTTCTGGAAAAAAAATTGTGTGTCTGTACTAACTGTGAAATTTTTGCAAAAAAATTTTTCAACGGGAATATCTGTTTTGAGGTCCCTAGAGTACATTTGAAATATTTCTGGAAAAAAATGTGGTGTGTATGTGCTGTGTGTGTACATACTGTGAGCGTGAAAGTTTTTCCAAACATTTTTTTAACGGAAATATCCGTTTTGAGGTCACTAGAGTAGTCCATTTCAAATATTTCTAGAAAAAAAATTATGCGTGTCTGTATTGTAACCGTGAAAATTTTTACGAAAGTATCCGTTTTTGATTTCAAATATTTATTGAAAAGAAAAATTATGTGTGTCTGTATTGTAATCGTGAAAAAATTTTCAATTTTTTTTAAGGGAAATGTACGTTTTGAGCTCTCTAGTCCATTTCAGATATTTCTGGAAAAATAATTATGGGTGTTTTTGTATTGTGACCGCGAAAATTTTTCCAAAATTTTTTTAACGGAAACATCCGTTTTGCGGTCCCTAAAGTCCATTTCAAATATTTCTGGGAAAAAAAAGTCTATTGTGATTGTGAAAATTTTTTCATTTTTTTTACGGAAATATCCCTTTTGAAGTCTCTAGAGCAGGCATGTCAAACACGTTTACCACCAAGGGCCACATCAAGTATTACACACAAGTCGCGGGCCGCATTACCAAAAAAAACTACAATTGAAACCAAAAAAAAAATAATTATTTTTACCTTGTATATAATTTTTTTTAAATATTTGATACCAACCTTGCCGGGCCGCAGGCAACTTGTAAGCGGGCCGCATGCGGCCCGCATGCGGCCCGCGGGCCGCCTGTTTGACATGTCTGATTTACACCTTATATATCGGTTAGCACAACTTCAAATCACTGCAGTAGTTTTGGCACCGATGATGAAGGTTGCTGAGAAGTTATAAGGATTATAACACTAATGGTCTCATTGTGATCTGAAAAAATGGTGATTATGATCAGGGGCGGCTCGTTATGTAGAGCCAAGGAGCCATGGCACTACCTGTAGTTTTAAGCTCTACAATAATTTTGTATTTCCAAAAACAACAACTCTAAAACCTTTAATGAGTAGAGAAAAATTGCAATGCATTAGTTCCCCAACGCAAACGGAGCCAACTTACTTCTTGTACGGCATTTCATTAGAATGTTGGCAGCGGCGGGGAGGGGCGCGTTCTGAACCTGCAATTGGAGCCAAATCATCTCGTGCACGCGACAACGTGCACTGTTTCCGTACCGCATACGATTAATAAATTTATTTCATCGCCGAATAAGCCTTTTTGCTCATGTACTACTGACAAAATTTACAGGCAAATCATATACTTATTAAATACATGTCAATTGAGAAAAAAAGGGAAATTCGACGTTCAATTGCTTTTTGATTTCTTAAGGATAACTCTTGAACACATTACCAGATTTTAAAAATTCTTGGTGCAATGTGTTTTTCTTACCGAATAGATGCAGATAAAACCAAAAAACAAATTCGATATTCAATTGTTTTTTGATGTTTCAAGGATAACTCATAAACATTTTTTTATCAAGCCCGATATAAAAAAAAAATCAATTAACCGCTCAATTGTTTTGTGGTTTTGAGAAGTTAACTCTTGAACAGAAAGGCCGATTTTAAAAATTCGTCCTGAAAAGTATTGTATTATACTCATCGAGTACAGGACCAAAACATCATTTGTCTTCCATTGTTTTTTTTAAGGTTAACTTGTGAACGGATGACCAAATTTGGCAAATTCTTTCAGCAAAGTGTTGTACTCGCCGAATAAATGCAGATAAGACACAAAAAGTTAAATTTGTAGTTTAATTATTTTCTGTTTTTTTTTTTTGAGGATAACTCAACAGATTTTGTAAATTCTTTCGGTACTCATTAGTGATGAGATAAACGGTCATTTTCCAGAAACGGTTATAACAGTTACTGTTACTACAAATAACTAGTTATTTAAAATAAATTACTGTTACCACAAAATAACTAGTTATTTAAATAGTTAATTTGTAACCGATATTTAAAATAACTTTACTCAGTAACAGTTTGTAACATAGTGAATATTAGGGGTCAATTAACACAAAATGCAAAAATCGCACTTTTCAAGTTCGAATATTTTAAAATCGATATTTTGATTTTTGAAATTGCACAACTGCTAAACGCGTTGTCCGATTTTGATGATTCTAACGTAACCATCTGGAGAATTTAATGCAATTTAAAAACAGGTTAATAATCTTGTTTTTTGTGAAACACGCAAACCGTAAAAATTGCACGAATTAAAAGCCCGAAGATTAAAATTACGATTTTGATTTTTGAAACTGCACAACTGCCAAATACGTTATCTAATTTTAGTCATTCTAAGGTCAAAATTGTGGCAAATTTCATGCAATTTACAATCCGGATTAGTTTTACTTTTTCAAGAAATCAACGCAAAATGCCAAACTCGTACGTTTTCAAACTTCAAAAATATTGATTTTTAAAAACACAACTGCCGATTGCATTGTTAGATTTTGACGATTCAAACGTCAAAATACGGAAAATTTAGTGTACTTTTACAACGGATTACGAAATGTTTCTGTGAAATTAACACAAAATGCAAAAATTGCAATCTAAAATTTTAAAATCGTGATTTTTGAAATTGAACTCGTGAACGGATGACCAAATTTGGCAAATTCTTTCAGCAAAGTGTTGTACTCGCCGAATAGATGCAGATAAGACACAAAAAATTAAATTTGTAGTTTAATTATTTTCTGTTTATTTTTGAGGATAACTATTGAGCGAAAGAACAGATTTTGTAAATTCTTTCGTTACTCATTAGTGATAAGATAAACGGTTATTTTCCAGGAACAGTTATAACAGTTACTGTTACTGCAAATAACTAGTTATTTAAACGGTTATTTAAAATAAATTACTGTTACCACAAAATAACTAGTTATTTAGTAACCGTTGTTTAAAATAAATTACTGTTACCACAAAATAATTAGTTATTTAAATAGTTATTTAGTAACCGTTATTTAAAATAACTTTAATCAGGAACAGTTTGTTACAATGTGAATCTTAGGGGTCAATTAACAAAACATGCAAAAATCGCATTTTTCAAGTTCGAATATTTTAAAATCGAGATTTTGATTTTGGAAATTGCACAATTGCTAAACGCGTTATCCGGTTTTGATGATTCTAACGTAACCATCTGGAGAATTTAATGCAATTTAAAAACAGGTTAATAATCTTGTTTTTTGTGAAACACGCAAATCGTAAAAATTGCGCGAATTAAAAGTCCGAAGATTACAATTACGATTTTGATTTTTGAAATTGCACAACTGCCAAATACGTTGTCCAATTTTAGTCATTCTAAGGTCAAAATTGTGGCAAATTTCATGCAATTTACAATCCGGATTAGTTTTACTTTTTCATGAAATCAACGCAAAATGCCAAACTCGCACGTTTTCAAACTTCGAAAATATTGATTTTTAAAAACACAACTGCCGAATGCATTGTTAGATTTTGACGATTCAAACGTCAAAATACGAAAAATTTTGTGTATTTTTACAACGGATTACGAAATGTTTCTGTGAAATTAACAGAAAATGCAAAAATTGCAATCTAAAATTTAAAAATCGCGTCTTAAATTTTTGAAATTGAACAACTACCGAATGATTTGTCCGATTTTGATGATTTAAATGTTAATGTTAGTATTAGAGGGGTAAATAATCTCTTCCTTGAATCTAGGTTTCTTGTCCTGGTGAACTTTTCGAAAATGTCAAAAATTAACTCAAAACGCCAAAATTACGAAGAAGACCAAAGATTTAAATTGCAATTCTGATTTTTAAATTGATCAACGCGTTGACCGATTTTGATGATATAAATGTCAAAATATGGTGAATTTAATGTCATTTTAAAACGGATTTCCAAATTTTCTCTTGAAATTAATGCAAAAATATCAGTTTTTAAATTTTCAAGATTTTCGCGACTTTGATTTTTGAAATTGTACAACTGCCGAATGTGTTGTTCGAGTTTGATGATTTATAATAATAATAATAGTTTATTCGTGCCAATACCAGGAGTTTATACAAGTCAGAAAATGGCTTTTATGGAGTTAAATTTCAAAATTTGAAGAATTTCTTGTAATTTCAAAACGGATTATATTTTCTCGTGAAATCACTGGCTATTTTATGTCAAATTCTTTTCAATATTTGTTCGAGTTTTTTTTAGACGTGATTCGTTATTGAATCGAGTCCTGTTACTAAGAACTGATTCTTTATTGAATCGGTTATAAGAGTTACTGTTACTAAGAAGTTATTTGTTATTTAATCGCGTTCCTTTTACCTTGTATAAAATAACTTTTGAGAAAATCACCGTTAGTGGGATTTTTCAATAACGGTTACCGTTATTATTTCTCAGTAACGGTTCCAAAGTGGCAGTTGGTGAAAATAACGCTCATCACTAGTACTCATTAAAAAGATGTAGATAAGATCAACGAATTATTTTCCGTTTTTAACCAAAAATAAGTTTCAAATTCTTAAAGTATTGCAGTTATTAAGGATATGTAGATAAGGTTACAAAATACAATTCGTCGTTTAATTGATTTCCGCGGACGAAGAACGGTATTACAGATTTAATGCGGGCTATTTTTGGTGTTTATTTAATTTTGTAATGCTCCTGCAACAAGTGAAGGTTTTTAATGATCGATTTTTCTTTCTTGAAAAAGGAGGCGGTGAGATATATTGTCTATTAGGGATGGGCGATATTTCACGTATCTGTGATTTTTCACTGGTATTGAAAAGTCACAAATCATTACTGTTACTAATAGGCGAATTTCGCTGCTACTTAAAATCACTGCTACTTAATATCCCTGTTACTTAAGATCACTGCTACTTAAAATCACTGCTACTTAAAATTACTGCTACTTAAGATCACTGCTACTTAAAATCACTGCTACTTAAAATAACTGCTACTTTAAATCACTGCTACTTAAAATCACTGCTGTTTAAACTGTGATTGCTGCTTAAACTGTGACTGTTACTTGAAACATAATTGTAAGAAGACAGTACAAGGTGGCATTTCTAAATGTTATTTAATATTTATTACTCTATTCTCCTATTTTTGCAGGGTTTTGTATTTAAATTTTGAATAAATATTTAATAAAAAAGACAGATATTTATAAAATACCATAGTATACCATATAAAAGTAATAAATTACAACTTATGTACTAACAATTATTAATTAATTAATTGAGATTTTATAAAAACGAAAAAATTATCTTGCGAGGCATGGAATTAAACCACAAACTCGCTGTGATCGAAAGTGATGAGTCCGACGACTTAATAAACCCAAAATAACTTAAAATTCATTTTAATTTAAAATTTAGTGCAAATATGTAAACATGCATTTTAAAATAATACCAGGAAACTAATTTTGAAATTGCAAACTTAATGAACTGAAAAAAAATAAAAACAATTTACCAAACAGCAAAAATCTCCAAATGCTCCTGATTCACGTGCAAAATTAAAACAAAAATTTTTAAAAATCCATATCTTAATTGAAAATTGTTGAATTTTCAAGCCCCAAATTGATTTTGAATAAGCGATACTTCGGCCGCTGAGGATAATTTTGTATGGAATTTTGTCTGCGCGTTTTATATTTTTTCTGCGATGTTTTCATTCAAGTGCTCAAAAAAATTAAACTAAAATTTTCAAAAATCCATATCTCCATTAAAAATGGTTGAATTTGCAAATACCAAATTAATTTTAAATAAGCGATACTTCGACCATTGATGATATTGTTTTAATGAATTTTTTATACGCGTTTTATATTTTTTTCTGCAATGTTTTCATTCAAGTGCTCAAAAAATTAAACTAACATTTTCAAAAATCCATATCTCCATTAAAAATTGTTGAATTTGCAAATACCAAACTAATTTTGAATAAGCGATACTTCGATCATTGAGGATTTTGTTTTAAGGAATTTTTTCTACGCGTTTTATATTTTTTTCTGCTCAAAAAATTAAAACGAAAATCTTCAAAAATCCATATCTCCATTAAAGATTGTTGAATTTACAAAAACCAAATTTATTTTGAATTAGCTATGCTTCGACCATTGAGTATTATTTTTTATGGAATTTTGTCTGCGCGTTTTATATTTTTTCTGCGATGTTTTTATTCAAGTGCTCAAAAAATTAAACTAAAATTTTCAAAAATCCATATCTCCATTAAAAATTGTTAAATTTGCAAATACCAAATTAATTTTGAATAAGCGATACTTCGACCAATGAGGATATTGTTTTAAGGAAATTTTTCTATGCGTTTTATATTTTTTTCTGCGATGTTTTCATTCAAGTGCTCAAAAAATTAAACTAAAATTTTCAAAAATCCATATCTCCATTAAAAATTGTTGAATTTGCAAATACCAAACTAATTTTGAATAAGCGATACTTCTATCATTGAGGATTTTGTTTTAAGGAATTTTTTCTACGCGTTTTATATTTTTTCTGCTCAAAAGATTAAAACGAAAATCTTCAAAAATCCATATCTCCATTAAAGATTGTTGAATTTACAAAAACCAAATTTATTTTGAATTAGCTATGCTTCGGCCATTGAGTATTATTTTTTATGGAATTTTGTCTGCGCGTTTTATATTTTTTCTGCGATGTTTTCATTCAAGTGCTCAAAAAATTAAACTAAAATTTTCAAAAATCCATATCCGCATTAAAAATTGTTGAATTTGCAAATACCGAATTAATTTTGAATAAGCGATACTTCAACCATCGAGGATATCGTATAAGGAATTTTTTCTACTCGTTTTTAGTTTTTTCTGCGATTTTTTCATTCAAGTGCTCAAAAAATTAAAACGAAAATCTTCAAAAATCCATATCTCCATTAAAAATTGTTAAATTTGCAAATACCAAATTAATTTTGAATAAGCGATATTTCGACCATTGAGGATATTGTTTTAAGGAATTTTTTCTACGCGTTTTATATTTTTTTCTGCGATGTTTTCATTCAAGTGCTCAAAAAATAAAACTAAAATTTTCAAAAATCCATATCTCCATTAAAAATTGTTAAATTTGCAAATACCAAACTAATTTTGAATAAGCGATACTTCGACCATTGAGGATATTATTTAAGGAATTTTTTCTACTCGTTTTTAATTTTTTTCTGCGATGTTTTCATTCAAGTGCTCAAAAAAATTAAACTAAAATTTTCAAAAATCCATATCTCTATTGAAAATTGTTGAATTTACAAAACCCAAATTGATTTTGAATCAGCTATGCTTCGGCCATTGAGGATTATTTTTTATGGAATTTTGTCTGCGCGTTTTATAATTTTTCTGCGATGTTTTCATTCAAGTGCTCAAAAAATAAAACTAAAATTTTCAAAATTCCATATATCCAATAAAAATTATTCAATTTACAAAAAAATAATTGATTTTGAATAAGCGATACTTCTGCCATTGAGGATAATTTTTATGGAACTTTGTCTGCGCGTTTTACATTTTTTCTGCGATGTTTACATTCAAGTGCTCAAAAATATTTAAATATAAATTAAATATAAATATTTTTATATATGTCTTTTTATTGTAATGATGTCTCCATTATTCAGTAGATTTTAGATTTTACTCAGTAGATTTTAAGTTTTTATTTGTATATATTGTTTTACAAGTAAGCATGCAAACATTTTATAATGTAACATAATTTATATATTTAAGTATCAACTAATACCACATTTATTACTATACCTGACTAACCCATGGATGCTGTAATCATTCTTTCTTGGAAATTAAATAAATTAAATTAAATTAAATTAAATAAAACTAAAATTTTCTCCATTAAAAATTGTTTAATTTACAAAAACCAAATTTATTTTGAATAAACAATTGAGGATTTTTTCTACGCGTTTTATATTTTTCTCTGCGATGTTTTCATTTAAGTGTTTAAAAAAATAAAACTAAAATTTTGAAAACTCCACATCTCCATTAAAAATTGTTGAATTTACAAAAACCATATTGATTTTGAATTAGCGATACTTCGGCCATTGAGGATGATTTCTTACAGAATTTTGCCTGCATGTTTTATATTTTTTTCTGCGATGTTTTTGTTCAAGTGTTAAAAAATTGAAACGAAAATCTATAAGAAAGATTTTCTGTATAGAAAATTGTTGAATTTACGAAAACCAAATTGATTTCGAATAAGCGGTAATTCGGCAATTGAGGATATTTTTTTATGGAATTTTGCCTGCACGTTTTATATTTTTTTCTGCGATATTTTTGGCCAAGTGATCAAAAAATTAAAACGAACATTTTCAAAAATCCATATCTCTATTGATTATTGATTTTATTTCAGAGGTAGAACCAAAATAGGAAAACATTTGCCTCATACCTAAAAAAGGGAACACTATTTAAGTGACCAGGTGGATAAATATTAGCAGAATCAAAAACATTTTTGAGAAACCATTAAAAATTTCAGAAGGTGTTACGACGTTTACTAACCGTGATCACAGTCACAGTTTAAAATCACTGGTATTAAAAAATAGCAATCATAGGTAGCGACGTGATTCAAAAGTAGCAGTTTTGCCCTTCTCTATTGTCTATGCTAAGTGGCTCTACCATCAAAACTTTCCACGAGCCGCCACTGATTAAGATAGTAGCGATATCTTATTTCGTAAAGTGGCAAAATGTCTAACACTGTCTTATAACGAACTAATAACCGAAATCAAAAGTATAATATATAATTTTTGATCTTGACAATTGGAACTACAATTATTAATCTTCTCACCAGACAGCCGAAAGTAGTATTTACCAACGGGCTAGCTGCGAGCTTTTTAGAAAATGTTCTCCTGTCCGCTCAGCAATTTACTGGCAAGCAGCGGATCTAAAGTAATGAGGAATCAATAACGAATACTTTTCACGCTACACCCTTGATGAAATAAGTGGACAACTGTGGGTATATTTGAAATAAAACTCTTTGGTATCATGTTTCAGTTTATTGTAGGAATCGTGATCGCCCACTAGATTGATTATTTCGAAATATTTACCATTTTGGTTCGAAAAATTGCGATACAGAAAAATATCAACTGGAAATCACGAGAACCCTAGTACAAGCCGCATTAGTTATTAATCGGGGAGGTGAGGTGCGGTCCTGTTCGGTCCGATAGGGGCGGTGGTAAATAATGAAATCATATTAGGCCCGGCGCCCTTAGCAGCCCTCATTATTTATTTATTTTATTTTGCGGCGTAGGTGGACCCACGACTAATTCCGACGGGCAAGTGAATTATTTATCAGACCGGAGCCGCACGAATTAAAATCGAATAAAAATTGTCGGCTCGGCGCGCTAATTGCGCACTTCGGCGCCGTCATTAAGTCATTGGCGAGAGCTTTTTCCAAACGGTGAAAAAAATATTTTTCCGCCTACCCAAAATGCGGAAAGAAAACGAGGTTTAGGAGTCCAAGCAAGTCGAAAAAGGTTCATACAGCATACGCTGCCCTCTATTGGAAACAAGTATTTGTTAAAATAAATATCATGAAACTTATAATACTCAGCTCTTACACTTATTAGAATATAACGCGTACAGTGTATACAATGTATAAGACGCTAATAGATTAGTAAAGCCGAGGAAAAGAACGGATACGGGTGTGCGCTTCCTTGGCGCTAGGGTCGATTCCGAGCAACGGCAAATAATAATGTTCGCGTGTATGTTAAAGAACAGCTGATCGTTAATTCAGGATCAAATCTTCAGTAGAAATAACAATTGCCTAAATACATTGATATACTTTGATCAATGGATCTTTGCGTGCACGTCATGGATGGCTGAACCTAACTACGACAACATTTTCATGCGTTTACTCTCTCTCTACGGTAAGTTGAAAAAACCGCTATAAAGGGCCGTCGGCCGGCCGGCACAAAAAATTCGCCCAAAAATATGAGTAGGATTTTGAAAATCGCATCCCCCTAAACTGACCCTTAAAACGGGGGGGGGTTATGGTTAAACCGCACCCCTTATAGGGGCCTTATTCGGTAAAATTTTGTTAGTTTTTATTCAAACGCAGATTTTCGATTTTTGCACGTTTCCAAAAAAAAAAACTCCTCCGTAACCGCCGGAGCTGGACGATCCTGATATGTCTTAAAATAATCTTAAAGAAAATATCTAAAATTGATCGAGCCACTTTTTTGAAACTTTTCCCCGTTTCCGAGATATAATTTTTTAAAAACCGGGTAAAAATTTTTTTGTTTTTCTTTTTTTAAGGACGTATTTTTTTCTTTTCAAGTGGAAAATCTGAAACCTTCAGGGATGGCAGAAGGAATAACTGGCTTTCATTGGGAATTTTTTCAACATTTTTGGAACCACCTCTACGAGCCAGCCAACGCCACCAACCCTGGGGGAGGTTCGGTTTTCTTCTTTTAAGGACGTATTTTTTTCTTTTTAAATCGAAAAGCTGAAACTTTCAGGGATGACGGGAGCGATGACTGGCTTTCATTGGGAATTTTTTCAAAATTTTTGGAACCACCCCTACGCGCCATTTGCACCCTCTGGGTTCGTTTTTCTTCTTTTAGGGACAATTTTTTTTTCTTTTAAGTCGGAAAACTTAAACTTTCAGGGATGGCACAAGATATTTTTTCAAAATTTTTAAAACTACCCATGCACCATTTGCACCCCCTGGGTTCGTTTTTCTTCTTTAAAGGACGAATTTCTTTCTTTTAAAGTCGAAAAGCTGAAACTTTCAGGGATGCCACAAGATATTTTTTCAAAAATTTTTGAACTACCCCTACGCTCCGTGCAAATGGGTTCGTTTTTCTTTTTTTAAGGACGAATTTATTTCTTTTAAAGTCGGAAAGCTAAAACTTTCATGGATGGCACAAGAAACTTTTTCAAAATTTTTGAAACTACCCCTACGCACCATTTGCACCCCCTGGGTTCGTTTTTCTTCTTTTAAGGACATGTTTTTACTTTCTCCGTTACGAAGTACGAGAAAGTATTGTGATCGTGATTTTTTTTTCAAAAATTTTTTTTACGGAAATATCCGTTTTGGGGTCCCTAGGTGCCATTTCAACAATTTCTGGAAAAAAAAAATTTGTGTCTGTGTGTGTGTGTGTGTGTGTGTGTATGTATCTCAAAAACTAATAGAGCAATTAATATGAAACTTTGAACATACGTCTTATTTTATAATCCGAAGAACTGAAAAGCTTTTGGTAAAATTTCGTACACGGGAAGTGAGTGTTTACCTTAACTGTTTTTTGTTTTTTGTCAATATTTTCTTAAATATGAAAAATATCACAAAAACTTTTAAACAAACATCGAAAACAACAAAGAAATGAACATCTTTTCCTTGAAAATATTTTTCATAAAATCATTGCTATTTGAGAAAAAAATTTATTAATTTTTTTTTAATTTTTGGTTTATAATTATGAAACTATAATAGCTACAGCAAATGTATGTAGTTTTTTTCGAAATCTCGTTAGTTTTTGAATAAACTGAGTTTTTTTACTTTGAAGTATAATTTTTCCATCTTTTATGATTTTGACGTTTTAAACGTCAGTTTCATCCGAGTTTACGCAACGCTTGATGTACATTTAAAATATGATTTCAATTGAAAATAAACCCATCAAAACGTAAATATAAAGTCGGAGAAAGTAACATGATGGCCACATCACCATTTTTTCTTTTTAAGTTGGAAAGCCGTAATTTTCAGGGATCGCAGAGGATACAACTGGCTTGAAAAAAAGAATTAAAAAAAATAAAAAATGAAATATTTTAAATAAAAAATAAAAATGAAAAATGAAAATGAAAAATGAAAAATTGAAAATTAAAACTTGAAAATGAAAAACGAAAAATAAAATATGAAAAATTGAAAATTAAAAATGAAAAATAAAAACGAAAAATTAAAGTTAATTTAAAAAAAATATGTTTTTCATTGATGGCACGACGCAATTACGACGAGGTTACGTGGACGAAGAATGGTGTTATAGATTTAGGGACAAATTGTAAACGCACGATAAATCGAAAGTACACATAAATAATATTTTCAAATTATGAACCTTTACAACTCAAAATAACCTTGGACCATGAAGATGAATCGTTCTTTCTTTCTTTCTTCAAAAAAGGAGGCGGGGGCCTCCCCATATTGTATAAGTACCATCAACATGTTCCACGAGCCGCTACTAAATTGTTTTATTTGAATTATTCAAAATGTATCTACTTATTGTTTCAATATTCAGTTAACAATTCTTCTTTTCCTGATATTTGGAAGAATAGTTATATTAATCCTATTTTCAAGAACGGTGATCGTAAAGACGTAGTTAATTACCGTGGTGTTTCTTTACAATCGTGTATACCTAAAGTACTTGATAAATTAGTGGCTCGTCAAATAGCTTGGATGTCTAAAAATGTGATTATTAGTCAACAACATGGGTTTATGGTAGGAAAGTCAACAATAACTAATTTGTTAGAATTTGAGAATTTTATATTGAATTCCTTTAATAATCATAGCCAAGTGGATACTGTTTACACTGACTTTTCTAAAGCCTTTGATCGAGTGCAGTATTACGTTTGAATAAAAAAACTTAAAGCTTTAGGGTTTACTGATCAAATTGTTAACTGGGTTAAAAATTTCCTGTCAAATCACTCACAAGTTGTCAAAATAAAGAATCATTTTTCAAATATTATTCAAGTGTTCTCAGGGGTCCCTCAAGGTTCACATATCGGTCCGATATTGTTTATTCTTTTTGTTAATGATATTGTTGATTATTGTAATTATTCAAAATGTCTATTATTTGCTGATGATTTAAAGCTATATCATGTTATTGATGATATTTCCAATTGCTATGAAATCCAGTCGGATTTAGAAAATCTCTCCTCTTGGTGTAGTATCAACCATTTGGAATTAATTATTAAGTGTAAAGTCATCACTTATAGTAGACGTCATAATGTTTTAAAATATAATTACAAGATTACTAATGTAATCTTGGAAAGACTTGAATTCATCAAAGATCTAGGCATCTACTTTGATACCAAATTAACATTAGCACACCACATTGATATTATTACTAAAAAAGCATTCAAATTAATGGGCTTTCTGTTTAGAAATTGTAATAATTTTAATTATGATACACTTAGGATTCTATACTATGGCTTAGTTAGATCCAATGTTGAATATGCGTCGATTAGTTGGTCGCCATATTGCAAAATTTATAAGCAACAACTAGAGCGAGTATAAAAACGATTCATTTCCTATATAACATTTAAGTTTAACTATCAATTCAATTTCAGTTCATTCAATTATGGCATTGTTTGTTGTACACTGAATATTGAATCGTAAGAAATTCGTAGAATTAGGATTGATCTGTATTTGTTATATAAATTATTAAACGGTCTTATATTTTGTAAAATACTATATTTTCATATTTCTAATTACATGGGACCTTTAAGATCTAAGTCACTTTTTAGATTAAGTACCTCGATTAACAATTATAGTGAAAATAATCCGATTAATAGATTGATGCGATTTGCTAATTTACTTAATACAAACGCAAATATTTGTTTTGTTGTACTTTTAATAAATTTAAGGCTTCTGTTTCTAGAGTGAATTTAAATATTTTATGTTAACCATTAGTTTATTATGTTTAAGCACCATACATTGTGTAATTCTTAAGATTGTAGTTTAGATGTTATAATTATATTATTGTAAATATTTTATAAAAAAATATTTTATAAACCATTTATTAATAAATAATAATAATAATAATAAATATAAAGTTGTTAAAACTGCCGGCACAAAAGGTGAAACAATAAGGTGATTAATCCCAACAAACGGTTTTATTTGCATTCTTTTTCAGATTAGTTTCTCATTTTTGAATAATTAAAGCGAAAATAAAAAAAAATGTTTTGCTATTAAAAAAAATTGGAAAATTACTTTGCAGTGATTTTTGAGACTAATTTAAACCATTTTCTTACAAGAATATTCTGCATTGTTTATTATTAAACCTAAATATTCTTTATTTTGACCTAAATTTTCGATTTAATTGTTTCAATTTTCGACTGTTTGGTCCGCATTTTTCCCGACGAATTTAAATTTTTGATCTGTATTTTCGATATTTTTGGTCATATATTTTATCTTTTGTCCTAAATATCCTTCATTTTAACCTAAATTTGCGCTTGAATTGTTTAAATTTTCAACTTTTTGGCCCGCTTTGTTGATTTTCCCGCCGAGTTTTTTATATTTTAGATTTTTGACCGGTATTTTCTATTCTTTTGGGTCTAAATTTTTATTTTACCATAAATTTTCGATTTAATTGTTAAAATTTTCGATTTTTTTGGTCCGTATTTTTTATTTTTTGAGGCGAATTTTTAGATTTTTGACCTGTATATTCGATTTTTTTTGTCTAAATTTTTGATTATTTGGCCAAAAAATTATTTATTTTGACCTCAATTTTCGATTTAATTTAATTTTCGACTGTTTGGTCCGCATTTTGTATTTTCCCGACAAATTCTTAATTTTTAAATTTTTGACCTGTATTTTCGATATTTTTGGTCAAAATATTTTATCTTTGTATTTTCGATTTTTTATTTTCTCCGTTACGAAGTACGAGAAAGTATTGTGATCGTGATTTTTTTTTCAAAATTTTTTTTTACGGAAATATCCGTTTTGGGGTCCCTAGGTACCATTTCAACAATTTCTGGATTTTTTTTTGTGTCTGTGTGTGTGTGTATCTGTCTGTCTGTGTGTGTGTCTACTGTGTGCGCTGTATCTTAAAAATCTAATAGAGCAATTGATGTGAAACTTTGAACATACGTCTTATTTGATTGATAATCCGAAGAACTGAAAAGCTTTTGGTAAAATTTCGTACACAAAATATCACAAAAATATTTAAACAAACATTGAAGACAACAAAGAAATAAACATCTTTTGCTTGAAAATATTTTTCATAAAATCATTTTTATTCGAGAAAAAAATGTATTATTTTTTTAGATTTTTGGTTTATAATTATAAAACGATAATAGTTACAGCAAATTTATGTGAATAATAATTGCAGAGAATGCTAAAATGATCAACTTATGAAGAATAAGTTTTTTTCGAAATCCCTTTAGTTTTTGAGTAAACTGAGTTTTTGAATTTGAAGTATAATTTTTCCATCCTTCATAATTTTGAATTATGAATTATGAATTATGAATTTTTTATGCAATGTCTAAATTTTCGACTTTCTGGCCAATATTACACATCTTTATTATAATTTTTTTAATCTTTTGACCTAATTTGTCTTTATTTTGACCTATTTTTTCGATTTTATTGTCAAAATTTTCGATTTTTTGGTCCGCATTTTTGATTTTTCGAGACGAATTATTAGATTTTTGACCTGTGTATTCGATTTTTTTTGTCTAAATTTGGTCCAAAAATTATTTATTTTGACCTCAATTTTCGATTTAATTTAATTTTCGACTGTTTGGACTGCATTTTGTACTTTCCCGACGAATTTTTAATTTTTGAATTTTTGACCTGTATTTTCGATAATTTTGGTCAAAATATTTTATCTTTGTATTTTCCTTTTTTTTTAAATATTTTTTATTTTGACCTTAATTTTTCGATTTATTTGTTAAAATTTTTGATTCTTTGGTCTGCATTTTTTATTTTTCGGGCCGAAATTTTAATTCTAGTTCCAAATTTTTGATTTGATTTTGATTAAAATATCTATAACTTGAATTATTGATTTATATGCGAGATTTTTTAAATTTTTTTTCGGTATTTTCGAGTTTTGTTTGTTGAAATTTTTGATTTTTTAACCTGCATTTATTATCTTATTTGATCTTATCTTGACTTGTGTAAAACTTTTAGTTCTGGCATTAATAAAATAATAATAATAATAATTATTATTATTATTGTTATTGTCTTTAGGACCGAATTTTCTATGCAATGTCTAAATTTTCGACTTTCTGGCCAAGATTACACATTTTTATTATATTTTTTAAATCTTTTGACCTAAATTTTTCTTTATTTTGACCTAATTTTTTGATTTTATTGTCAAAATTTTCGATTTTTTGGTCCGCATTTTTGATTTTTCGTTTACTCTCCGTTTATTATCTTTAGGCCTGAATTTTCGATGTTTTGTCTAAATTTTTGACTTTTCTGCCAACATTGTAGATTTTTATTTTCTTTTATCTTTTGCCCTAAATTTTGTTTTATTTGGTCCACCATTTTTATTTTTATGCCAGAATTATCGATATTTAGTCTAAATTTTGTATCCTATATTTTAGATTTTTAGTCTATTTTTTTATCCTATATTTTAGATTTTTTAATTTAATTTTTTAGAATTTTTGATCAGAAACTTATTGCTGGCAAATTATTTTGCCTCTACTTAAGTTTTTAATTTTTTGTCTGCGTTTTTTATTTTTAGATCAGGATTCTTGATTTTTTTGGTCCATATTTTAGATTTCTGTATTTTCAATTTTTTTGTTTCAATTCCTTTTATTTTTCTTTATTTTGACCAAAATATTCGATTGGCTTGTGGAAATTTTCTTTTTTTTTTGTCCACAATTTTTATCTTTACTCCCGTTTTCGATGTTTTGTCTAAATTTTTACCGTTTTAGACTATATTGTAGATTTCTTTATTTTTTGGTCTAAATATTTTTTATTTTGACGAAAAATTTTCGATTGGTTTGTAGAAATTTCCGATTATTTGTCTGCATTTTTTTATCTTTACGCCCGAGTTTTCGGTATTTTGTCTAAATTTTCACTTTTTTAGGCCCTACTTTTTTGGCCTATATTTTATATTTTCGATTGTTTTGGTTTCAATTTTAGGTCTTTTGGTCGAAATTTTCTTTATTACGACTTAAATTTTCGATTCGTTTGTTAAAAATTTTGAATTTTTGGCCCACTACTTTGATTTTTGATTACGAATTTTAGATTTTTGGTCTTAATTTTTTATTTTTTGTCCCATATTTTAGATTTTCTTAACTTGAATTATTGATTTTATTGTGCGAATTTTTTTAATTTTTATTTTTGCTATTATTTTCGAATTTAGAGTTGGAACTTATTTTAAGTTAAAAAGAGTTATATTTGGGGCTGAAAATGGCAAATAATTTTTTTTTGCTTGTATTTTTAATTTTTTGGTCTGCATTTTTATTTCTAAATCAGGATTTTTCATTTTTGGCCGATATTTTAGATCTTAGGGTGTTTTGTTCCAAATTGTTGATTTTTTTTGGCCAAAATATTCGATGGATCTAGGTAGATAAATGGTTCTTTGTTTCTTAAGGAGGGAAGGGGGGGGGGTGTATTGTATAAGTGGCTCTACCATCAACATGTTCCACGAGCCGCCACTGGTCTTCGGTAATAACGCACACGCAAAGATAAATTGATCAAAACATACTGTATATTCAACTTGTAGTTATTTGCACTTAATACGAAATGTTGATCATTTATTATTATTATTTTTAATTTAACCCTATATTGCATACTGTTCCCAAATGGGAACATAATTTTTGTTGGGTAAAGTGCTGCTATCTTACGAAATAAATAATTACTAAAATAAATAAAACAGATTCGAAAACTGTAAGAGATCCTCAGCAAAATTTATTTTTGAGGAAATCTTTCAGAAGACTTTAATTTTTTTCTTTATTTCTCAACTAGCAGAGCAAACATGTTCGTACGGCGCACAGAAAAAACTAAGCAAACCAATTATAAGTAACTCTAAGGAAATGAAGCAATCCACAGGAATATTGATTTGGATGTCTCTCATCAGACAACTTTCCTCACCGCAAAAATCAGAATGGTTTAAATTACGGATGTTATGCCTCTAAACAAGTTTGAAGAACTTAAACGCTTTCTTCATTTCTTTGATAATTGTGTTGCTGCCAAAAATACTGATAAAATTACGTCAGTACTAAATCAAATAAAATATTAACACAATTTATAAAAAAATATAATTTTTTTATTGCTTTAACCATTTAATGAAAAACTTATATTTTTATGTTTAAATAAATCATGCAATAGAGGGTTAATTAATTAAACCTTTGATCAGGAAAATCAACATTTTCCAGAAATAAAAATTGTAATACTTTTAAAAAAGATTAAATTATACAAAAACTTAAACCGAAAATAGTACTTCTTGTGAAATCATTAGTAAGAATTTGTTAGTACTGCTTTTGATTCCTTAATTTTGAAATACTCTCCCCATTTGTTTGTTTAGCTTTTTCAAACCAATTAAAAATCCTACCTTTTTTTTTAATTTTGTCATCCTTATAATGATCAAATTCAACCTGTATAATTTCAGATTCAGAGACACACGCCGGAAATAAAAAAAGAAAAGCCGGCAGCGAGCGCGAAAGCTATAGATAAATATTAAAAGCGGGCACCCCGAAACCCGTGCTGCGATCAACATGGGCGGTTCGGTCCCTTTTAAGTGTTCCGCGCGATGAGCCCTGCCGCCCCCACCCCCCTGCGAACTGGCTCTTTCACCGCATCCATTCACCCACCCCAACCCTCGAACCGTCGTCGGGTTCGAAACCTCCTGATTACACCGTATTAATCGCAAAAATTCCCACTCAGATTTCGGAATGAAACCTTCCCTTTGTCCTGCACGTCAACGCTGGGAAGAGATTAAAAATTTACACCCCGCGCAAAGAAAAAGAAGGACGGCGGCACGACGGATCCCCGTCCGGTCGATTTTTCAAAATGCGAGCGTGTCGGCGGCGGGCGGCGGGAGCGAGTGACGGGGGTGGTGGCAGGGGAGGCGGCAGTCGCTGATTAAAAAGCGACCGACTACAAAAGGAAATGCCCCGATATCCAGGAACTGCAAAAAAAATAAAGGCGGACTGTAATTGAAAACCGGAAACCGAACACTTCATGAAATTGTGATTTTTCAAAATACATTTTAACGGAAATATACTTGAGATGTGATGTCGAAAATTTTTGTAAAAAAATATGTCTGTGCGAAAAAAAGTGTTGGCTGTATTTCAAAAACTAATATATGAATTTAATTTTCTGGCAATCAGAAGAATTGAAAAGCTTGTGGTAAAATTGTGTTTTTTTTTTAGTTTTTTTAAGAGTTTTAAACAGAGTACATAGTATAGTATAGTTTACAATAATATTTAAATAAATAATGAAGATATAAAAGAACTCTACACATTTTGTTTAAAAATATATTTCATATACTCTTTGATATATGTCATCCTTATTACAGTCACATACAAAATCTTACAGACATGTTTACAGTATGAACTATTATAAGGTGTGAGCCACAGAATTTTGTTTCTTAGTTGGCCATGCCTGAGAGAGTGAAACATAGCAGTCATGTCTGAGATTATTTTATTTTTTTTAAATCGAATTCAATTGAACTAATAATAATATGCGACATACCTCAATTATCTCACAGCCAACTCTGAAACAAAATTTTGTGGCTCACACCTTACAACGTGATAGTACGTCTCTGTCTGGGCTATCGACCATGGGTCTTTTTGCCCCAAACTCAAATTTTGGCATTTGGTCAATAATTATGAAGTATTAAAAGTCAATAATTACTATTTACATAAAGAAAAATTGTAGAAGAACAACAAAATAGTCAATGAATTGATAATTTGATTAATCGATCATTTGATTAATTAATTATTCGATATCATTATTTGATTATTCACTGTATTTCGCGAGAAATATCATTTTGTTGCCTCATTATTTTATTTTTTGTTTTGTTCTTTTTTGTTTCTTTCGTTTTGTCAGTCTTTTAGCCCAAACAAAATATTTTCTCCTGTCAGTCGGAGAAATCAATACCTCGCGATATTAATCTCGATTTGTGACAAAGTTTGCAATCAGAAATAATTAAATAAAAATTCTTATGCTCATCACTAAAACAAGTACTTTAATAATCAAGAGTCAAAAAAATGGTGATGTGGCCATCATGTTACTTTCTCCGACTTGATGGTATCATTTATATTTACGCTTTCGTGGTTTATTTTCAAATGAAATCATATTTTGAATGTACATCGAGCGTTGTGTAAACTCGGATGAAACTGACGTTTAAAACGTCAAAATTATGAAAGATGGAAAAATTATACTTCAAATTCAAAAACTCAAGGGATTTCGAAAAAAACTTATTCTTTATAAGTTGTTCATTTTAGCATTCTCTATAATTATTATTAACATAAATTTGCTGTAACTATTATCGTTTTATAATTATAAACCAAAAATTAAAAAAATAATAATAAATTTCTTTCTCGAATAAAAGTGATTTTAAGAAAAATGTTTTCAAGCAAAAGATGTTCATTTCTTTGTTGTCTTAAAAGTTTGTTTAAATGTTTTTGTGATATTTTTCATATTTAAGAAAATATTGGCAAAAAACAAAAAAACAGTTAAGGTAAACGCCCACTTCCAGTGTACGAAATTTTACCAAAAGATTTTCAGTTCTTAAGATTATCAAATAAGACGGATGTTCAAAGTTTCATATCAATTGCTGTATTAGTTTTTGAGATACAGCGCGCACAGACAGACACACACACACAGCCACTCACACAGACACGCACACAGCCACCCACACAGCCACCCACACAGCCACCCACACAGAAACACACACACATACACACACACACACACACCATCGCACACACACAGACACAAACAATATTTTTCCAGAAATTGTTGAAATGGCATCTAGGGACCCCAAAACAGATATTTCCGCAAAAACAAATTTGAAAAAAAAAACACGACCACAGTACTTTCTCGTACTTCTTAACGAAGAAAGTAAAAAGGCTATAGAAACAAATCCTAAAAATTTCCTGATAAAATCCTCAGAAAACATACTGCAAACCGTCCTGAAAAAAGTCCTGAAAAAGAGACTGAAAAAGAGTCCTGAAAAAGAAATAATAAATCCTGAAAAAAATTCCCGTAAAAAGGCACTAAAAAAGGTCCTTCAAATGGTCCTATAAAAAAATTCCTTAAAAAAGTACTAAAAAAGTCATGGAGTCAAGAAAAAAAGAGGAAAAAACTAAAAAAGTTCTGAAAAAAGAAGTCCCGAAAAATATTCCTGAAAGAGAAGATCTTACAAAAGTTCGAAGACCTCAAAAGAAATTCCGGAAAAAAAAACTTAAAAATAAAATCTTGACAAAAATGTCCCGAAAAACAATCCCGAAAAAAAATTCCCGCAAGAAAAAGTTCTTAAAAGAGTCCCAAAACAAATCCTGAAAAAAAAGTTCATAGAAAGTCCCGAAGAAAGAAGTCCTAAAATAGTTCTTTCAGGAATTTTAGTCCCGACAAACATTCTTGATAGAAAAACATAGTCTTGAAAGAATAGTCCTGAACATAAAATCCTAGAAACAGTTCTGAAAAAAAGTTCTTACAAAAAGTCCTGAAATATAGATCCGAAAAGTCCTGAAAAAACTTAGAAAAAGCCCTTAAAAAAACCTTAATAAGGACCAGAAAGAAGTCATGGAGTCGAAAAAAAAAAGAAAATAGAAAAACTGCTAAAAAAGTTCTGGAAAGTCTAGATATTCCTGAAAAAAATCCTGAAAGAGAAGTTCAAAGACCTCAAAAAAATTCCTGTGAAAAAAACTTGAAAATAAAATCTTGACAAAAAAGCCCCAAAAAATGTCCCGAAAAACAATCCTGAAAAAAAATTCCCGAAAGAAAAAATCCTGAAAAAAGTTCATAGAAAGTCCTGAAGAAAGAAGTCCTAAAAAAGATCTTTCTGGACTTTAAGTCCTGACAAACATTCTTGAAAACATAGTTTTGAAAGAATAGTCCTGAAAATAAAATCCTAGAAACTGTTCTGAAAAAAATTTCTTAGAAAAAGTCCTGAAAAATAGGCCCGAAAAAGTCCTGAAAAATGGGACCGAAAAATTTCTAAAAAAAAACGTAGAAAAAGCCCTTAACAAACATTAAAAAGGACCAGAAAGAAGTTCTGAAAGTCATGGAGTCAAAAAAAAGATAGGAAAAAACTCATAAAAAAAGTTCTGGAAAGTAGTATTCCTGAAAAAAAGTTCTGAAAGAGAAGTTCTTACAAAAGTTCGAAGACCTCAAAAAAAAAAATCCTGAATTAATACCTGAAAATAAAATCTTGACAAAATAGCCCCAAAAAATGTCCCGAAAAACAATCCTGAAAAATAAATTACCGAAAGAAAAAATTCCTTAAAAGAGTACCAAAACAAATCCTGAAAAAAAGTTCATAGAAAGTCCTGAAGAAAGAAGTCCTAAAATAGTTATTTCAGGATTTTCAGTCCTGACAAACATTCTTGATAGAAGAACATTATCTTGAAAGAATAGTCCTAAAATTAAAATCCTAGAAATAGTTCTGAAAAAAAGTTCTTACAAAAAGTTCTGAAATATAGGCTCGAAAAAGTCCTGAAAAATGGGTCTGAAAAATTCCTGAAAAAAATCCCGAAAAGTCTAGAAAAAGCCTCTAAAAAACCTTTAAAAGGACCAGAAAGAAGTTCTGAAAGTCACGGAGTCGAAAAAAGAAATAGGAAAAAACTCCTAAAAAAAGTTCTGGAAAGTAGTCCGGAAAAATATTCCTGAAAAAAAGTCCTGAAAGAGAAGTTATTACAAAAGTTCGAAGACCTCAAAAAAAAATCCTGAAAAAAATACCTGAAAATAAAATCTTGACAACAATCCTGAAAAAATACCTGAAAATAAAATCTTGACAATAATCCTGAAAACAAAATTCACGAAAGAAAAAGTCCTTAAAAGAGTCCCAATACAAATTCGGAAAAAAAGTTCATAGAAAGTCCTGAAGAAAGCAGTTCTAAAAAAGTTCTTCCAGGACTGTTAGTCCTGATAAACATTCTTGATAGAAAAACATAGTCTTGAAAGAATAGTCCTGAAAATAAAATCCTTGAAAAAGTTCTTACAAAAAGTCCTGAAAAATGGGTCTGAAAAATTCCTGAAAAAGATCCTGAAAAATCCTGAAAAAGCCTTGAAAAAGCCCCTAAAAAAACCTTAAAAAGGACCAGAAAGAAGTTCTGAAAGTCACGGAGTCGAAAAAAAAAATAGGAAAAACTCATAGAAAAAGTTCTGGAAAGGAGTCCTGAAAAATATTTCTGAAAAAAAGTCCTGAAAGAGAAGTTCTTACAAAAGTTCGAAGACCTCAAAAAAAATCTTGAAAAAACACCTGAAAATAAAATCTTTTTCAATTCTGAAAAAAAATTTACGACCGAAAAATTCCTGAAAAAAATCCTGAAAAATCCTGAAAAAAGCCTAGAAAAAGCCCTTAAAAAAATCCTTAAAAAGGACCAGAAAGAAGTTCTGAAAAAAATTGTAACAAAACAATATATCCAAGAATTTTGTATAAAAAACTTAAGATCCATTTATAAACAACGCCTTTTTTTCCATCAAAACAATTGTTCTGCTTTAGGTGGAAACAAAACGGCGGCGCTCCAAACTTGAATTTGGAAAACGAACTTTTTAATCATGGATTAAAAAAAAAATAGAGTTACACACTAAAGTTTCACTTTTTTTAATGAAACACCCAGTATTTCGTTCAATATTTTGATAGACCTCTTTAAAAGCAACACATTGATATAAGGTGCTAGGATGTTCTGATCGTCAATTGTAAATTATTATTTTTTTTATATCAATTTGTTGCATTTAAAAAGATCTATCTAAATACTTAACAAAATACAGGGTGTTCCATTTAAAAAACTAAAAAAATGGAACACCCTGTACAAATGAAAATATTTAAAAATTATTAAAATCTTGCATCCAGGAATTATCGTCAAAAGATGAAAAGCAATTGAAACTCCATTTTGCATTTTGATTTCATCTATAGTTATTGAATCAGTACATTGTTGCAAGAATTTAGAAAATCTGCGCTTGCTTTCAATAATTATGGCCAAAAAATAAAAAAAAAAATTGAATGTAGAATTTAGTTTTGGTTCAATTCATATACATAATTATTACAATTTATTGCATTGAAAATGGTCTATCTAAATACTTAACAAAATACTGGGTGTTCCATTTAAAAATATATAACTTTGGTGTGTAACTCAAAGAATGAACACCTTGTACACATGGAACTATTTTAAGAATATTAAAGTTTTGCGTTCAAGAAATATCGTCAAAAAATGTAAAACAATTGAAACTCCATTTTGCATTTTGATCTCATCTATATTTATTCAATCAGTACATTGTTGCAAGAATTTAAAAAATCCGCGCTTGCTTTCAATAATTATGGCCAAAAAATGAAAAAAAATATTGAAAGTCGAATTTGGTTTTTGGTTTCATTGATATGCACTCGGTGAATATAATTCGGATCTAGTAAAATTTTCGAAATAAAACTTAAAAAATAGCTATATTCTGATTTTTCTTAGTGCACTCGAAACTTTAAAAAATACGTGTATACAGGGTGTTACAAATTCGATGCATTAGCATTGCTATAGCCCGTTCTTTGGAATCTGGCAGCTGTGGTCGTAAAAGAGGGCCGGAGCTCGGTAAGTAGGGGATGTAATATTTTTTTATCTCAAACCAATTTTTGTTGAGAAGGACTGGTGTAAAAGTGCGTATACCAATAGGAGCGAAGGACAGTAATAAATGTATTGGATGTAATTAGATGAACCACTAATACCTTTTCTTCAAGGGTACGTCTATCCTCACGGCGGACCGACCGTTTTACGACCTCAGCCGCCAGATTCTATCGAACAAACTATATCTCGGTAACTATAAGAGATAGAGAGTTGGTTAAACCAAGACAAATTTGCGCATTTTGATGCTGAATAATTTGTCAAAAAGAAATTTAAAATATTCCGACTACTTAGATATTGTCAAGTTTCTAGCCTGTTTAATTAAGCACTACAGAACAGTTTCTTATAAGGTGTGAGCCACAGAAATTTGTTTCTGAGTTGGCCATGTCTGAGAGAGAGAAACATAGCAGTCATGTCTGAGATTAATTCATTTTTTAAATCTAATTCAATTGAACTAATCTAGTCTCATGATGTATTAAAATGCGACATACCTCATTTATCTCACAGCCAACTCTGAAATAAAATTTTGTGGCTTATATGGTAGTATCGTAGGAAAAATTATACAGGGTGTTACAAATTCGACGCATTAGCATGTTATCTCGGTAACTATAAGAGATAGAGAATTGTTTATTTAGGCAACATTGCGTATTTTAATGCTGAATAATTTGTTAAAAATAAATTCAAAATATTTCGTCTACTCCCGGAGTTATTCGATAAAAACAGAAAAAGTCAATTTTGGTTTTAATTTTTTACTACTTTATTACAGGTTCTTTTGAAAAACTAAGAGATCTTTCTTAAGACACTTTTGAAAGCTCTTTCAGAAAATAATTTTATTTTTCAAATACGACGTTTCATTATTTACCTACATCAACTTTATTTTTTTAAACACGGACCTGGATTTTTTAACTTTTCTCCTCCCAAAACTAATGAAAAAATTAGTTTGCTATTGGGGTTATTTGAAGTTTTTTTTTTAAATTGAAGCAAAAGTGTCGACTTGATTTTTCAAAATAACCAGTAATAAAGTCGTAAAAAAATAAAACACAAACTTTCTCGGCTTTTATCGAATATATCCTAATGTCATTTTTTTTTCTCAAAAATTCATAACTTTGCTCCAAATCATCGAAACGACTCGAATTTTTAAGGCATTTGAAGGAAATTGATTAAATTTTTCTGCGATTGTGGTAAAATTTCCCGGCGATTTTTTTTGCTCGCGGTACAGCTTGTCAAAGTTGGACAATTTTTTACATAAAAACATTTTTTTTCCATCGCGTTGTTACGGGGGGTGGGTTGGACGGAATTAATATGTTCTCTCTCTCTCTCTTTTCAAGATTTACCATAAAGTGTACCTCAAACATCCAACCATTTTTTTTTACTTTCTCCGTTACGAAGTACGAGAAGTATTGTGATCGTGATTTTTTTTCAAAAATTTTTTTATGGAAATATCCGTTTTGGGGTCCCTAGATGCCATTTCAACAATTTCTGGAAAAAAAATGGTGATGTGGCCATCATGTTACTTTCTCCGACTTGATGGTATCATTTATATTTACGCTTCCATGGTTTATTTTCAATTTAAATCATATTTTAAGTGTCCATCGAACGTTTCGTAGACTCGGATAAAACTGACGTTTAAAACGTCAAAATTATGAAAGACGTAAAAATGTACTCAGTTTACTCAAAAACTATGTAAAGAGATTTCGAAAAAAACTTATTCTTTATAAATTGTTCATTTTGGCATTCTCTACAATTATTATTAACATAAATTTGCTGTAACTATTAGCGTTTCATAATTGTATACCAAAAATGAAAAAAAAATTAATACATTTTTTTCTCGAATAACAATGATTTTATGAAAAATGTTTTCAAACAAAATAATCGCATTTCTTTATTGTCGTCAATATTTGTTTAAATGTTTTTGTGATATTTTTCATATTTAAGAAAATATTGGCAAAAAACAAAAAACAGTTAAGGTAAACACCCACTTCCGGTGTACGAAATTTTACCAAAAGCTTTTCAGTTCTTCGGATTATCAAATAAAACTTATGTTTAAAGTTTCATATCAATTGGTCTATTAGTTTTTGAGATACAGCGCGCACAGACACACACACACATACACACACACACACAGACAGACACACACACACACACATACACACACACACACAATTTTTTTTTTTCCAGAAATTGTTGAAATGGCATCTAGGGACCCCAAAACGGATATTTCCGTAAAAAAAAATTTTGAAAAAAAAAATCACGATCACAATACTTTCTCGTACTTCGTGACGGAGAAAGTAAAAAAAATTGTGTCTGTGTGTGTGCGTGTGTGTGTGTGTGTGTGTCTGTGTGTCCGTGCGCGCTGTATCTCAAAAACTAATAGAACAATTAACATGAAACTTTGAACATAAGCTTTATTTGACAATTCGAAGAACTGAAACTTTTGGTAAAATTCTGTACGCCGGAAGTGGGTGTTTACCTTAACCGTTTTTTGTTTTTTTCCAATATTTTTTTTTAAATATGGAAAATTTTACGAAAATATTCAAATAAATTTTGAAGACAACGAAAAAATTAATATGTTTTGTTTGAAAATATTTTTCATAAAATCATTTTAATTGGAGAAAAATGTATTTTTTTTTTTTTCATTTTTGGTTTATAATTATGAAACGATAATAGTTACAGCAAATTAACATGATTAATAATTGTAAAGAATGCCAATTCGAACAACTTATATAGTATAAGTTTTTTCGAAATCTCTTTGGTTTCTGAGTAAACTGACTATTTAACTGAACTTACGTGCCACAATTTTAGGTTATATCGCAGACGATCGATATAAATTAAAATGCGTAAAAACTACTACATCAATTAACATCAAACTTTGAACACGAGCCTTATTTGATAATCCAAAGAACTGAAAAGCTTTTGGTAAAATTTCGTACACCGGAAGTGGGTATTTACCTTAACCGTTTTTTGTTTTTCTCCGATATTTTTTTAAATATGAAAAATACTATAAAAGCACTTCAACCAAACTTGAAGACAACAAAGAAATTAACATCTTTTGTTTGAAAATATTTTTCGTAAAATATCTGGTTTTTGAAAAATAATAGTTATTAACTTTGATGTTGTCATTTTTGGTGTATAATTATGAAACGATAATAGTTACAGCAAATTTATTTTAATAATAAGTGCGGAGAATGCCAAAAGGAACAACTTATAAAGAATAAGTATTTTTCGAAATCTCTTTAGTTTTTGAGTAAACTGACAATTAGAATTTAAAGTATAATTTGTCAATTCTAGCTTTCATAAATTTGACGTTTTAAACGTCAGTTTCATCCGATTCTACAAAACGCTGTATGAACATTTAAAACATGATTTAAATTAAAAATAAACAATGAACGCGTAAATATAAATAATACTACCAAATCGGAGAATGTAACATGATGGCCACATCACCATTTTTTAAATAAATTGAAGCGAAAATCCTAATATAGTTCCCATGCTCAACTTTCCTGATTACAGTGGATCTCAATCAGTTTAGAAACGTTTTATAAACAAAGCAGTTTTATTCAACAATAACCTTGGCTTCTAAGGAAAAATGCCTATTAACTTAACCGTCACACGTTACTAGAGCAACCGATTCTAAGAATATTTCGAAACTAGTTGAGAACCACTGGAACCGCGAAAACTCGTGTTTGTTCCTTCGTGATGGGACCTATATTAGGATTTAGCCAAACTAATTAAAGCCAGAATATGTGAATATCTAAATTAAGATCAAAAAACGAATAAGTAACGAAATAGTATATTCTGTAACAAGGTTAGAATGGAAATTCGATGCGAGTGGAATATTTCGAGCGCGAGCCGTGAGGCGAGCGCGAGGAACCACGAGCATCTGAATTTCCATTCTTACCGAGTATCAGACTATACTTTCTCCTCGACCAGATTAATAGACTAATAAAGTAATGAACACAAAGAACTTACGTTTTATTATTACGTTTGTGGTTATGTTTATAGTATTTTGACAATTGTAATATCCAAGGCTAATTGTTTTATTCGGAACGGTGTGAGAATATTCATTCTATCCCTTGTTATGGAATGAATTACATGCAAAACGCATAAGCGCATAGTGTTTTGTTCCATAACAAGGGTGAGAATGTGTAAGTTCTATAATCAAAATTGATTTCAGAATGCTTAAATTCTATGGTGGTCGTGGAGAAAAAATAATTTTGTTTCTCATGCCCATAACTGACCATCGACCAACTTACTTTTCCATCGTTCTCCTGGTATTTTTTTAACCAACGAAACAAATAATTTTGTTACTCATGCCCATAACTGACTATCGACCAACTTACTCTTCCATCGTTCTCCTGGATGTTTTTTAAATTGGGATAAATAAATAATTAAAATTTGAAATGAATTAAAATAATACAAAAAGAAAGAAAAATAAGGCAAAGTGGAGATCAAATGAAATTTATTTATTTTCATGTTTATTATTTACAATATACATATAATACAAAAGGGAATAACTATATACATATATAAATATGTATATAATTATTTTTATATATAACATCTATCTATATATATTATATATACAATAAAAAATGTATATGAGGAATTATGTACAGTGTCTCTTTCTCCTATCATTTATAACAACATTGCTCTTTTGTTAAAGTTGAAAATTGGGGTGCGTCAACGGAAACCGAAAGACATCAACCGATAACAATTTGTCGAGAGAATCGATGGCGACACAAATTATATCAAACAATAGAAACAGTAAACAATTCGCAAAAACAAAAATACAAACTTTATTTTCTTGTTGTTGTGTTTAGCAAAGGAAAGCAAACATCAAGAAATGTTTTTTTTGTTGCAAATTCGAGTTAACAAAACAAGTTAAAAATTAATAATACAGCCATCGGGTTCTGTGTTGCGCTTTTTTCATTTTTCAATTTTGCGCGGTGTTAATTGCGTGGGGGCGCACTCCGTGACATCCGCGATAAGATTTATCGGTGCGCATTGTTTTGGAAATTATCCGGCACAAATTGCGCCCCACGTCCGACGCGCTTCCGTGCATTTTTCACATGAGAGGCTCCCCCACGTCACGTCCTGCAGATTACGGCACTATCTCCGAAATTAAACTTCCACCGTCTTTCCGTGCGGTCCTGGGGTGCTCGAGTTCTCGAGAAAACTAAGTTGCGAGTCTTTTTCCTTTTCCTTTCGCCTACCACGGCCTCCACATGCTGTCCTTGCTCTGCACGTCATCGTTGTTTTTGCTGTAATCCAGCGGTTTTTCGTGCTCGTTGGCGGGCGGGTCTTCTTCCTTAACTATTTCCGGTTCCACCTGCGGCCTCAAGTTGATCCCCAGCGCGTTGGCCAGTTGAAGGTAATGCGAGGGCAGCACGAACACGAAATTACCGTCGTAGGTCTTCACCATCTTCGTGGGGAGTTCGACGTTGGCTTGCGCGGGATTCTGCCCGGCGTTGTTGTTCACTTCCTCGGGGGGAGTGCTGCTGTCGGGGGGTAACTGCAGCCTTTCCTCGACCGCGGGCGGCGAAGGCTGCGGTTGCGGCTTCAGGTCGGTGTCCACCTCCGCGATGCAGTTGTCCAGGTGGCGGAGCAGCCTCTGCCGCACGCCGGGCTCGATGACGGTCATCGTCTGGGCGTCCGGCGTCTCGAGGTACCTCTGCACCTCCTTAACACAGTCCGCGTACCCGGACCGGTACTGGTGCACGCCGGCGGTGTCGAGGCTCCGGTGCCGCTGGAAGTGTCGCACCGTCAACTCCAAGATATCGGCCTTCTCGAGTTTGGAATGTTTGGTGTTGTCCGCCTTGGCGCTGTCGAGGATGAGCGCCTTGAGGGCGGCCAGACTCTGGTTGATCCTGGCGCGTCGTCTCTTCTCCATGAGTGGCTTGTTGGCGCGTCTTGGCTCTGCGTTTCGCTTGCTGGTTTTGGCGGTCATCGCACGAGAGACATCCGTGTGTCGCGCGAGCGTGTGCTGTCTGGTGCGAGCGGACGCGCGAACTAAACTGGTCTCCGGTTTTAGTCCTGCTGGCGCTGATGCCCAAACGAACTCTCGGGGTGCTCTAATCGTGCGCGTGCGAGCAGCAGGAATAGCAGGAAAGGCGCGCGGGGCAAGGGGGTGACGTACTTCTGTCGCGTGCCGACACCGCCACATCACACCGACGATCCCGCCAGTGACCCTCAAACAATCGGGGATTATATTTTGCGTTTTCGATTCCTTTGTTGTATATTCCAATAGATATACATTTTTGAAGATTGACTTTTCTTGATAAACTTAAGAAAAGAATATGTTTATAATTGACAGGCCAATGCACAAATAATTTCTAACATCTTACGTAACTAAATTTTAAAGAAAAGTAGCGTGTTAGATTCGGTGTTGAAAATTGGCTATCAACCTGATCAATGTTAAATAAGATTGGTATTGAATTTAACATACATGCAGTTTTATATCAAGATATAGAAAGTAAAATTAATAACATCGAACGCAGAGGCGCCATATAACACCATCCCTACAATAAAATAACATTTTTCGCATCTTATTAAATAATATAAACGTTGTTAAATCGTTTTTGATTGAGAAAGTTGTCCATTATTCGGTCGAAACATTTTCTCCACAGATGACGTCCAATCAAATGATTGCAATTTCATTGCCCAACAGGTTTCACGCAATCAAATGATAGCGGTTTCATTGCCCAACAGTTTGGTTGTTACTATGGTTACGATTGGGTTTTTGTCAGCGAACTGCCGCAATTTCCAAAATAGAAAAAATATTCGTTATAATTTAATACACACAGTATAATCTTTAGGTAATTATTTAATATAATGCGAAAAAGTATAGTATTAAACTCGTGAACAAGTTGGCCATTGCCACTCGTGTGAATTACAAACTTCACCCTCGTGGCAATGGCCAACTTTCTCACTCGTTTAATAATATACTATATTCAAACATATCAGTAATTCTTTTTCAAATATCAATTTTTTTGGCGAAAAATACGTTACAAACTCAATATTCGTCATGGGATTAACCAGAAAAGTAGTTATTTGCTTATATTTTGTAGTCTTTGTAAGAATCCTTTTATAGATTACAAGAAGCAGGGCTGTTCTTGGCGAGGGTGCAAAAGTTGCATTCGCACTGGGCAGCCGAACCAACTGGCAGCCCCGTGGCCACCTCTGTGTTTTTCCAACAACTAATTATTCTTGTGTCTAAAATTGTTTACTTTTTACTTTATCCGTTACGAAGTACGATAAAAGTACATATTGTGAAAGTGAAAATTTTTTCAAATTTTTTTTTGCGGAACTATCCGTTTTGGAGTCCCTAGATGCCATTTCAAAAAAATTGTGTGTGTGTGTGTGTGTATGTGTGTGTGTGTGTGTGTGTGTGTGTGCGCGCTGTATCTCAAAAAGTAATAGAGCAATTGATATGAAACTTTGAACATAGGTCTTATTTGATAATCTGAAGAACTGAAAAGCTTTTGGTAAAATTTCGTACACCGGAAGTGGGTGTTTACCTTCACCGTTTTTTTTTTGTTTTATATTGATTTAAATATGAAAAAATATCACAAAAACATAAAAATTTATTTACCTTCACCATGACAACGACCTTTATATTAACAATTTTAGGAAACAAGTAACTTCAGTTGAACAGTGGCCGTTCATGTCAGTTCTGAATACCTCGGCAGTGAAATATAATTGAAATCCGTTTCGGACACGCTTCTGCCTGAAAAATTGTTCACGATTGTCATTCCGGTCCATGTGCCAGGGAGGTAGATATTGTCTTTTTACCAATTATAGATTTATTTTTGTACATTTGATATTAGCCCATGACACTGACAGAACTGCATTTCGCACTTCGGCCGCGAGATGTCGCAAGCGTACGGTAGCGCTGCCACCGATTTGTGCATTATAGAATTGGATTGCATTTAATATCCATCTTTTTCTATCATGTTCTAATAGTATAAAATAAACATTTATATATTAGTATATTTGGCGTCTTTTTTATGTGTGTCGGAAATAAGTGTACCGGCGATTAAACAATCAGCCGTTATTGGTCTCTTAACATCATGTCGCTTGTAGTGTGTGTGTGTGTGAGAGAGGTTATAACCTATAATATAATATATGAAACGTCAGAAATGTGTGGAATTTATACAAAATGTAAGTAATAATATACCGGGTGACCCAGGGATCTGTAAAAGCCCCATAACTTATTTGCTATTTGCGATATCGACTTCTAGTTTTCTTGAACTGGTACCCACACTTATTCTATATATTTTAAAAATATGTATGTTTTTGTACAGGGTGTCCCAATATACATAACAGAACAAAGTTAGGTTTTTTTTTAATGGAACACCCTGTATTTTATACTTTATTTTCAACCCTCTTGAGAAGCTGATAAAAATAGTATAAGATAGTATGGGTCTATTATGGACGGTTGGTTAGTTATGGGCAAATTTGTGGCAAAAACAAGGACACATTGAAAAAATTTCAGAAGCGCTCCTAGCAAAGCTAGCGTCATTTTTTATACACTAAAGAATTTTTCACATCATGAAGAATAATACAAATCGGCTTTGGCTCTTTTTTGTTCATACTGCTATACAGGGTGTCAACATACGCAAAACAATGGATAACTATTTTTTTTTCAAATGGAACGCCCTATATAAGTTGCCACCAATCTATGGCATTTTTAATAAGCTTTCCAATGATATACAGTTTGTATAACAAAATATTAAGGATTCTTGAGATTTATCAATAAAAACATATTTCTTTTGCCACCTTCCGCTGATTTTTGGATTTTCGGCCAAAACTATGCATTTTCTGGAAAAATCATAAGAGACCAAAGTTGTAGAGCGAAAAATTTCCGATAAATGTGGGTCTTTCAACTTTTAAGATAATGCGTGCATTGTCCGCCAGAGCACGCAAAACCGTGGCCGTATATGCATTTTAGCGTTTTCTTTTCAAATTTTCTGTTAATAAATTGCACTATACTTTATTTTCCGCACCCTCTACGGAAAAACGGGAAATTATAGGGAAATTAAAATGGCCCATATCGATTGAAAATGTTCCTCTCTACAACTCTTAATAGAAGCAATTTTTGCCAAAAATGCATAGTTTTCCCTAAAATGCAAATTGAAAATGTATGTATCAATTTTTGCATTTTTCAAAGGTTTTTTTGTATTTTTAGCGAAAACTATGCATTTTCGGCAAAAATTGCTTCTTTTAACAGTTGTAGAGCGGAATTTTTTCAATCGATGTAGGTCATTTGAATAATTCTAATTAGCCGTTTTTCTGCTAGGGGACGTGGAAAATAAAGTATAGTGCAATTAATTAACAAAAAAATTGAGAAAAACGCATATACGGTCACGAGTTTGAGCACTCTGACGGGCAATGCACGCATTATTGGAAAAGTCGAAAGAGCTATGTCGATCTAAAATTTTCCTCTCTACAACTTTGGTCTCTTATTATTTTTTCAGAAAATGCATAGTTTTGGCTGAAAATCTAAAAATGACCAGGAGGTGACAGAAGAAAAATGTTTTTATGGATAAATCTCAAGAATCCTCAATATTTCATTATACAAATTGCACATAATTGGAAAGCTTATTAAAAATTCCATGCATTGGTGGCCAGATATACAGGGTGTTCCATTTGGAAAAAAATAGTTATCCAATATTTTGCGTATGTTGACACCCTGTATAGCAGTATGAACAAAAAAGAACCAAAGCCGATTTGTATTATTCTTCATGATGTGGAAAATTCTTTAGTGTATAAAAAATGACACTAGCTTTGCTAGGAGCGCTTCTGCAATTTTTCCAATGTGTCCTTGTTTTTGTCACAAATTTGAACATGCAGTAGGAACCAAATCATTTCTGGCTCATATCGTGCGCGCTTCGACAACGTGCACTTGTTAGTTTTTCCACGCCGCACACGATGAATATACCTAGTTCACGTAATCACGTAATTTACTCATAAATACATGTCAATTGAGCAAAAAACGGAAATTCGACGTACAATTTTTTTGATTTTTTAGGTACACTTGAACGAAGGGGCAGATTTTGAAAATTCTTCTAACAAAGTATTCTCATCGAATAGATGTACATAAAACAAAACGTAAATTCGCCGTTCAATTAATTGTTTGAAAGGATGACCAGATTTTATAAATTCATCCAGCAAAGTATTCTACCCGTCGAATAGAAAATTAAATTCGCCGTTCAATTGTTCTTTTGTAAGGATAACTCTTAAACGGATAACCTGATTTTGAAAACTCTTCCAGCATAATATTGTACTCACTGAATTGATGTAGATAAGATAAAACATTAAATTCGTCGTTTTTTTTTGTGGTTTTGAAAGGATAACTCTTTAACAAAATAGCAGTTTTTTTTAAATTTAACCTGAAAAGTGTTGTACTCATCAAATAAATGTAGATAGGACCAAATATTATTTTGTCTTCAATTGTTTCTTTGTTTTTTTAAAACTGTTGAACGGCTGTCCAAATTTGGCAAATTCTTCCAGTAACATGTTGTAATCATCAAATAGATGCAGATAAGACCCAAAACATGTAACTTATACTTCAATTGTTTTCTGCGTTTTGTAGATAATTTTTGAACGAAAGGATAGTTTTTGAAAATTCTTTCGGCAAAGTGTTGTATCCATTGGGCAGATGTAGATAAGATCAAAATATAAACTTGCCGTTCAATTATTTTCTATCATTGTTGAAGATAACTCTTAAACGAAAACGCAGAGTTTTCAAATGCTGTTAGCAGAGTGTCTTATAAAAAAGATGTAAACTAAAAAATTAAATTTGTCGATAAATTAATTTCTGGTTTTTTGACGAGATTTGTAAAATTCTTTCAGCAGTCTTAAAAAAATAAATTTGTTGTACAATTGTTTTGTGGTTTTGAGATGATAACTCTTGAACAAAATAGTAGATTTTCAAAATTCGTCCTGAAATGTGTTGTGGTGATTGAATAAATGTAGATAGGACCAAAAATTGTTATTCGTCTGTAATCATTTTTTGTTTTTTTTTTCTTGAACGGATGACCAAATTTGGCAAATTCTTCCAGCAAAGTGCAGTACTCATCGAATAGATGTAGATAAGATTAAAAAAATAAATCTGTCCGTTAATTGTTTTCTGATTTTTTAGGATAATTCTTATACGGACAACCAGATTTTGTTAATTCTTTCAGTAAAGCATTGTACTCACTGATTGTTTAATTATTCTGTGATTTTGAGAAGGAACTTTTTTGAACAAAATAGGCGATTTTAAAAATTCCTCCTGAAAAGTATTGTACTCAACGAAGACAGTGGACAGGACAAAAAAAATCAATAGTCTTCAATTGTTTTTTTTTTTGAGGATAACTTTTGAACAGATGACCAAATTTGGCAAATTCTTTCAGCAAAGTGCTGTACTCACCGAATAGATTCAGATAAGACACAAAAAATAAAATTTGTAAGTCAATTATTCATTTTTAAAAAAGTCCTGAAAAAGATTTCTAAAAATCGTGCTGATTAATAAGCCCTAAAAAAATCTAATCAAAATCCTTGAAAATAATTTCTAAAAATAGTCCTGATTAATAAGTCCTAAGAAAAATAATAAAAGCCCTGAAGAAGAAAGTCCTGAATAAGATTTCTAAAAATAGTCCTAATTCAAAAGTCATAAAAACCTAATAAAAGTCCTGAACAAATCTTGAAAAAGTCCCGATAAAAATGTCCCGATAAAAAGTCCAGAAAAAAGAGTCCTGACAAAAAAGTCTTGAAAAACAGGTCCTTCAAAAAGACCAGAAATAAAGTCATAAAAGAAAGTCCTGAAAAAAGAGTTCTGACACAAAAAGGTCATGAGAAAAAATCCTGGAGAAACAGTTTTGGAAATAAAGTCTTGAAAAGGAGTACTGTTAAAAAGTTGTGAAAAAAGTCCTGAAAAAAGTACTGCAAAAAGAGTCCTGAAAAATTAAGTCTTCACATAAAACACCAGAAATAAATGTCATTAAAAAAAGAACTCGAAAGAAGTCCGAAAAAGAGTTCAAAAAAAAGTCCCGAAGGAAAGTACTAAAATAAGTCTTGAAAAAAACTCCTGAAGAAAGTCTTGACCAAAGCCCCGAAAGAGAGTCCTGAAAAAATATCCTGTAATAACAGTCTTGAAAATAACATCGTAAAATAATCCTAAAAAACATTTCTGAAAAAGCCCTGTAAGATCATTAAAAAAGACCTGAAAGAAATTGTTTTGGAAAAAATGAAAAAAGTCCCGTAAAGAAGGAAAAAAATTCCCGAAAAAAGCAGTGAAGAAAATTCTGAAAAGAATCCTGAAAAGAAGTCCTGAACAAGGGGTTCCTACAGAAGTCTCGAAAAAGTCCCGAAAAAATGTCCTGGAGGAACGTTCCTTGAAATAAAGTCGTGAGAAAGAGTATTGACAAAAGCCGTGAAAAAAGTCCTAAAAAATAGTCTTTATACAAAATACCAGAAATAAAGTCCTGAAGAAAGTTCAGACAAAGAGTCCAATGAAATATCACAAAAAATTGTCCTGTAAAGACAGTCTTGAAATATTGCCCTGAAAATAACAAAATAAACAAAAAAAAATGTGAAAAGAAAGCATTGTAAAAAGTCCTTAAAAAGATCTGAAGAAATTGTCCTAAAAAAGAAATCCAAGGTCCAAAAAAGGTAATGAGAAGAAAAATTCTAAAAAATGTTAAGAAAATTTTGAAAATTTTTTTCTGAAAAAAAATCCAAAAATTAATCCTGAACAAAGAGTTCTTAAGAAAGTCCCGAAAACGACCGGAGAAAAAATTCCAGTTAATAAAATTTTGAAAATAAAGGTACCGAAAAAAAAGTTCTATAAAAAAAAAATTCTTAAAAAATCCTGAAAAAGAATCCTCAAAGAAAATAAAAGTCCTTAAAAAAGACCTGAAAAATGTTCTGAAAACAATCCTGAAGTTCCAAAAATGCTAAAAGAACAAAAAACTGTTAAGGTAAATATTCGGAAATACGAAATTTTAGCAAAAGCTTTCCAGTTTTTTCGGATTCTGTATGTTTAAAGTTTCATGATGGTCATTTTTGTATTAGTTTTTCAAGATACAGCGCGCATAGACAGAGAAAAAATGGTGATGTGGCCATCATGTTACTTTCTCCGACTTGATGGTATCATAGCCATTTATATTTACGTTTTCATGGTTTATTTTCAATTGAAATCATATTTTAAATGTACATCGAGCGTTGTGTAAACTCGGATGAAACTGACGTTTAAAACGTCCGAATTATGAAAAATGGAAAAATTATACTTCAAATTCAAAAACTCAGTTTACTCAAAAACTAAAGGGATTTCGAAAAAAACTTATTCTTTATAAGTTGTTCATTTTAGCATTCTCTATAATTATTATTAACATGAATTTGCTGTAACTATTGTCGTTTTATAATTATAAACCAAAAATTTAAAAAAAATAATAAATTTTTTTCTCGAATAAAAATGACTTTATGAAAATTTGTTCAAGCAAAAGATGTTCATTTCTTTGTTGTCTTCAATGTTTGTTTAAATGTTTTTGTGATATTTTTCATATTTAAGAAAATATTGGCAAAAAACAAAAAACAGTTAAGGTAAACACCCACTTCCGGTGTACAAAATTTTACCAAAAGCTTTTCAGTTCTTCAGATCATCAAATAAGACGGATGTTCAAAGTTTCATATCAATTGCTCTATTGGTTTTTGAGATACAGCGCACATAGTGGGACACACATACACACACAGACACACACACACAGACACAAAAATTTTTTTTACAGAAATTGTTAAAATGGCATCTAGAGACCCCAAAACGGATTTCCGTAAAAAAAAATTTGGAAAAAAATCACTATCACAATACTTTCTCGTACTTTGTAACGGAGAAAGTAAAAATAATTTGTCTTCAATTGTTCTTTTAAAGTTAACTTGTGAACGGATGACCAAATTTGGCAAGTGTTGTACTCGCCGAATAGATGCACATAAGATACAAAAAATTAAATTTGTAGTTTTATTATTTTTTGTTTTTTTTGAGGATAACTCTTGAGCGAAAGAACTGTTACTACAAATAACTAGTTATTTAAACGGTTATTTAAAATAAATTACTGTTACCACAAAATAACTAGTTATTTAAATAGTTATTTAGTAACCGTTATTTAAAATAACTTTACTCAGTAACAGTTTGTAACAAAGTGAATCTTAGGGGTCAATTAACAAAACATGTAAAAATCGCACTTTTCAAGTTCGAATATTTTAAAATCGAGATTTTGATTTTTGAAATTGCACAACTGCTAAACGCGTTGTCCGATTTTAAAGATTCAAATGTAACCATCTGGAGAATTTAATGCAATTTAAAAACAGGTTAATAATCTTATTTTTTGTGAAACTCGCAAACCGCAAAAATTGCAGGAATTAAAAGTCCGAAGATTAAAATTACGATTTTGGTTTTTGAAATTGCACAACTACGTTATCCAATTTTAGTCATTCTAAGGTCAAAATTGTGGCAAATTTCATGCAATTTACAATCCGGATTAGTTTTACTTTTTCATGAAATCAACGCAAAATGCCAAACTCGCACGTTTTCAAACTTCGAAAATATTGATTTTTAAAAACACAACTGCTGAATGCATTGTTAGATTTTGACGATTCAAACGTCAAAATACGGAAAATTTAGTGTACTTTTACAACGGATTACGAAATATTTGTGTGAAATTAACACAAAATGCAAAAATTGCAATCTAAAATTTTAAAATCGCGTCTTAGATTTTTGAAATTGAACAACTACCGAATGATTTGTCCGATTTTGATGATTTAAATGTTAATGTATGGCGAATTTAGTATTATTTAAAACGGTTCATCACTGGCGGATCCTACGGAGGGGCAAATAATCTCTTCCTTGAATCTAGGTTTCTTGTCGGTCCTCGTGAACTTTTCGAAAATGTCAAAAATTAACGCAAAACGCCAAAATTATGAAGAACACCAAATATTTAAATTGCAATTTTGATTTTTAAATTGCTTAACGCGTTGACCGATTTTGATGATATAAATGTCAAAATATGGTGAATTTAATGTCATTTTAAAACGGATTTCCAATTGTTCTCTTGAAATTAATGCAAAAATAGCAGTTTTTAAATTTTCAAGATTTTCGCGACTTTGATTTTTGAAATTGTACAACTGCCGAATGTGTTGTTCGAATTTGATAATTTATAATAATAATAATAATAATATTTTATTCGTGCCAATACCAAGAGTTTATACAAGTCAGAAAATGGCTTTTATGGATTTAAATTTCAAAATTTGAAGAATTTCTTGTAATTTTAAAACGGATTATATTTTCTCGTGAAATCACTGGCTATTTTGTGTTTGTCAATTTTATGTCAAATTCTTTTTAATATTTGTTCGAGTTTTTTCAGACGTTTTTGTTATTTAATCTAGTCCTGTTACTAAGAACTGATTCTTTATTGAATCGGTTATAAGAGTTACTGTTACTAAGAAGTTATTCGTTATTTAATCGCGTTCCTTTTATAAAATAACTTTTGAGAAAATCACCGTTAGTGGGATTTTTCAATAACAGTTACCGTTATTATTTCTCAGTAACGGTTCCAAAGTAACAGTTGGTGAAAATAATGCTCATCACTAGTACTCATTAAAGAGATGTAGATAAGATCAACGAATCATTTTCCGTTTTTTAACCAAAAATAAGTTTCAAATTCTCAAAGTATTGCAGTTTTTACGGAGATGTAGATAAGGTTGCAAAATACAATTCGTCGTTTAATTGATTTCCGCGGATGAAGAACGGTATTACAGATTTAATGCGGGCTATTTTTCGTGTTTATTTAATTTTTTAATGCTTCTGCAAAAAATAAAGGTTTTTAATGATCGATTTTTCTTTCTTGAAAAGGAGGCGGTGAGATATATTGTGTATGCTAGATGGCTCTACCATCAAAACTTTCATATCCTAGGTGAAAACAAAACACCAACGCTCCAAACTCTAATTGGCAAAACGAAAATTGCATTTACGATTTGAAAAATTGTGAAAAAATAATAAACCGAGATATTTGTTTCAAGAGCTTAAGATTCATAAATAAACGATACATTTATTATTTTCAATCAAAATAATTGGCATGTTCAAGGTGAAAACAAAACGGCAACGCTTCAAATTTGAACAGGGAAATCGAAAAATGCACCAACAGCCCCAAAACTATGCATTTTTTTTAAATAATAAGAAAAAAAAGTTGTAGAGCGGAAAATTTTCAATCGATATAGGTCTTTCGAGTTTTCGAATAATGCGTGCATTGCCTGCCAGAGTGCGCAAAATCGTGTTATCAAAAAATGTTATTTCTCATTTTAGCGCCCAAAATTTCTTAAAAATTGACCACTCAATGTTTCTGTTTTTTATAGAACATCAAAATGCGACAAGTTTGAAATAATTTTTGTAATGGGCGAGTCTGCACTTGCCATGGTTTTGGCAAAATCCGCAATCTTTTTTTTCGTTTTATTAAGTTTACGCTGAAATTTCTCAAAAATTTATTAAAGACAGTTTTTATTTTTTCAAATAACATAAAAATCCAATCAATTTTGAATAATTTTTATAATGAGCAAATATGCACTTGCCATAGTTTTAGCAAAATTCATAATCTTTTGTTCTCGCTCTGCAAAAAATGCAATTTCTCATCTTAGCGCACAAATATCTTAAAAATTGATCAATCGACGTTTCCAATTTTTCATGAAACATCAACATACAACAAATTTTGAATACCTTTTGTAATGAGCAAGTCTGCACTTGTCATAGTTTTGGAAAAATTCGTAATCTTTTCATTTCGTTGAAAAAAATGCGTTTTATTAACCTGGCGCTTAAATTTCTTGAAAATGTATTGAAGAATGTTTGAATTTTTTCAAAGAACTTAAAAATCCAATCAGTTTTAAATAATTTTTATAATGAGCAAACTTGCACTTGTCATAGTTTTGGCAAAATTCATAATCTTTCGTTCTCACTGCAAAAAATGCGGTTTCTCACGTTAGCGTTCAAAATTTTCAAAAATTGATTAATCGGTGTTCCTATTTTTTCGTAGAACATCAAAATACAACTAATTTTAAATAATTTTTGTAATAGGCTAGTCTGCACTTGCATAGTTTTGGCAAAATTCGTAATCTGTTATTTTCGTTGCAAAAAATGCGTTCTATTAACCTCGCGCTTAAATTTCTCGAAAAATCAAACAATGTTTTCATTTTTTCAAAGAACATAAAAATCCAATTAATTTATAATGGGCAAACCTGCACTTGCCATAGTTTTGGCAAAATTCATAATATTTTGTTCTCGCTGCAAAAAAAGGCTATTTCTCATCTAAGCGCTCAAAATTCTCAAAAATTGATCAATCAATGTTTCTATTGTTCCATAGAGCATCAAAATTAGGGGCGGCTTGTTAATCAGAGCCAAGGAACCAAGGCGTTTCAAGCTTAGCAAGAATTTTTAATTATTTCTTAAAACACTTTTTAGCCAGTTACTTTGGTCTAGGAAGATAAATCGTTCTTTCTTTCTTCTAAAAAGGATGGGGGTATATTGTATAAGTGGCTCTACCATCAACATGTTTCACGAGCCGCCACTGCTGTTATGCATTAAGTATAAGTATATGTTGAAGCAGGTTTAAGAATAAAAATTGCAAATATCGTTCCGAATATATAACAACTCGTTTCTGCAAAGTAGCGTCACCCCTCTCATGGAGGAAATTAAGAAATTAGGAAATTTAATGTACTAGTATCATACTTTTTTGTTTTTACTTTCTCTGTTACGAAGTACGAGAAAGTATAGTGATCGTGATTTTTTTTACGGAAATATCCGTTTTGGGGTCCCTAGATGCCATTTCAACAATTTCTAGAAAAAAAAAATTGTGTCTGTGTGTGTGTCTGTGTGTTTGTGTCTGTCTGTCTGTGTGCGCTGTATCTCAAAAACTAATAGAGCAATTGATATGAAACTTTGAACATACGTCTTATTTGATAATCCGAAGAACTAAAAAGCTTTTGGTAAAATTTCGTACACCGGAAGTGGGTGTTTACCTTAACTGTTTTTTTGTTTTTTACCAATATTTTCTTAAATATGAAAAATATCACAAAAACATTTAAACAAATATTGAAGACAACGAAAAAATGAGCTTATTTTGTTTGAAAACATTTTTCATAAAATCATTGTTATTCGAGAAAAAAATGTATTATTATTTTTTTATTTTTGGTTTATAATTATGAAACGAAAATAGTTACAGCAAATTAATGATAATGCCAACTTATGTACAACTTATAAAGAATAAATTTTTGTCGAAATCTCTTTAGTTTTTGAGTAAACTGAGTTTTTAAATTTGAAGTATAATTTTTCCATCTTTTATAATTTTGACGTTTTAAACGTCAGTTTGATCCGAGTCTACAAAACGCTCGATGTACATTTAAAATATGATTTAAATAGACAATAAACCTGAAAGCGTAAATATAAATGATACCATAAGTCGGAGAAAGTAACATGATGGCCACATCACCATTTTTTCACTAATATCTCCGCAAAATATGCTATTTTTATGTCTAAATCTTTGGCAACGCTGGCTTAGAACAATAGTCCATTTGAATCATTCAGCGTCGCTAGTATTTTGGTGTCAATATTGCTATAGTTGACCTTTTTAAATTTTTGTGGTTACAAGAAAAGTAATTACGAAGGGGTTGAAAGCGAGGTGAGGTGGATGGCGTGAGCGCTGGGTGCAATTAGGCGGAATCGTGAACAGCGAGTGGTGTGGGGGGTGGGGGCGCGAGAAATGGGCGATTAGTTCTGCGACGCGTGAAATAAAACGGGGCAGACATTTTGAGGTTCGCAGATCGTTGCGGTGAACCGGCGGGCGGTGGCGGTGGGTGGGCGGCTAGTTGGCCCCCAGACGCGTCAGACACGCGTCCGCCCCTGCTTTGCCGCTGCTGCTCACTCGCCGTCGGCTCATGTGTGGCCGCCACCGCTCGCCTCGCGATTACACGTGCCCCCCCTTACGCCCCGACTACTGTACTCACCCGGCATACCATCACCTAACCGAAGAGATCCCCCGTAAAGCCCCCAACGCCGCCGCCGCCGCCGACGCTCGTTCCGTTCGCCCTCTCCCACCCGCCCCACCTCACACCTCCGCTTCCGCCGCCACCTTCTCCTCCTTCTCGGAACCCCACACTATATTCCTGCAAACCACCCACACCCTCAATCGACCCTGCGGACCCCTTTACGCGGGTCGCGCCACCCGTCACGGAGCCTTATCACTCCATCACATGCCTCTTATCACATGCCACCCTATATACATATCATGCACGACGCGCGCTTTATATATGTATATATTATATATTATGTATATATTTAATTTTGTACAGGAGGCTAGTTGAATTTAGATAAAGTCAACTATGTATAGTCTGTCCTTATTCGTCCTTTGATTTATTTGTAAATAATGGGGCGATCTTTCAAAATAAACTCAATTCGTTTCAAAATTAGGTTAGAATAAAATTTCTTGAATATCCTTAAATTATAAATTGGAGTATACTGATTTTATTGAATTTTCTTAGAGATAAATATTTTTTTCATATTTTTAAAATCTATCATGTGAAATTTTACTTTTCCAAATTTAAAACGTCATAAGTCGTTTCAAAATTAATTCAGAGTAAAATTTCTTGAATTTCTTTAAATTCTAAACATTTGTGAAATATACTGGTTTGATTGAATTGTTAAGAGTGAAATTTAAGATTTTATTTAATTTTTTTAAGTTTATCATGTGAAACCTTACGATTTAAAATTGAACCTCATAAATCATTTCAAAATTAATTTAGAGTAAAATTTCTTCAATTTCCTTAAATTCTAAACATTTGTGGAGTATATTGATTTGATTGAATTTTTAAGAGTGAAATTTAATACTTATTTAAATTTTTTCGTGTGATATTTTACGTTTCCGAATTTAAACAGTAATAAATCGTTTCAAAATTAATTTATAGTAAAATTTCTTCAATTTCCTTAAATTCTAAACATTTTAGGAGTATATTGATTTGATTGAATTTATTAGAGTGAAATTTAATATTTATTTAAAATTTTTCGTGTGATATTTTACGTTTCCAAATTTAAACAGTCTTAAATCGTTTCAAAATTAATTTAGAGTAAAATTTCTTCAATTTCCTTAAATTCTAAACATTTTAGGAGTATATTGATTTGATTGAATTTATTAGAGTGAAATTTAATATTTATTTAAAATTTATTGTGTGATATTTTACGTTTCCAAATTTAAACAGTCATATATCGTTTCAAAATTAATTTAGAGTAAAATTTCTTCAATTTCCTTAAATTCTAAACATTTTAGGAGTATATTGATTTGATTGAATTTATTAGAGTGAAATTTAATATTTATTTAAAATTTATTGGGTGATATTTTACGTTTCCAAATTTAAACAGTCATAAATCGTTTCAAAATTAATTTAGAGTAAAATTTCTTCAATTTCCTTAAATTCTAAACATTTTAGGAGTATATTGATTTGATTGAATTTATTAGAGTGAAATTTAATATTTATTTAAAATTTATTGTGTGATATTTTACGTTTCCAAATTTAAACAGTCATAAATCGTTTCAAAATTAATTTAGAGCAAAATTTCTTCAATTTTCTTAAATTCTAAACATTTGTGGAGCATATTGATTTGATTGAATTTATTAGAGTGAAATTTAATATTTATTTAAAATTTTTCGTGTGATATTTTACGTTTCCAAATTTAAACAGTCATAAATCCTTTCAAAATTAATTTAGAGTAAAATTTCTTCAATTTCCTTAAATTCTGAACATTTGTGGAGTATATTGATTTGATTGAATTTTTTAGAGTGAAATTTAATATTTATTTAAAATTTTTCGTGTGATATTTTACGTTTCCAAATTTAAAGTCATAAATCGTTTTTAAATTAAATTAGAGTTAAATTTGTTGAATATCCCTAAATTCCAAACATTTTTGGAGTATAATAATTTTAATAATTGTTTTCAGAGTGAAGTTTAATATTTTTTTCATATTTTTAGTTCATAATGTGAAATTTTACTTTTCCAAATTTAAAACGTCATAAGCCGTTCCAAAATTAATTTAGAGTAAATATTCTCGAACATGATCGTGAAAAATTGTTCTAATTTTTTTTACGGAAATATGCATTTTTGGGGTCCCTAGATACCATTTCAACAATTTGTAATTAAAAATGTAATTTTTACATGCTAAAATGTGTCATTTTTGACTGACGAAAGTTGTCAAAAATGTCACGTTTTAACTGCCAAAAGAATTGTAATGTTTAATAACTAGAAAGTGTAATTTCCGATCGAAAAAAATGTAATTTTTAACAGTTGAAAAGTAATTTTTAACTGGAATTTATAATTGCCTGCAGTGGAAATAGTCATTTTTATTTTGGAAAAAAGATTTTTGACCGCAAAACGTTTAATTTTTGATATTGTTATTTTTGACTGTGGAAAAATATCATTTTTATTGTGGAAAGATGTAATTTGTTATGGTAAAGTGTCATTTTTGATAGTTGATTTTTTTTATTCTAGACTGCTAAAGGGTGTAATATTTGACCGTATGTCATTTTTTACAGTTAGAAAGTGTAATTTTTGATGTTTCGAAAAATGCAATTTTTACTTACTGAAAAGTGCAATTTTTGATTGACGAAAATTGTCTAAAATGTCACGTTTTAACTGTCAAAAGAATTGTAATGTTTGATAACTAGAAAGTGTAATTTCTGAATGAAAAAATGTCATTTTTTATAGTTGAAGAGTAATTTTTCACTGGAATTTCTAATTGCCTGCAGTGGAAATAGTCAATTTTTATTTTGGAAAAATTATTTTTGACCGCAAAAAGTTTAATTTTTGATATTGTTATTTTTGACTGTGGAAAAATATCATTTTTATTGTGGAAAGATGTAATTTTTTATGGTAAAGTGTCATTTTTGATAGTTGATTTTTTTTATTCTAGACTGCTAAAGGGTGTAATATTTGACCGTATGTCATTTTTGACAGTTAGAAAGTGTCATTTCTGAAGTTTCGAAAAATGCAATTTTTACTTGCTGAAAAGTGCAATTTTTGACTGACGAAAGTTGTCAAAAATGTCAAGATTTAACTGTCAAAAGAATTGTAATGTTTGATATCTAGAAAATGTAGTTTCTGAATGAAAAAATGTCATTTTTAACAGTTGAAAAGTAATTTTTAACTGGAATTTCTAATTGCCTGCAGTGGAAATAGTCATTTTTATTTTGGAAACATTATTTTTGACCGCAAAAGTTTAATTTTTGATATTGTTATTTTTGACTGTGGAAAAATATCATTTTTATTGTGGAAAGATGTAATTTTTTATGGTAAAGTGTCATTTTTGATTGTTGATTTTTTTTATTCTAGACTGCTAAAGGGTGTAATATTTGACCGTATGTCATTTTTGACAGTTAGAAAGTGTCATTTCTGAAGTTTCGAAAAATGCAATTTTTACTTGCTGAAAAGTTCAATTTTTGACTGACGAAAGTTGTCAAAAAATGTCACGTTTTAACTGTCAAAAGAATTCTAATGTTTGATAGCTAGAAAGTGTAATTTCTGAATGAAAAAATGTCATTTTTAACAGTTGAAAAGTCAATTTTGACTGGGATTTATAACTATATGTGTCATTTTTGATAGTTGATTTTTTTTATTCTAGACTGCTAAAGGGTGTAATATTTGACCGTATGCCATTTTGGACAGTTAAAAAGTGTCATTTCTGATGTTTCAAAAAATGCAATTTTTACTTGCTGAATAGTGCAATTTTTGACTAACGAAAGTTGTCTAAAATGTCACGTTTTAACTGCCAAAAGAATTTTAATGTTTGATAGCTAGAAAGTGTAATTTTTGAATGAAAAAATTTCATTTTTTACAATTGAAAAGTAATTTTTATTTCGGAAAAATTATTTTTGACCGCAAAAAGTTTAATTTTTGATATTGTTATTTTTGACTGTGGAAAAATATCATTTTTATTGTGGAAAGATGTAATTTGTTATGGTAAAGTGTCATTTTTGATAGTTGTTTTTTTTTTATTCTAGACTGCTAAAGGGTGTAATATTTGACCGTATGCCATTTTTGACAGTTAGAAAGTGTCATTTCTGATGTTTCGAAAAATGCAATTTTTACTTGCTGAAAAGTGTAATTTTTGACTGACGAAAGTTGTCAAAAATGTCACGTTTTAACTGCCAAAAGAATTGTAATGTTTGATAACTAGAAAGTGTAATTTCTGAATGAAAAAATATCATTTTTTACAGTTGAAAAGTAATTTTTCACCGGAATTTCTAATTGCCTGCAGTGGTAATAGTCATTTTTATTTTGGAAAAATTATTTTTGAACGCAAAAAGTTTAATTTTTGATATTGTTATTTTTGACTGTGGAAAAATATCATTTTTATTGTGGAAAAATGTAATTTTTTATGGTAAAGTGTCATTTTTGATGGTTTGATTTTTATTTTCGACTTCTAAAAAGTTTGATTTTTTACTGTGGAATATGTCATTTTTAACAGTTAAAAAGTGTCATTTTTTAAGGTTGATTTTTTACTTTCTCCGTTACGAAGTACGAGAAAGTATTGTAATCGTGATTTTTTTCCAAATTTTTTTTTACGGAAATATCTGTTTTGGGGTCCCTAGATGCCATTTCAACAATTTCTGGAAAGAAAATATGTCTGTGTGTGTGTGTGGCTGTGTGTGTGTGTCTGGTTGTGCGCGCTGTATCTCAAAAACTAATAGAGCAATTGATATGAAACTTTGAACATCCGTCTTATTTGATAATCTGAAGAACTGAAAAGCTTTTCGTAAAATTTCGTACACCGGAAGTGGGCGTTTACCTCAACTGTTTTTTGTTTTTTGCCAATATTTTCTTAAGTATGAAAAATATCACAAAAACATTTGAACAAACTTTGAAGATAACAAAGAAGCGAACATCTTTTGCTTGAATACATTTTTCATAAAATCATTTTTATTCGAGAAAAAAAATTATTATTATTATTTTTTAATTTTTGGTTTATAATTATAAAACGATAATAGTTACAGCAAATATATGTTAATAATAATTGTAGAGAATGCTAAAATGAACAACTTACAAAGAATAAGTTTTTTTCGAAATCCATTTAGTTTTTGATTAAATTGAGTTTTTATATTTGAAGTATAATTTTTCCATCTTTCATAATTTTGACGTTTTAAACGTCAGTTTCCTCCGAGTTTACAAAGCGGTCGATGTACATTTAAAATATGATTCAAATTAAAAATAAACCATAAAAGCGTAAATATAAATGATACTATCAAGTCGGAGAAAGTAACACGATGAAAAACAAATGAAATCAAATACTAAAACGCTATAAAAGAACCGCCGGTTACCCTATGGCCGGCCCTGAGTAAAGTGATGAGCCGTTAAAAAGAACCGGCTCACCCCAGAGCCGTTCACGTAGGTTAACCGATTTGCCTACCGCTATCCTATCCGATAAAACGGCTCGCAATTAGCGTCACGACGTTAAATATATTGCCGAGCAGTTGAATGGAAGGGAGGGGATGTGCGTGTTGTGTGCTTGTGAAATGTGCGTGTGCGTGCGTGCATATCGGATAAGTGCCGCCGCCGCCTGAATAAAAATAATCTCTAATTCGGCGGGTGCCGAGAGCGCGCATTTTCCGCTCGGGCCTGATGATATACGTCCCCGACCGTCCGTGGGATTTATGTTGTTTGTAAAAAAAAAAGAACTGGCATTTTGCGCGCCGGGGAAAACCTAAAACCCGAAACGGCGCATATATATATATATATATATATATATATATATATATATATATATATATATAGTTATACATGTGTGGGCGTGGGTGGGTGTTCGGGTGTAAGGACTTGCGGAAATATGAACGAGTCCGCGTCGCTATAATTCGTTGGCGCGCTGCACGGTTGGATTCCGTCACGTTTTTCGGATGCTCGTGCGTAATTAACGTTCGCCTCGGGCGGTCGGTATAAGGAGGCGAACGGGGCGAGCGGGCGTTCCACCCCCGCGTTTCACGGAGGCTGCCCGCCGCGACCCTCCCCACCCGCGGGGACCCGGCGATAACCATCCCGCGCTAATATTGCACGCGCGCGCTCTTTGCGCGACTTCCAAACTCACCCACATCCACGTATTTACGTACGCTCGCTCTCTCCCGCCGCTCCTGCTACGCTCACGTACCGACATCCGCGAAAATATATTTATCGCCGAACTATCGCTAACCCGCTCCGAAAAAAGAAATAGAAATTCACAATTAAACGAACAGAAAATATCAACGCGATAAATATTGGCGTCTTTCCTAAAGTTCAAAGTGTTCAGGAACTTTTCAATAAAATGCACTTTGTTGATATTACACACGTTTTTTTTTTTGTATTATAATAATCCCTTATTCTGAATATTTACCTGTTAAGTCTCAAGGGCGTTTCCAGCCAACTAGTATAGGGGGGGGGGGGGGGGGGTAATTAAAAAAAAGATAAATAAACTGGTGCTTCCGCTCTCATACACCACACCTGTTCCGTGAAATCTCCCTATCCTTTTCCAACGTTTTAAAGCGTTGGAAAAATTTACCGGTTATATTATTTGTTTGGAATATGGAATACCGGTAATTTTTAACAATAAAAATTGATAAGCGAAAAAATCTTAGGGGCGTAATTACCCGATTATCCCCCCTTTGAAACCGCCACTGCAAAATATACCAAAAATTAAAAAAAAATAAAAATAGTGGACCAAGGAAACAAACATTTGAACAGACAAATAAAAATAAATAAAGAAAAATTTAGGGCAAAAGATTAACAAAAAATCTACAAAAAAGGGGGTCCCTAGATGCCATTTCAACAATTTCTGGAAAAAAAAAATTGTGTCTGTGTGTGTGTGCGTGTGTGTATGTGTGTGTGTGTGGGTGTCTGTCTGTGCGCGCTGTATCTCAAAAACTAATACAGCAATTGACATGAAACTTTGAACATCCGTCTTATTTGATAATCTGAAGAACTGAAAAGCTTTTGGTAAAATTTCGTACACCGGAAGTGGGCGTTTACCTTAACTGTTTTTTGTTTTTCGCCAATATTTTCTTAAATATGAAAAATATCACAAAAACATTTAAACAAACATCGAAGAAAACAAAGAAATGAATAGCTTTTGCTTGAAAATATTTTTCATAAAATCATTGCTATTCGAGAATTTTTTTTTTTTTTTTTAATTTTTGGTTTATAATTATGAAACGATAATAGTTACAGCAATTTTATGTGAATAATAATTGTAGAGAATGCCAAAATGAACAACTTCTAAAGAATAAGTTTTTTACGAAATATTGTTAGTTTTCGAGTAAACCTAGTTTTTGAATTTGAAGTATAATTTTTCCATCATTCATGATTTTGACGTTTTAAACGACAGTTTCATCCGAGTTTACGCAAAGCTCGATGTACATTTAAAATATGATTTCAATTGAAAATAAACCCATGAAAACGTAAATATAAAGTCGGAGAAAGTAACATGATGGCCACATCACCATTTTTTTCTTTTCAAGAAATGTATTTATACTTTTTCTCTAAAATATTTAGGGGAGCTAATAATTAAACATTGCGAATTTAACATGGAAATCCCTATGGTGCGTCAACCAATTCTACACCCGTATACTCCTCTCACAATCACTTGGTTTTTTTTGTAAAGTTGAGTTTTTAACATTTGACTTTCATAACGTTGGACTTAAAATATGACGAAATTCACATTCTAAAATCACATTAGATTAGAAACGCGGTCGATTTTCAGCCACGTAATGAATTTTTAAATATTTTCTTTTTGGAATTGTTAAAAATTCAAAAAGGAAAAGTATTGAATGTTGAGATAAAATTTAAAATAATTCAAATTAAACGAATTTGTTTTATTTGAATTATTCAAAATATATCACGAAGTGAAAGCCTCCACAATTACTTATTTATAAAATTTAAAAAAAGTCACTTAAACTAGAAAAATAACGTCACTCCAAAACCAATTTTGAACGAACAACTGAACTTCATTTGTTAATAAATAATTTCCATAGTGAGAGCCTCTGCGATCCCTGACTTGAAAAAAAATAAAAAATCATTAAAAGTAGTAAACCGAACCCAGGAGGGTGCAAATGGAGCCTAGGGGTAGTTCCAAAAATTTTGAAAAAATTACCAATGAAAGCTAGTTATATCTTCTTCCATCCCTAAAAGGGAAAAATTTTTGTAAAAAAAAATATTTTAGGTCTCTAATATGAAATCATAAAGACCAAGTCAGAAAGGTAATAAAGAACTGTGCATTCTATTATTTCTTCTTTTTAAATATAAAGTAATAGTAACAGTAATAATAGAGGCGAAAGAATATGGGAAAGTTTTGTGATTGTGCAAATTTTTTCAATTTTTTTTTAACAATAATATCCGGTCTGAGGTCCCTAGAGGCGATTCAACAACTAATATAGGAATACTTTAATAAACTTAAGCCTTATTTAATAATCCGAAGAACTGGAAATGGTGTTTATCTTGACTGTTTTTTTGGTTTTTCGTGATAATTTTTTAAATGTGAAAAGTATTAAAAAAACATTCAAACAAATATTAAAGATAACAAAGAAATGAAAATCTAAAATATTTTTTCAGGATTTTTGTAAGGCCTCTTTTATTTACTTATTTTTACTTATTTAGTTCCTTGTAATTAAATAAGAGGCTATTTGGTTAATTCCTTGTTTGCATCATATTAGCTTAGATATATTTTCATTGGAATTTATTTTTTTGCTAATTTTATGATTTTATTTATTTTTTGTTCCATTTTAGTTTAGGTTAAATTTGTATTTAATTTTGTAATTTAATTATTTTTTCTTAATTTTGTAAGTTAATTTTTAGTTTTTTTTTGCATATCAATGTATTTTGTAAAAAGGGTTACCTGTAAATAAAGTATTATTATTTTTATTATTATTTTGTTCGATCCTTTGTTTCGTAACTTTTTTCAGGAAGACACTTTTTCGGATTTCTCTCAGGACAATTTTTTCAGAATTTTTTTTCTGGACTTTCTTTGTAGGTTTTGTTTCCAAGACTATTTTCAGGAATTTTTTTCAGGCCTTTTTTCAGAACTTTTTTCAGGATTTATTTTCCACTTTTTCTCGGATTTTGTTCAGGACAATTTTTTCAGATTTTTTTGTTTCTGGACTTTGAAGGCTTTGTTTTCAAGACCATTTCCAGGAATTTTTTTCAGGCCTTTTTACAGAACTTTTTTCAGGATTTAATTTCCACTCTTTTTCGGGACAATTTTTTCAGATTTTTTTTTGTTTCTGGACTCTGAAGGCTTCGTTTCAAGACTATTTTTAGGAATTTTTTTCCGGCCTTTTTCAGGACTTATTTTTGATTCTTTTTGGGATCTTTTCAGGACAATTTTTTTCAGAACCTTTTTTCAGCCCTTTTTCAGCAATTTATTCTATCAATATTTTTGTCAGGGTTATTTTCAGGACTTTTTCAGGTGTTTTTTGATGACTCTTTTTTCACGATATATTTTCCGGGACGGACTTTTTCAGGACTGTTTTATTCAGGATTTTTATTCATGACTTTATTTTCAGGACTATTTTTCAGGATTTTTTTCTAAAACTCTTTTTGGGACCTTCTTCGGGACTTTTTCAAGACATTTTCACGACACTTTTTTCGAGACTATTTTTGGACTTCTTTCTTCAGAACTGTTTTAAGGACGGTTTTGTTGGGATTTATTTGGGGCATTTCAACAATTTTTTTTAGGACTTTTTTTAGGATTTCGTTTTAGTTTTTTCGGGAATTTTTTTAGGACTATTTTTCAAGACTTTTTGGTCGGGGCTTTTTTCGAGTCTTTTTACAGAACTTTTTTCAGGATTTATTTTCCACTCTTTTTCGAATTTTTTCAGGACAATTTTTTCACAATTTTGTTCTTAACTTCCTTTGTAGGCTTTGTTTTCAAGACTATTTTAAGGAATTTTTTTCCGGACTTTTTTCAGGACTTATTTTCATTTTCCACTCTCTGGGATTTTTTTCAGGACAATTTTTTTAGAACCTTCTCTCGGCCCCTTTTCGCATTTCACTCTATCAGTTTTTGTCAGGGTTAATTTCAGGACTTTTTCAGGTGTTTTTGGATCACTCTTTTATCACGACATATTTTCCGGGAAGGACTTTTTCATGACCGTTTTATTCAGGAATTTTTTTTCACGATTTTATTTTTAGGATTATTTTTCAGGATTTTTGGGACCTTCTTCGGGACTTTTTCAAGACTTTTTTCAGGACACTTTTTTCGAGACTATTTCAGGACTTCTTTCTTCAGGACTATTTTGTTGGGATTTATTTGGGGTATTTGAAGAATTTTTTAGGATTTTTCTTCAAGACTATATTTTACGGACTTTTTTTAGGAATTTTTTCAGGACTATTTTTGAAGACTTTTTGTTCGGGGTTTTTTCGAGTCTTTTTATAGAACTTTTTTCAGGATTTATTTTCCACTCTTTTTCAGATTGTTTTCAGGACAATTTTTTCACAATTTTTTTTTCTTAACTTCCTTTGTAGGCTTTGTTTTCAAGACTATTTTCAGGAATTTTTTTCTGGACTTATTTCAGGACTTATTTTTCATGCCCTTTGGGATTTTTTTCAGGACAAATTTTTCAGAACCTTTTTTCGGCCCCTTTATTTTATGGGAAGGACTTATTCATGACCGTTTTATTCAGGAATTTTTTTTCACGATTTTATTTTCAGGACTATTTTAAGATTTTTTTTCAAAACTCTTTTTGGGACCTTCTTCGGGACTTTTTTACGTTTTTTAGGAAACATTTTTCAGAACTTTTTTCAGGACTTTCTTCAAGACTATTCCAGAATTTTTCTCAAGTCATTTTTCAAGACTTTTTTCAGGACACTTTTTTCGAGACTATTTCACAACTATTTTAAGGACTTCTTTCTTTAGAACTTTTTTAAAGACTGTTTTGTTGGGATTTATTTGGGGCATTTTAAGAATTTTTTGGGAATTTTTTTTTCAAGACTTTATTTTTAGAATTTTTCAGGAATTCTCTCAGGACTATTTTTCAAGACATTTTTTCAGGGCTTTTTTTCGAGTCTTTTTGTGGCTTTTTTTATTTCGGGACTATTTTCAAAACTTTTCTTTCAGGACTTTTTTAAAACTTTGTTTCAGGACTTTTTTTAGGATTTTTTTGCCTGACCATCATTTCAGGACTTTTTGTCAGAACTCTTTTTTCTGGACATTTTTTAGCTTTATTTTTAGGACATTTTCAGGACTGTTTTCAGATTTAAGGATTTTTTTGGAAGAAATTCTTCAGAGCTTTTTTTCGGGTTTTTTTTCAGGACTTTCGAAACTTTATGTTCCGGACCTTTTTTTCACAATATTTCATCAGGAGACTTTTTTCAAAACATTTTTTTTCGTGAATTTTTTCATGGCTTTTTTTCAGGATTTTTTTTAGGGCTGTTTTTCAGAATTTTTTATAGGACATATTTCAGGACTTTTTATTCAGGACCTTTTTTATGAAACTTGTTTTCAGAACTTATTGTCACGACTATTAATTTTTTAGGACTTTTTTTCAGAACGTTTTTAAGCTCTTTGAGTACTTTTTTCAAGTCTTTTTTAAACGATCAATTTTTAAGAATTTATCAGAGCTTCTTTTCGCCAGGACTGTTTTCAAATTTAAGAATCTTTTTGGAAGAACTTTTTCGAGAGCTTCTTTTCGGTTTTTTTTTCAGGACTTTCAAGACTTTCAAAACTTGTTACGTAATAGTAATTTTCGTAACCAGCTCCGAAAGTGATATTTTACGGGATGAGTAGGAAGTACGGCTCGTCCTGGAATCCTGCGAGTTCCGTAAAATCACTTTTGGAACGTGTTACGTATACTATTTTTTCTGCAGCCGTTTTCTATGTTAAAAATGGTGATGTGGCCATCATGTTACTTTCTCCGACTTTATATTAACGTTTTCATGGGTTTATTTTCAATTGAAATCATATTTTAAATGTACATCAAACGTTGCGTAAACTCGGATGAAACTGACGTTTAAAACGTCAAAATCATGAAAGATGGAAAAATTGTACTTCAAATTTAAAAACTCGGTTTACTCAAAAACTAACGAGATTTCGAAAAAACCTTATTCTTTAGAAGTTGTTCATTTTGGTATTCTCTACAATTATTATTCATATAAATTTGCTGTAACTACTATCGTTTCATAATTATAAACCAAAAATTAAAAAAAAATAATAAATTTTTTTCTCGAATAAAAATGATTTTATGAAAAATATTTTCAAGGAAAAGATGTTCATTTCTTTGTTGTCTTCGATGTTTGTTTAAAAGTTTTTTGATATTTTTCATATTTAAGAAAATATTGACAAAAAACAAAAAACAGTTAAGGTAAACACCCACTTCCGGTATACGAAATTTTACCAAAAGCTTTTCAGTTCTTTGGATTATGAAATAAGACGTATGTTTAAAGTTTCATATCAATTGCTCTATTAGTTTTTGAGATACAGCGCACACAGACAGACACACACACACAGACAGACAGACAGACAGACACACACACACACAGACAGACAGACAGACAGACACACACACACACACACACACAGACACAAATTTTTTTTTTCCAGAAATTGTTGAAATGGCATCTAGGGACCCCAAAACGGATATTTCCGTAAAAAAAATTTTTGAAAAAAAAATCACGATCACAATACTTTCTCGTACTTCGTAACGGAGAAAGTAAAAAAGCAAAAACGCACACGAATGTTAAATGACAAGCGTTGTCATAATTACATACGAAGGGGATGTTTTTATCAAGGCCGCCTACATATATACGCAAAATCGTCTCGAAAGTAACAATAATCGTTCCGAAAGTGAAACAAAATCGTCGCGAAAATAACAACTTTCGGTACGATTTATGTAAAGTGGTACTTTCGATTTGATAAATCATACCGAAAGTTTTATTTTCGGGAAGGCTGCAGAAAAATTACTATTTTTCACGTTTTGGAGTGAGCGTTTAACACGTTGACCGCTTTGTCAGTTACCGGTGACTGACACTGAAGTATGCCAATGGGCCCACGTCAGTCACCGGTGACTGACAGCGAGTACCTACTTTAAACTTACTATTTAGCGCTGTCAGTCACGAAAATGAATTAAATAAGCATATTCTTACTTATTTTATAAAATGAAACTTAAAAACATAGAAAACTTTTTTTGACATTTCACAAAAAAACTTGTTGGCAGCCAATGTGTTCAAAATGGTCCACCCATATGTAATTTATTTATTTATTTATTTATTTCCCTTCGTTACAAATGCTTGAACAATCTTTCTAAATAAGATATAAAATGGTATAATCTTACAAAAATTTAACTTTGCATTGTAACGGGCTGAGTTCATTACCAAGATGATCTTCCACTCTGGCCCAGGTTGCTGCTCTTTCAAGTGGACTGTCCATCAAGGGTTTCCATCTTGGTCAGCATATTTTTTGGCTAACAGGCCATTTTTGCTCCCAACAGAAGCTGTATTTGTATTTCCTTGTTTTATCTACTGATCTATAAAGGTGTGTCTAGTACTACCGTTTTATTTATTCAGGATGTTTGTTTCTGTTTTGCGCGCAGGGGTGTATTAAATGTATATTAATAACTTTGGTGGCAAGTGTATTTTTAACTTTGTGTCGGTATTTATAATGATGAATAAATTGTTTGCTTGTTTCGTTTGTTTAATTGATTCCTCGTTCGTTTTAATATTTTAAGTTCGGGTAATTATATTTTTCCGATTTCTCATTTTACCCTGGCAGGGATGGGTGAACGCTTTAGGGGCTGATTGTTGGCGTCGGGCTTGGCGGAAGGTGGGTCCGGGTTTAATAATTAAAATCGGGTGTATATTTTTTCGTGCGCGGCGTGAAGTATATAGGTTGAATTTTCGAATTGATAAGGGCCTCGGCGGCAGCAGCAGGAGGGGACCCTAAAGGGAAAAAGGGAAAAGGGAAAACGGAAGAGGGACGCCGGACGGATGGAAGGTTTATGTAGTGTGTGTGTGTGTGTGTGTGCGGGAGAGAGAGAGAGGGATCTTGCGGTGGTAAGGAGTTTCCGTTCCGTTTTCCCGAACCGACTGAATGTGCAAATCGTCGACCGGCGGGTGGCCTGCAGGATAGATTTATCAAAGGGTCTCTGGTGGTGGTGCGAGGCGAGGCCTGAAGTGCTCGCGGTGTGGGTTCGAAGAGGGGTCGAGAGGGGCGCTAACCGAGACACTTGCCGCAGACAGGTGGCCTCCCACGTCCTGCCGTTAGAGCAATCAATTCCTGGCCCCTCGCCTCCCCCCCGCCTGCGCCACCGCCGCTGCCGCCGGGCCTTATTTTATCCTGGAATTCGGAAAAATTACTACAGGCGGACGCCGAGCGCGCTGGCACCGATCGCCGCCCTAGGCCCAGCCTGTGCTTCTGCTGCCGCCGCTGCTGCTGCCTGCTGCTACTGCTGCTACCCTTTCTACTTCCACTCCCACTTCTGCTGGCGCTGCGAGAAGCCGGCGAGCTTGTTAGCGGGATTAGGACGAGCGCCGCTCCGACAACTGATATCTCATCAACTTTATGGATGACAAGTTCACACTGGAGCCGCGCTCCGATATGTTTGCCGCCGCTAAATGCGTTTCCTGCGGTGCCTCTTTTTATACGTCTTCCCACCCAGAACCAATCCCACTTACCGGTTATCATCCATTTACCAAATTGATTAACAAATTCCGTAAAGCGCGGCCTTAAAATATACGCGACACGGATTTCTGGGCTACTAATTCAATTAACGGATCATTAAAATTTTACGTGTGAATAACTAGATGAAGAAATACGGAAGGTTTGACCACCGTCCGGCGGATGTATACAGTGATAACAGAAAGAACAAATACATCTTATCTGCGTTTACAGCAATATATCAACCTGTGACGGCTCGCGCTGTGACTTAAGGTACGGCCGAGGTAGGTACGGTCAATTGTATGTTTTTTCGATCTAATCATCGCGTCTGGATAAATATCTATACTCGTTCGCATGCTTAAGAAAAACGAAATGAAATACGAAACGTATGTCGATTTGTAAATTCAAGGGCTAAGTACAACGTATGTCTTTTCTCATTCTATGTATTCTAACCTCAAAATTTACGTGCTTGTATCTGGTTTTGACCGTCTCCGATTTCGATTTAGTTAAGAGCAGAATTGATTGTATCCATTTCATTAATAAAAAGGTTAAATTTAATAACAGATTTCCAGTTGTCTTTACCGATTGCCGAAAAATACACTCGCAAAGTTTCGTCGGGAAAATATTTGCACGCTCGAGAATTTTTAAACTTCCCGCCTAGACTGAATCGAATTATTTTATGGACATACGTTTACTAGAAACTTAATTCAGGCAACATGGAGCGATGAGTCACTATCACCTCTGCGCGATTGTACTGTAGCGGCGTCACCGCACCTATTTGCTACCTCGGCTGCACCGTGAGTTACCCCGCGAGCCGTCACTGATATCAACACATCTTTTATAAAGCTGACCGGCAATGGCACATTATCCACTACATCTACACGGGATCTAAAAAAACACCCAATACGAATAATATACATAGTTCCTTACTCGAGCTTGTGTGTTGCCTGCGCAACCACTACATCTGGCACTTAGGTTTACAAAGTTTATATTCCAAACTTATTGAGTGAATCTAATCGAACCAAGCTACATTTACCGGCCCGAGAAAGTTCTTACCTTCGCCCCTCTACACTAAACTTTTTTAAATTTTAAAATAAATATAGCAGTGGACGAGAAGAAAGGTTTTCGGTTTTCGCTAAAAAATTAATATCGAGTACAAAAATAAATGAAATCATTTTCTTGTGCATTATGACTAAAGCACGGACTATATGCAAAATGTATCAGTGGCGGCTCCTCAGAGGAGGCAGTGGAGGCTGAGCCTCCTTTGTATGTTTCGTAATAAGAATATCGGTATTTTTATAAATTACTTCCGTTATTTTCCCTTTCAGGGTACGACTTTAAAAAATATTTTATTTTCTTATACTTATAATTCACATTACACTAACGCATTTTATATTTCCCTTATTTAAAATCAACAACACTGTCGTTCATGTGATGGACCGAATGACGAGGCTAGATTCCACCCGTAATTACGCGGAGATACGTTGATGTGGCCTTGAATTTCAGCTTCTTCGTTAAAATTAAAACGTTCAGTTTAAAACGACGAAGCTGATTCAATGGAGCCTCCGTCTCGCGTCTCTTTTTAACACACTTTACGCCGCTATTTAATTTATTTCATTTCTTTGTCACTCACTTCCACCTCCACTTGCGGGCCATCAATTGGCGCGATGTGCATATGAGTAATATTATTGAAGATTTAGTTGAAATTCGTTCCCAAATATATCCGATTGTTTGGTTATTATAAACTCCTTTTATATTTTACTAAATTGTTATTTAAAATTGTTTGTCGATACGTTTAGCAATTACCAAATTAAATAGGAACATTTGCTAGAATGAATGACAAATCAGGTCAAAAGGGATGTCTTTCCTCTTGTGTAGCTCTAGTTGATTATTTATTAAAAAAACCATTTAGCACTCTAGATTATGACAAAAAGTTATTTATAAAAACAAAGGGTAGACCTATACCGCCAATGCCATTATTGGTGATATCAGGGAGACATCAAAACAGAGGATTTACCGAAAATAATTATATTAAAACAAAATAGTTAACGGCGTCAAGTAATAGAAATAAATTATTTTGTTGGTATTGTGTATTATTTACCAATGATACATCATTAATTTGGGGCAAACTTGGTTACAATAATTTACAAAATTTATCGCGCGCGGCTGAGAGGCATGAGAAATCTCAGGAACCGCCATTGAAATGCATATCCTGAATTAATGATATGATATGAAGCGAATTAACCACAAAAATGTTTGCATATAATGTATATTTTATAATATTCAACGCATGTTTTATCATCAATTGCATATTTGATCATTTAATTGTATTTTTGTGATCGAATTTGTTTATTTAGAAAAATATAGCTTTTTCATGAAAGTATATAAAATGTAAAATATAATGAAAATATAATTCAAATGCAATCAAATAGTAAGAATCAGTGGCGGCTCGTGGAACATGTTGATGGTAGAGCCACTTATACAATACCCCCCCCCCCATCCTTTTTCGAAGAAAAGAAACGATTTATCTTCCTAGACCGAAGTAACTGGCGAAAAAGTGTTTTAAGAATTAATTAAAAGTTCTTGCTGAGCTTGAGACTACATGGCTCCTTGCCTCTATATAAGCCCCTGCTTTCGACAGCAAAATGCACTATTTTTGACAGCTAAAAATACAATTTTTGACTATTCAAAAATGTTGAAATAACTATTTTTATTTGCTGAAAAATACTGTTTTTGACAACTGAAACATACCATTGTTGACACACAAAAAATACTATTTTTGACAGCTGAAAAATACTACTTTTCAACAGCTGAGGAATGCCATGCTTATCAGCTGAAACATACCATTCCTGACACATGAAAAATACTATTTTTGACAGCGAAATATACTACTTTTGACAGCTGAAAAATACAATTTTTGACAATACAAAAATGCCGAAAAGAACTATTTTTATTAGCTGAAAAATACTGTTTTTGGTATCTGAAACATAGTATATTTGGTAGCTGAAGAATACCATTTTCTACAACTGATCCTACCTATCTGTATTACCACCTCTTGTTCCTCGGCCGTACCAGAAAAAATCCCGCGAACAGTCACTGCTGAAAATACTATTTTCAATAGCTGAGGATTACCATTTTTGACAGCCGAAAGATACCATTCCCACAGCTGAAACATACCGTTATAGGCAGCTACAAAATACAATTTTTGATAACAAAAAATAAATCAATTTTTGACAACAAAAAGTACAGGTTTTGACAGTTGAAAAATGCCATTTTTGACAGTTAAAAAATGTAAAAAATATTGCTTTTGATAGCTGAAAAATACCATTTATATAGATGGGAAATACCATTTATATGGTAGAAAATACTATTTTTGGCAGCTGAAAAATATCATTTTTGACAGCTAAAAAAATACATTTTTGGGAGCTGAATAATACAATTCTCAATAGCTGAAAAATACCATTCTTGATAACAGCAAACACTATTATTGACAACTGTATCATACTATTATTGTCAGCTAAAAAATACAATTTTTAAAAACAGAAAATACAATTTTTGACAACCAAAAGTACAATTTTTGACAACAAAAAGTACAATTTTTAAAGCTGAAAAATGCAATTTTTAACAATTAAAAAATGTCGAAAAATGCTGCTTTTGATAGCTGAAAATACAATTTTTATAGGTGGAAAATACCATTGTTGACAGCTGAAAAATATCATTTTTGACAGTTGAAAAATATAATTTTTGACAGCTGAAAAATATCATTTTTGACAGTTGAATAATACATTTCTTAACAGCTGAAGAATACCATTTTTAACAGCTGAAAAATACCATTCTTGACAACTGCAACAAGCCATTATTGACAACTGTAACATACCATTATTGTCACCTAAAAAATACAACTTTTGACAACAAAAAGTACAAGTTTTGACAGCTGAAAAATGCCGTTTTGACAATTAAAAAAATGACCAAAAAAGCTGCATTTGATAGCTAAAAAGTGCCATTTTTTATAGGTGAGAAATCCTTTTTTTGGCAGCTGAAAAATATCATTTTCGACAGTTGAATAATATATTTCTTAACAGCTGAAAACTGCCATTTTTAACAGCTGAAAAAATACCATTCTTGACAACTGCAGCAAGCCATTATTGATAACTGAAACATACCATTATTGTCAGCTAAAAAATACAATTTTTGGCAGCTGTAAAATGCCATTTTTGACAATTAAAAAATGTCAAAAAAAATGCTGCTTTTAATAGCTGAAAAATATCATTTTTATAGGTGAGAAATACTTGTTTTGACAGCTGAAAAGTGCCATTTTTGACAACAGAAAAATATCATTTTTACCAGTTGAATAATACTCTTCTTAACAGCTGAAAGATGCCATTTTTAACAACTGAAAAATACTATTCTTGACAACTGCAACAAACCATTATTGTCAGCTAAAAAATACAATTTTTGACAACACAAAAAATACAAGTTTTGACAGCTGAAAAATGCCATTTTTGACAGTTAAAAAAATATCGAAAAATGCTGCTTTTGATATTTTTTAATTTGTAATTTTAATCTGTTTAACTTTGTTATGTAACTATGGAGTCATTAATTTTTAATTTTTATTATTACAAAATGTGGCTAATCTGCTTTAACTATAATTGTAGGCCCCCTTATGATTATATTTAACTATTTCAACTATTTGTTTTTAAACTTTGTTTGAATTTTTCTCTATTGGTAATTTATTGTATTACCCTATTTTTGACATGTGTAAAACTCTGTTGTTGTTGCACGAATAAAGCATTATTATTATTATTAACTGGCGAAAAACTGTTTTAAGAATGAATTTAAAATTCTTACTGAGCTTGAAACTACTACAGGTAGTGCTATATAACGAGCCGCCACTGATAAGAATAGTGAATAATTGAATCAAAGAGAGGTAATCCCAGAATAGTATGTTCTGTAGCAAGGTTAGAATGGAAATTTCATGCGAGTGGAATTTCAGAGGAACCACAAGCACCAGAGTTTTCATTCTAACCGTGTAGCAGACTATACTTTCTTTACGACCATGAGACAAACTAAATAAATAAAATAATTACATGTTTACGGTTACGTGTATAGTATTTTGGCAATTGTGACATCTAAGGCTGTGTTTTATTCGAAGTAATGCGAGAATATTCATTCTGTAACAAGTGCGAGAATGTCTACGTTTTATGATCAAAATTGATTTTAGAATACTTAAATTCTACAGTGAGGAACTTAACTAAAATCAGATTCCTCTAAATACGAAGTAGGAAAAAGATAAAAACAACTGATATGCAACTGCTGCGGGAAGCCCAATCACACGGTTAGGTGTGTAGGAAATTCATCGCTGATGGTCGTCCTCACAAATATGATACTCGTCACTGTTTGCTAAACTGAAGCACATACTGAGTCGTCGAGATGTAGGGATGGCAATGAAGCGACAAGCCATATTTTAAACGATCAGATTTGCTTTAGAACGTTCGATTCTTTTACAACTGAACACACAGTGGCCACAGCAAATCAATCCAAGAAAAATAGTACAAAATTACCTTGGCTCATGTTTGGTGTGTACCCCGAATCATGAGAAATCTGTTCTCCGTGCTTGTAGTCCAGGATAATTACTTGGACAGCCAATTCAACTTATCAGCTGAAGTCTGCAACTACCTAGTCTACAATTGGAGGGAGCTCTTCATGGAGGACTGTTCAAGTTGGCCGTGAGAAGTCTGAACTATATAAAATGAGGTCAATGTTGTGAGTAAGGGAAACCTGTTGCAGTTGTGCCATGAAGTCTGCAACTTGCTAGTGATCAATTGGAAGGAGCTCATCATGGAGGACTATTCAAGTTGGTCGTGAGAAGCTTGAACCCTATTAAATGAGTTCAATGCAGTGAGTAAGAGTTGTGCCATGATCGAGGCACGAGGTCCAGAATAACGGAGCCGAGAGAGCGAATTCACACGGATGTCTGCGGTCCATTTCAAAAATCGAGGTCTGGATATCGATATTTTGTGCTTTTCGAGGACGATTACACAAAATTCAGGACATTTTTTTCTGCTGCAAAAATCTGAAGTTGCTGAAAAACTGAGCCAGTTCCAAGCTGACGCAGAAATATTGGGTAACTGCCGATTGATAATGGCAGGGAGTTCGACAACAAACAGATCAGGGCCAGTCTACACAAAAAAGGTATAGTTCAACGTCTTATAATGCCCTACACTCCGGAATAAAACGGGTCCAGTGGGAGCGAAAATTGTACAGTGGTGGAAATTACTAGAGCAATGAAGCAGGTGCATGGAAACATTCCTCAGGCACTTTGGCTTGAGATGATACGAACAGGTACCTACATCCATCACAGGACAGGTCCTAGGAATATCACCTTTCGGGCTGTGGTATGGTAGGAAACCAGTTGGTTGAACATTGGTTCAATTTGCTGAATTAATGTATATTCATATCGAAGGAGCAAAAGTCGAAAATGGATCTGAAGGCCATTAAAAGAATCCTCATCGGCTATGAGAACGACGATGGATACAGGATCTATAGTGAAGAGGACAAGCTCTACAGATCCAAGGACGTCATCTTCGAAGAAAAATTGGTGGAAAAAAAGCGTTATTACATCCCCAGGAAGCAACGACGCTAAAGAGATGAAGCCTACTGACCTGAACGACTCGTGGACTCGAATTCTGGGAACCCGATGACAGTGGACAATTTTAGAAATGCCGGAAGCCAATGAAGAAGAGAATGCTGGTGAGACTACGCAACCGAGTGGATCTTAGAGCTCCACAGAAATTCCAGCATAAAAAAAAATGGATCGATTGAGAAATTGAAGGCCAGGTTGGTGATCAATTACAAGAACATCGACTATTCGAACGCTAAATCTAAATTCTAAAACAATACTTTCTCTCTTTTGATATAGTTGACCGTAAATAACACTGCCTAACAGACGTTTTGGTGCCTGCGTTTTTTTAACTGTTAAGTAATTTTAGGGTGCAGAATCCAAAATAGCCGTCAGATTTGGTCTCTCAGATCTAGCTTTTGAGATACGCCATATTGGCCAATTTTATAAAAAAATCATCATATTTTTTAACTAACGTACATTTCATGTTATTAATTATTTGTTAACTACCAGTTAAAAAAAACAAAATACTACAAAGTAAGGTATTATTTCACAAACAAGATTTCTCCGAATGACGGAATAAAATTATTTTTTTTTTTTGGTTGGGAATGCCCCTAATGTTTTTTTGATTCTTGATTTATAAGTACTTGTGTTAATGATGAGAATATGAATTTTGATTTAGTTATGGCTGATTGTAAACTTTATCAAACATTTATATCGAGAGTTGTGGATTTCTGCAACTCAGTGGCAGCTCGTGGGACATATTGATGGTGGAGCCACTTATACAATATATCCCACCTTTTTTGAAGAAAGAAAGAACGATTTATCTTCCTAGACCAAAGTAACTGGCGAAAAAGTGTTTTAAGAATTAATTAAAAATTCTTGCTGAGCTTGAAACTACAGGTAGTGCCATCGTTCCTTGGCTCTATATAACGAGCCGCCCCTGCTGCAACTTACTGAGAAATATTTTTTTTCTGGGTTGAAGGGGTGCCCATAATGTTTTTTTTTTACTTGATTATTAGAGTACTTGTAGTAGTGATAAGGATAAGAATGTTTATTTAGTTATAGCAAAATTTTGGTTTATAGGCCAAAAACTCCAAAATTTGTAACAAAGAAATGAAAAACACAGATCAAACATCTGAAATATGGGCAAACAACCAAATATTCTGATGTAAAAAATAAAAAATGTTAACTAAAAAAATTAAATTAAATCATATTTTAAATGTACATCGAGCGTTTTGTAGACTCGCATGGAACTGACGTTTAAAACGTCAAAATTATGAAAGATGGAAAAATTATACTTTAAATTCAAAAACTCAGTTTACTCAAAAACTAAAGAGATTTCGACAAAAACTTATTCTTTATAAGTTGTTCATTCTTTACAATTATTAATAAGATACATTTGCTGTAACTATTATCGTTTCATAATTATAAACCACAAATGAAAACAAAATTTTTTTCTCGAATAACAATGATTTTATGAAAAATGTTTTCAAACAAAATAAGCTCCTTTCTTTGTTGTCTTCAATATTTGTTTAAATGTTTTTGTGATATTTTTCATATTTAAAAAAATATTGCCAGAAAAACAAAAAACAGTTAAGGTAAACACCCACTTCCGGTGTACGAAATTTTACCAAAAGCTTTTCAGTTCTTCAGATTATCAAATAAGACGTATGTTCAAAGTTTCATATCAATTGCTCTATTAGTTTTTAAGATACAGCGCTCACAGACACACACACACACACACACAGACTATTTTTTTTTTCCAGAAATTGTTGAAATGGCATATAGGGACCCCAAAACGGATATTTCCGTAAAAAAAATTTGAAAAAAATCACGAGTAAAAAATTGCCCATAAAAATCAACAAGAGTGTAGACCAATCAAAAATTCGCTTATTAAAATTAATAATTAAGATAAAAAACTAAAAAAATCGAAAAATTAAAAACGTAGAAAATTTCTAAAATCTATTAAAAAAATTTTGACCGAAATCAAAAACTCTATAAGTTAAAACAAATAAAGAATTAAAAAATGCAGACCAAACATCTAAAATATAAGCAACAAATAAAAATAAAATTTCTGGTCTAAAAGATAAAAATTGGAAAATCAAGCAAAAGAAAAATAATTTGCCATTTTCAGTCCCAAAAATAACTCTAGCTCAAAATAAATTGCCAACCAGAAACGCGAAAATGTTTAAAAAATTATGAAGGACAAAAAATCTAAAACTCGAAAATACCGGCAAAAAATCACGGATAAAACTGAATATTTCGGGCCTGAAAATAAACAAATGCCGACCAAAAAATTGAAAATTTTGACAAACAAATTGAAATAATCCAAAATGAAGAAAAATTATTCAAATTAGAAACAACTTTACTTGTTGCAGAAAGCATTAGATAAATACAAGAAAACTTTTTCTTGTATGTAAAAATTATTCAGTTATACAGAAACTGCAGGTCAAAAATGTAAAATATAGGTCAAAAAAATCAGAATCTAGGCCTAACGACAAAAAATGCAAACAAAAAGATTGAATATTTAATATAATAATAATAATAATAAAAATTGCTACTGGCAACACTCGTTGCCAGTAGCAATTTTTAATTTCCCAAATATTTAATAAAACGCCGCCGTCCCTCTACAAAATAATAAATTTTAAAAATAAAACGTAAATACAGTGGATTTATTGGAAAATATACAAAATTAAAGCATTATTATTATAAAATTTATTAAAATTTATTATTCATCTTCATCCTCAATATTTTCATCTTCTTTTTGGCACACATACATATTTCTTAAATGAAAGTGCAGCATCTCATTGGGGGTAACAAAATTACGCAAACGGCAATAATAGAATCTCTAGGACAACTTCCATAAATTATATCACAGGTTTTTCCTTAATGCTGAGGAAAATTACTGACTTCTTTATGGTAATGATGATTTCTAGCAAATGTAATAACATGTTCATTAATTTCCCCAAAAATACCCCACGTATAAAATACCCACCCAAAAAAATACTCCACTGATTGAAGTTCCCCAAAATACACCCTAAGACAATAATTTTCCCCCATTTTGTGGAAAAAAACCCCAATCTGGCAACACTGGTTATAACCTACACCACGCAACCAGTGCGTGGTTGGCATCGCTTGTTCTCTCTCAAAAATAGTGTTCTTAGTCACTTATCGCGTACCGGCAGGTCGACGTTCACTTGCCGGTGCCGTGCCGGTACCAGGAATAAATAAAGGAATAAGCATACTTAACACAAACAAATGCAGAAATACAGAAATATAACTGCCTGAAGGATCTCGCGATTGATTTCTCTCACTTTTTTACAAGTAGCTAATCTTCGTATTTTCCCTGCAGTTTTTTTTTTATTTAATACAGGAAATCTCTGAAAAAAATCTTAATGATGATTAATTGAGCATTCGACGTTAGGAAGGGTGCGGTCGTGGCGGCAGCAAAAGAAGCGGAGGGTAGACCCCTAAAACAAAGTCAAACAGATAAATTAGAATCCGGCCTAACGCATCCGTAATATCCGCTAATTACCATCTTAATATTCCGTCGGCTTGTTTCCTACGGTTCGCCCACACAATTTCGAGTCTAATCGAATAGAAAAGTCGACCGACGACCGGCCGACCTTTCACCGATGAGCGCGTCCGTTTCCTTTGTTTAATCCGGCTGAAATGGTGGAACGGCTGGGGGGAAAGGAAGAGGAGACGCCGGTTTGGTGAGCGTCGCGAAATTTCGGACGGCGCGGCGCGGAAATAAAATTAGACTGGCAATTAGCGTCGCCGCCGCGCCAGCGGTAACGTGTTGAGGACGAAGGTTAGAGGGGGGGATGAGTTTGAAGGAGGTCGCGTGTGTGCTGTTTGATTATTTAGACCCGCGGGACCATTTCAAATGGTTTAAGTAAATTAAGGATAGACCTTTATCGTTTTTGGCCGGAAACGACGAAGCGGAATTTATAGGTGAATGCGTTTCCGAAGTGAAGCCAAAACGATAAAGCGGGTAATTTCTCAATCAATTTTTGAAGACGGATCTTATTGACGTTCCGAGATGCAATTAGCAGGCCTTTAGGTCAACGTGGGCCATATAGCCCCCCTGGAGGCCGCAGAGTATCTCTTGAGGGCCTCACAGAAAATATAATATTGGTGGGGCCACAGAGAATTGAGTCGGCCACGAAAATTCGCTTTAGAGATATCTTGAAAAAATATATTAAAAATATACCTAGTGTGTGGCGTTTCGATTAGTGATGGGCAAGATCGAGTATCTCAAAGATCGATCAATCGGTGATCGATCAGTAGATGTATGGAGCCGCTCGATCTTTTGCTCGATCTGCTCGAGCGGCGTAAGAAGATCGAGAGGCGTTGATCGATCAAATGATCGAGCTGCGATGATCGATCGAAAGATCGAGCGGCTTGAAAAGATCGAGCGGCTCGATCATTTGCAAAGATCGACTACTCGATCCTTTTTAATCGATCTTACCCATCACTAGTTTCGATGGTACTCGATAGTACCATCAAAAGTTTTTACTTTCTCCGTTCCGAAGTACGAGAAAGTATTGTGATTGTGATTTTTTTTCAAAATTTTTTTTTTACGGAAATATCCGTTTTGGGGTCCCTAGATGCCATTTCAACAATTTCTGGATTTTTTTTTTGTGTCTGTGTGTGTGTGTGTGTCTGTCTGTGTGCGCTGTATCTCAAAAACTAATAGAGCAATTGATATGAAACTTTCAACATACGTCTTATTTGATAATCTGAAGAACTGAAAAGCTTTTGGTAAAATTTCGTACACGGGGAGTGGGTGTTTACCTTAACTGTTTTTTGTTTTTTGTCAATATTTTCTTAAATATGAAAAATATCACAAAAACTTTTAAACAAACATCGAATACAACAAAGAAATGAACATCTTTTCCTTGAAAATATTTTTCATAAAATCATTGCTATTTGAGAAAAAACATTATTAATTTTTTATTTTATTTTTGGTTTATAATTATGAAACTATAATAGTTACAGCAAATGTATGTGAATAATAATTGTAGAGAATACCAAAATGAACAACTTCTAAAGAATAAGTTTTTTTCGAAATCTCGTTAGTTTTTGAGTAAACCGAGGTTTTGGATTTGAAGTATAATTGTTCCATCTTTTATGATTTTGACGTTTTAAACGTCAGTTTCATCCGAGTTTACGCAACGCTCGATGTACATTTAAAATATGATTTCAATTGAAAATAAACCCATGAAAACGTAAATATAAAGTCGGAGAAAGTAACATGATGGCCACATCACCATTTTTTTCACGGATTTTGTCAATACTCTTTCTCACGACTTTATTTCCAGGACTGTTCCTCTTGTCCAGGACTTCTTTTCAGGATTCTTTTCAGAATTTTCTTCATTGCTTTTTTCGGGATTTTTTTTCCTTCATTACGGGACTTTTTTCAGTACCATATTTCAGGACATTTTTGAATGTATTAATTTTTTCCAAGACAATTTCTTCAGAACTCTTTCAGGTCTTTTTTAATGATATTTTCACAGGGTTTTTTTCCAGAAATGTTTTTTAGGATTTTTTTACGATGTTATTTTAATAACTTTTTTTTAAGACTGTTACTACAGGACATTTTTTCAGGATATTTTATCAGGACTATCTTTCGGGCCTTTTTTTAAGACTTTGTTCAGGAGTTTTTTTAAGACTTATTTTAGCACTTTCCTTCGGGACTTTTTTTAGGGCTTTTTAATTAGCACGATTTTTAGAAATCTTTTTCAGGACTTTTTTTTCGCATTTTTTTTTAGTTTTTCAGTAAATTTACGATAAAGATTATTAGAATTTGAAAAATAATTTGTCATTTTTACCTTTCATAATTTTGACGTTTCAAACGTCATTACCATTCGTTCATGTCAAACTCTCGATTTAATCTATAAATATAAATAACTATTATACCATCAAATAATCGGAGAAAGTAACATGATGGCCACATCACCATTTTTTTATGTATATTGCGGAAAACAATTTATTTCAAGTCGAATAATAATAATAATAATATTAATAATAAATATCTTTATTCACATTTTCTCGACAAGATTGTATAAAAAGAAGAACTATCTACATCAGGCATGTCAAACTCATTTACCACCAAAGGCCACATCAAGTATTACACACAAGCCGCGGGCCGCATTACCAAAAAAACTACAATTGAAACCAACCAAAAAATAATTATTTTTACCTTGTACATAATTTTTTATCCGTTTTGAGGTCCCTAGAGTCCATTTCAAACATTTCTGGAAAAAAAAATTATGTGTGTCTGTATTGTGACCGTAAATTTTTTTTTACGGAAATATCCGTTTTGAGTTCCCTAGAGTCTATTTCAAATATTTCTGGGGAAAAAAAATGAATGTGTTTCTGTGTTTCTCTGTGTCTCTAACGTGATTGTGAAAATTTTTGCAAATTTTTTTTCACGGAAATATTCGTTTTGAGGTCTCTAGGGTCCATTTCAAATATTTCGGAAAAAGAAAAATTGAGTGTGGGTCTGTATTGGGATCGTGAAAATTTTTTTAAACATTTTTTTGTCGGAAATATCCGTTTTGATGTCTTTAGAGTCCATTTCAAATATTTCTGGAAAAGAAAAATTGTGTGTGCCTGTATTGTGATCGCAAAAAAAATTTCAAAATTGATTGTGAAAATTTTTGCAAATTTTTTTTCACGGAAATATTCGTTTTGAGATCTCTAGGGTTCATTTCAAATATTTCGGGAAAAGAAAAATAGTGTGTGGGTCTGTATTGGCATCGTGAAAATTTTTTTAAACATTTTTTTGTCGGAAATATACGTTTTGATGTCTTTAGAGTCCATTTTAAATATTTCTGGAAAAGAAAAATTGTGTGTGTGCCTGTATTGTGATCGCAAAAAAATTTTCAAAATTGATTGTGAAAATTTTTTGTGCCTGTATTGTGATCGCAAAAAAAATTTCAAAATTGATTGTGAAAATTTTTGCAAATTTTTTTTCACGGAAATATTCGTTTTGAGGTCTTTAGGGTCCATTTCAAATATTTCGGGAAAAGAAAAATTGTGTGTGGGTCTGTATTGGGATCGTGAAAATTTTTTTAAACATTTTTTTGTCGGAAATATCCGTTTTGATGTCTTTAGAGTCCATTTCAAATATTTCTGGAAAAGAAAAATTGTGTGTGTGCCTGTATTGTGATCGCAAAAAATTTTTCAAAATTTTTTTCACGGAAATATCCGTTTTGAGGTCTCTAGAGTCCACTTCAAATATTTCGGGAAAAGAAAAATAGTGTGTGTATCTGTATTGTGATCGCAAAAATATTTTCAAATTTTTTTTCACGGAAATATCCGTTTTCGGGTCTCTAGAGTCCATTTCAAATGTTTCTGCAAAAGAAAAATTGTACGTGTGTCTGTAAAAATTGTTTGTGTGTCTGTATTGTTACTGTGAAATTTTTTCCAAACATTTTTTTAAAGGAAATATTCGTTTTGAGCTCTCTAGAGTCTATTTCAAATATTTCTGGGAAAAAAAAATTGTGTGTAAGTGTCTCCATTGTGATTGTGAAAAATTTTTCAAATTTTTTTTACGGAAATATCTGTTTTAAAGTCTCTAGAGTCCATTTCAAATATTTCTGGAAAAGAAAAATTGTGTGTGTCTGTATTGTGATTGTGAAAATTCTTTCAATTTTTTTTTACTGTTTTGAGGTCCCTGGCGTACATTTTAAATATTTCTGGAAAAAAAATTGTTTGTCTGTACTAACCGTGAAATTTTTGCAAAAATTTTTTCAACGGGAATATCTGTTTTGAGGTCCCTAGAGTACATTTGAAATATTTCTGGAAAAAAAATGTGGTGTGTCTGTATTGTAACCGTGAAAATTTTTACGAAAGTATCCGTTTTTGATTTCAAATATTTATTGAAAAGAAAAATTATGTGTGTCTGTATTGTAATCGTGAAAAAATTTTCAATTTTTTTTAAGGGAAATGTACGTTTTGAGCTCTCTTGTTCATTTCAGATATTTCTGGAAAAATAATTATGGGTGTTTTTGTATTGTGACCGCGAAAATTTTTCCAAAATTTTCTTAACTGAAACATCTGTTTTGCGGTCCCTAAAGTCCATTTCAAATATTTCTGGGAAAAAAAGTCTATTGTGATTGTGAAAATTTTTTCATTTTTTTTACGGAAATATCCCTTTTGAAGTCTCTAGAGCAGGCATGTCAAACACGTTTACCACCAAGGGCCACATCAAGTATTACACACAAGTCGCGGGCCGCATTACCAAAAAAAACTACAATTGAAACCAAAAAAAAAAAAATATTTTTACCTTGTATATATTTTTTTTTAAATATTTGATACCAACCTTGCCGGGCCGCAGGCAACTTGTAAGCGGGCCGCAGGCGGCCCGCGGGCCGCGTGTTTGACATGTCTGATCTACATACTTAGTGAATGGGCTATCGACCAGTGGTCTTTCGGCCCAGCCTATTGTATTTATAGATTATTTAATCAGGTGTCTATACTTGGGGGAATAACACTGATGCGTTCATACAGGTTTTTTTCCGGGAAATTTTAAAGTCGATTATACTGGATTTCATTAATATCGTAATTAAACCTAGTCTAAGTTAAAGTACCACTGCAGTACCAGTTAGCAAAGTTTTTTTTTTTAGATAATTGGGATAGTTTCCGGAAAACTTTAAATTGGGAATTGATTTGTGAGAAATAAAAATATACCGTCTTTAGCGAATATACAGTGGAGTGGTTCTTATTTTAGAAGTATATGAAACTCAACGGGACAACCCGGAAACTTGTTCGTATAGACGAAAAACTAATAACCGTAAATTTTGAGCCATACATTGCGTAACCGAGCCCTAGCCCTCTAAAATTTGATTATCCCCTTTTTTTCATTTTGGTCCACCCTAATATTAAACAGTCCACCCTAATGGCCAAATTATATATTATATCAATAGAGGACGTTAATGTGAATCCAAAACGTGTTTATTTGTTGAAATTGGACTAAAATTGACGAAGTTATTAATGTTTTAGGAAACTACAAGCTAAAGATCTAAAATATCGGCCGGAAAATCAAAAACCCTGGACTAAAAGTAAAAAATGCAGACCGAAAACTTGAGAATTCAAGTAAAGGAAAATTAATTTGCCATTTTCACCCCCAAAATAATTCTTAAGCTCAAAGTAAATTTCTGGCCAGAAACTCGGAAATAATAGCCAGAAAATAAAAAATAAAATCACCCAACAAAATCAATCATTCAAGTTAAAAAATCTAAAAAATATGAAGAAAATCATAAATTTAGACCAAAGTCGAAAATTCGGGACTAAAAATCAAAAACGCAGATTAAAAAAATTTAACAAAATTTCGGCCAAAATAAGGAAAAATTTATATATTTATACTTATAGTCGAAAATGCAAGTAAAAAATCTAAAATAGAGGCCAAAAAATTAAAAATCAACAATCGTGGCCAAAAATCAAACATTTTGACTCGGGCCTAAAAATAAAAAGTGCAGACCAAACAAATCAAAATTTTCTGCCAAAATGAAGGAAATGTAGGACAGAAGATCTTGAATTTAGACTCGAAAATCGAAAATACAGGTCAAAAATCTGAAATATATACTTAAAAAAAATCCACAATCGGGACCAAAAAATCAAAAATTTTGACCAAAACTCGAAAACCCTGGTTTAAAAATAAAAGATGTAGACACAATAATCAATCATTAAAGTTACAAATTCAAACTTTATGGTCAAGAATAAGAAATTCGAGCCTAAAAATAAAAAATATGGACCAGAAAATTGAAAATTTAGGCCAAAATAAAGAATATTTCGACTGAATGATCACAAAAGACCAAAAAATAGTCAAATATCGAAAAAAAAATAGGCCAAAGATCTTAAATATGAGTCAAAAAATCAAAAATCCCGGTCTGGAAATAAAAAATGGTAACCAAAAAAATTGAAAATTCAAGTAAAAGAAAAACAATTGTTCTTATATATTTTTATATTAATAGAATTAATATAATTTTTCATAATTTCACGCTCTGTTTAAAAAATTGTATCACACAAATCACACAATTTGATCAAGGTGTGTGTCCAGCTTTTTCCAAAATCTTCATGTCGAATGAATTTTGAGTTTTTTATGAAAGTTTCAAATCGATTTTTATATTTATTTCAAGCCACTAAAATTATAACATTTTTTTGCAATTTTTCGCAGTGATTACATGAAATTATGACAAAATCTGGTGATGGTGTATAAGCAGTTTTCCTCATAATAATAATCTCAAATGATTTTTGAGTAATTTCGGAAAATTTTAAGTTTTTGTTTGACAGTTGTTTTTGCATATTCTTGAGAGCAATAAAATGATTAAAATTTTTCATAAGTTCGTGTGCTGTTCAAGTAAAAAATTGGTTTTGACATTTATCCAGATTTTCCCAAAATCATAATTTCGAATAAATTTTGAGTTATTTTGGAAGGTTTTAAATTGGCAGTTGTTTTTATATTTATTTCAAGCCACCAAAATTATAACAACCTTTTTCCGATTATTCGCACTGATTACAAGAAATTATCACAAAATCTGGTTTTTGATTAATTTTAGAATATTTTGAGTCCACAACAATTGTTTTTGTATTTTTTCGAGAGCATTAAAATTATTACAATTTTCATAATTTCGCGCGCTGTTTGAATAGAAGTATCACAAAATTTGGTACAGGTGTGTATCCGGATTTTCCCAAAATCGTAATTTCGAATGATTTTTGAGTAATTTTGGAAAGTTTCGAATTGATGGCAATTGTCTTCATATTTATTTAAAGCTACCAAAATTATAACAATTTTTCCCGATTTTTCGTGATAACTGATTACATAAAATCTATTGATTTTTCACATAATAATAATAATTTCGAATGATTTTTAAGTAATTTTAGAAAATTTTAAGTCGACAACAATTGTTTTTATATTTGTTTGAGATCATTAAAATAATAACAATTTTCCATAATTTCGTGCGCTGTTCAAATAAAAGTACACAAAATTTGGTTTTGGTGTGTATCCAGATTATTCCGAAATCATAATTTCTAATGTATTTTGAGTTATTTTAGAAAGTTTAAAATCGATGGCAATTATTTTTGTATTTATTTAAAACCATTAAAATTACTACAATTTTTCATAGTTTCGCGCGCTATTGAAGTAAAATGTATGTAAAATTTGACGTTGGTATGGATCTACCTTTTCAGGAAAATATAATCTCGATTTAATTTTGAGTAATTTTGGAAATAGAACCATAACCACAAACATAGCATTTGTCAGTGAAGGGATCTCATCTGCTTTAGACAAGTGTAAAATAAGTGACAGAAATCCCGGGCATCTTCTAATTACCGTCGATGAAGGATTAGGTCACAAAATATCGAAATATACAAGTATGATCTAACTGAAACATTCACAACTCTGTCAATTTTAGTTAGGTTTTAACAAATAAATTCGTTTTGAATTCGTATTAACATCCTCTGTCGACACAGTATATCATTTGACCATTAGGGTGGACCGTTTAATATTAGGGGGGCTAAAATGAAAAAAAAGGGGAAAAAAAACGATTTTTTTCAAATTTTAGACATCCAGGGCTCGGTTAGGCCATGGTCGATATAGCTCAAAATTTACAATTATTAGTTTTTTATTTATACGAACAAGTTTCCGGGTTGTCCCGTTGATTTTCACATACTTCGAAACTCCCCCATATATGCTATAACCACTCTATTATGTATATATTATATTACTAACAAGTTAAGCTAGTACGCCTGTGCAGATGATACTCGATACAACCGTACCCGGTAGAGATGGGAAAAACGGTTCACTGTCGGGAACGGTTCCGAACCGGTTCACTCACTGGATGAACCGGTTCCTTGGAGCGGTTCAACGGTCTTTTCTATAGTTATATACCAGATTGTCAAAAATGAGTTGCAGACTTCCAATTAATTTAAAAATATATAATATGGGTATTCATAGTATGGCCACAACTGTAATATATTTTACCGACGTAAATAAAAATTTCAGCCATAGATTTCTTGGCGCATCTACCAAAATTAGGTGCGATTTTTAAATTTTATTTGTGTAGTGCCTTTCTGCGGGTGTATTTAGCAAACACAAACGGTCAAAAAGCCACTAAAATTTAAAAATAAATATATATCTAACAGCTCATCAATCCACAAATGGTGTTTAAAAAAAATCGTAACAAAAAAAGGGCATTTCAAAAACAAATATTTTATTTTCCCAATGCCTTCCTGCAATTACATTTAACAATTACAAAGTGTCAAAAAACCGCGACGATTTTTTCTTATATTTTTTATTTAACAGAAATCTGTAGCTGGCCCACAAAACAAGGGCATTGCAAAAAAAAAATTTCGCCAAGCTTTTTGACCGCCGAGAAATCTATTATTTATGGATAACTTCTCGTCGGCATATATTTTAACTTTTTCTGTATTTTATACTTGATAATATGAAGAACTGAAAAGCTACTGGTAAATATTCGTAAACGGGAAGTGGGCATTAAATATTTACTCGGTTTTTTTGCACGTTTCTGATATTTCTAAATCCATTGATTTTAAAAATTACAAGTTTTAGGCTTCTGCTATTTTTATATTATCATATAATTTTCACATTTTCTCCTCTCTGGTAGCACATCGATTGTAAATATAAATCAAATCGGGTAGATTTTTAAACTTTGAACATTTATTTACTGTTGTTCCTGTTCTCAAAAATAATCGGGAAATGCACACCCGGTATATCACACTCTTCTTCATTTTTAGAATGAAATAAATTATTTCAAAATTGTATAATTTCTTCATTATGAAATTATAAAATATTATATTGTTTCTTTTTAAGCTGCGGGTTAATTTATTTTCCATTTATTTATTTAATCTAAAAGAAATACCAAATTTAACTACAGTTGAAAGACTTTATGATAAATTATTGTAAAAATTGGACTTAAAGTCTAAAAAAAAAACTAATTTTGACTTGAAGCCGTTAAGCCTCCAAAAAAATGTCAAATTTAATTAAAGTCAAAAGTCTTTATGATAAATTATTGTAGAAATTTGACTTGAAGTCGAAAGAAAAAAGATTTATTTTGACCTAAAGCCGTTAAGCCTCTAAAAAAGTCAAATTTAACTAAAGTCAAAACACTTTATTATAAATTATTGTAGAAATTTGACTTAAAGTCGACATAAAAAAGACTGATTTTGACTTAAAGTCGTTATGCGTCTAAAAAAATGTCAAATTTAATTAAAGGCAAAAGAGTGCGTCCAAATTAATGTCGAAATTTGACTTAAATTCGAGCGTTAAGAAAATAAGACTAATTTTGACTTAAACCCTTAAGCCTCTAGAAAATTTGTCAAATTTGGGTAGAATTAAAAGACTTTATATGCAAATTAATGTCGAAATTTGACTTAAAGTCAACCAACAACAAGAAAAACGACTAATTTTGACTTAAAGTCTTTAAGCCTCTAGAAAAATGTCAAATTTAAATAAAGTGAAGGGACTTTATGTGCAAACCAATGTCGAAATTTAAATTTAAAGTCGATAAGCGTCAACAAAAGACTAATTTTGATTTTAAAGGCGTTAAGCCACTAGAAAAAAACGTCAAATTGAATTAAAGTGAAGAGACTTTATGTCTAATTTACTGTCGAAATTTTACTTAAGGTTGAGAAGCGTTAAGAAAGTAAGACTAATTTTGACTTAAACCCTTAAGCCCCTAGAAAAAGTGTCAAATTTTGATAGAATTAAGAGACTGCAAATGAATGTCGAAATTTGACGACGTAAAGTCAACAAACATCTTTCTAGAAACAATGTCAAATTTAATTCAAGTTAAAAAACTTTATGAGAAATTAATGAAAAGCGTCAAAAGATAGACTAATTTTGTTTTAAACTCGTTAAGCTACTGGAAAAATGTCAAAATTACTAACGTTCAAAGACTTTATGACAACTGAATGTGGAAATTTGACTTAAAGTCGACAAGTGTTAAGAAAGAAAAAACAAATTATGGATTAAATCTGTTAAGCGTCTAGAAAATATGTAAAAATTTAATTAACGTGAAAAAACTTTATAACAAATTAATGTCGAAATTTGACTTATAGTCGATGAGCGTTAAGAAAAAAACTAATTTTGACTTAAATCTTTAATCCTCTAGAAAAAACTTTATGTTCGAATTAATGTATAAATTAGACTTAAAGTCAACAAGCGTTAAGTAAAAAAAGACTAATTTTGATATAAAATCTAAAAAGAGTGAAATTTAAAGTTAAAAGATTTTATGTCCAAATTAATGTGTAAATTTGAATTAAAGTCAGCAAGCATCAAGATAAAAGACTAATTCTGACTTAAAGTCGTTAAGCCTCTAGAAAATATGCCAAATCAAATTAAAGTTAAAAGACTCCATGTTCAAATTAATATCGAAATTTAACTTAAAATCGCCAAAAGTCAAAAAACGACGAATTTTACTTAACCCCGTAAAGCCTCTACAAATGTAAATTTAATTAAAGTTGAAAGACAAAATTTGACTTAAAGTGACAAGTGTCAAAAAAAAACAAATTTTGACGTAAAGAAAAAAATGTTGAATTTAATTAAACGTTTCCACATTTTCATTTAAAATTCCAAATGTAAAACTTTAAGTCAAAATTTAAGTCTGGACTAAAAAAAAAATCACGAGAACCGCATGAAATTTCTGCGATAAGTTTCCGCAGATAACTTCAAGCGGTTCTCAACGGGAATGTTACTTGCAAGAACTTCATGCGGTTCATACCAGGAAGTTACCGCGGAAATTCCATGCGTTTAAGGTGTGAACCTCTTGAAGTTATCTACGGTTCATAGCAGGAACCGCATGAAGCTCGTACTTCACTTGATAGTGGACTGAACCGTATGAAATTTTCGCAGTTAACCTCTCTTGGAACCGCATGAAATTTCCGCAGGTGATTTCATGCGATTTTCTGGGGCGCATCTACAGGTAGGGGCACATATGAAAGAGCAGAGGAACCGCGGTTCCTTTTGTGCGAACCGGTTCCTGAGCGCTCTTTGCTAAGAACCGGTTCATTGAACCGGTTCCTGAACTGTCTGCCCACCTCTAGTACCCGGTAATTGTGCTTGGCTGGAAGCTGCTTTATTCTACGCCAATAATTTTGAAAAATTAGAAAATATTCTGCTTAATTGTATTGATGAAGAATCGGCAGTACTTAAAAAATGTAAAGATTGTGTTGCATGTATAAATATTTTGCAACAATTAGCTTTTATTGCTCATTTTTGCATCTTAATAACTGCAATCAAGAATTTGGAAACAGCTCAAATCCTTTAATTGAGGCTTTTAAAATTATTGAAGAACTGTACGAAAATTTAAAATTAGTTCCCTAACTTGCTTATTATATCGAAATCCGGGATACGAAAAAATTAAAATGATTTGTGGAATTTTGAAAGGCGAGACTGAGGAGGACATAATAAATTTTAACTAACATTTAACTTTACCTAAAATTAAAATCAAAATCAAATTTTGGTTCTTTTCCAATAAATGAATTATCATCAGTTGCTATTCATATTTTTTTTTATTTTGCAACATTATTTTTAATTAAACCGCATATAAAATCCACATTTGAATCATTTTGTCGCATATATTGGCTAATTTTAAGCGCATATAAACAAATTTTTCGCCTGCCTCTACCGAAACCATATATTTCGGCCATAAAAATCGGGCCGAAACTACGATTTAGGGTATCTAGGGCCGAAAAAATAATATGCATAATCTAAACAACCTTCCGCGGAATATGAGTAGGCTATGCAAAAATCTGACAGTGACAGTTCAATGGTGCGCGATATAAAATTTCCTGAAACACTGTTTTTACTTAAGGCTGTTCGACCCGTTCGAAAAATGAAGCGTTTTTGGCACTCGGCTCTATACTGATAGTGGTGTGATGGAAAAAAATTAAGTAATAATATTTTACACAGGGTTACATAAAGGATGAATGTAGGTTACTAAAGAATTAAATTTTTTATAAGTATCTCTGAAAATGTGTAATTTAGTGTTGAAAAAGAGGCATTTTCAACATTAAATAAAATGTAAATAAACGCTGAAAATTCAAAATGTTTTACTACAGTGACACAGATTGATTCTTTGGTAATGAAATCCATTGAACCAAATTAGTTTTCCCTGAAAAATAAGGACGCAATTACACTAGAGCTAGACCCTTATGCGACATATTTTAGTTGCCGTATAGTAACGCCATCTGTAGAAAACAGTTCCCGCACAGCGGTAGGGGAATAAACGTACTAAGGCATATTTAGAAGCCCGATTTCAGTCGATTTTTCAGGGGATTTCGCGTATTTTAAGTTTCTTGAAGATTTTAAAAATAATCTAAATGCCCTACCATTATAAATATAATTTCGGTGTACATGTAATCGCATTACTTCACATCAACAAATAAAATAATAGTATAAAATCGTAAGTAACTGTTAGGAATTGGCATACATTTATAACGAAAAAAAAATATGCCTGTGTGCTGAACTCCGATTTTCATCGGGGTACCTGTCCCGAAGATATCTTCCAGACAAAATCATCAAAATTTTCAACTGTCAACATTATCTGCTAGATCGACGAAACCCGTACTTTATTTTGCATAAATTACTTTTACAACCCTTTGTCTTACTCGGACAAGGGCTGCAATTGGGAAAGTGGACATTTGGTCGCCAGATGATTTTCTGTGAATTTCTAAAAAGTGCGTTCGCAGTGGTGCCGAATGCAAAGTACTGCAGGTAGTGGACACATACCCATGGCGCCCTACTTCTTGAAAGCTGTATTGCGAAGTTACAATTCGTGTAAATATTTTGCAAATTGTTAGTATAACTCAGATTTATACCGAGACAGAGTTTTAAATATACACAGTTATTATTGTAGGTACAGGGTGGGCAAAATTCGGTGTTTGTATAGGGGGTCTCGATAGTTATAATAGATAGAAGATATCGGAATTCTGATAAGGTTATTTTATTCTTTTCAAAAAAGTGCTTGAACAACATATAACTTTAATTATTGTCTAATGATAAACAAATGAGATATTTCAATATATCTAAAATGGAAAAAATTGAGTTTTTGGCTATAACTCAAAAACAAAAAAAGATAAATAAATTTAGTTTCCATCATTGAGTTTTTCTTGAAAAAAGAGATCGAGCATGCGCCATCCGTTTTCCTCTATCTATTATAGTTAATCGAGATCCCCCATAGAATTTTGACGAATTTTGCCCACCCTGTAACGTGATTTTTTATTGCCCTGTTCCCATAACCAGGTTCCCTTACAAGGAACACAGTGTCCAGGATGAGCGATTTAAATTATTACCATCGAGGTAATAAATGTCGACTTTATTTATCCGCAAAACATAAAAACTAGTAAACAGTTTCCATGTAAAAAAGATGTAAGTAAATTTTAATCCAAAATCCACACACTGGGTATTCTATTTATTTAAATAATGCAATTTCAAACAAACTGGCTCACGAATGACCTGCATCATTTTTTGTCTTACAATAAAAAAAAGGTAGTGTCTAGGGATGGGCAATATTTCACGTACCTGTAATTTTTCCACTGATATTGAAAAATCACAGGTCGTTACTGTTACAAATAGGCAAATTTCACCGTGAGTGTGACTGTGATTGCGACTATTACTTAAACCGCGATTTGTTATTTAAAATCTTATCTGTTACTCAAACTTTGATTGCTACTTAAAACGTGATCGCTATTTAAAATTACAAAGTTACCCAAACAGTGATTGTTAATTAAACTGTGATTCTTACGTAAACATTGATTTCTATTTAACTTGTGACTGATGATTGTAAGAAAACAATATTTCTATACATATATAGCATTTCTAAATATTATTTTTTATATTCATTAGTTTATACTTTCATGTTGCTCTAGATTTTAAAGAATCGCAAGAGAATGCTCTTATGCTCATGTTCAAAATTACGATTTTCATGAAATGAACGATAAAATAAAAACAATTGCTACAAATACGAAACTTCCCTAATTTACTAAAAAAAAAAACACAATAATTTTGAAATAATACCACAAAACCAATTTTCAATTTACAAATTCCTTGAGCTGAAAATATAAATAAAAACAATTGCTAAAAATCTGCAACTTTCTAAATTTACTCAAAATATACTAGAGGATTCTGCAAAAAATACCCCTCGGCGTTATTTATTTAATTTAAAAATAATCCCTCGAGATCAGAGCAAATCATCATTCTAGGGACGCACCTCTTCATAGGTAAAACAAAAATAGAAAAATAATTATGACGTTTGTGTAGTGGGTACAGGCGAACGATTGTACCGGTTGAACCGCGTGCCATGTGGGTTCGAATCCCAGCCCGGGCGAAAGATTTCGGGGCCGCGGAATATTCGCTCGGGACCATGGTCGTTGTAATTTATCTTTCATTGTTCATTTAATTTTTAATATTTCTACAAAACAACGGTTGTGGCAGATTCACTCTCCCTAACCCGCAGTTTCATCACGTCCTTCCTTAAAAAAATATATATCACGTACTTGAAACTGTCCAAAATTACTCAAAATGTATTCCACTTTACGATTCTGCAAAAATCTTTAATGCTTTTCGACCAGATTTTAAAATAACTCCCCGAGAACAAACCAAATCGTTATTCTGAATATGAGCTTTTTCTGAAGCAACGCAGACGTATAAAAACATTTGCGATATCCTTGAAAATATTTAAATTTATCCAAAATACATTGCAATTTACGATTCCGCAAAAATGTAGAAATGCTTCACTAATTTTTGAAATAATCATCAGAGAGGCTGAAAGACCTCTGGTCAATAGCTTCTTGAGGTCATTTGTAAAAGTGTCTCAATAAATATATTGTCTCTCTTTTTCACCCGAAAGAAAATCGTCATTATGAACATGCGTCTTTTCGGAAGCAAAACAACAATGGAAAAACAATTGTCACATACTTTCCAAATTTACTCAAAATATATTCTACTTTAGGATTCTACAAAAATTTCCAAATGCTTCTTAACCAGATTTGAAAATAATCTCCCAATAATAGAACAAATCGTCATTCTAAAGATACGTTTTCTTCAGAGGCAAAACAAGAATAGAAAAACATTTGCCACATACTTGAAACTTTTCAAACTTCTATTTCAAGATTTAGTCACCCTTCTATAGTTGAAATAATCGCACAGGAACAATGCTTATGCTAATTTTAAAACTACGAATTTCATAACTATAAAATATTATAACAATTGCTACCTAACGTCGGTGGCGGCGGTAAGGATTTGGGGGCCCCACCGCAAAAAAAATCCTGGGGCCCCTCTTCGTCAAAAAATAAAAAAAAGTAGTCCCTCCAAGTCTAATTTCCGCGTTCGTTCATGTTCTGTTATACTAAGTAAAGCCAAAGCACTCAGTCTAAGTTTACTCATTGTACTGCGCAAGTAACTTTTAATAAGTTTGAGTTTTGAGAAGGATCTCTCTGCACTAGCGGATGTAACCGATAATGTAAGAAATAATTGAAATAATAAAAACACGTCTGGTAGACTGCTGAAGATGCACCTGTTATCTGTCGCGAAGAAATGATTTTTTAGTGTCTGCCTCTACCGAAACCATTTATTTCGGCCATAAATATCGGGCCGAAAGTACGATTAAGCGTATCTAGGGCCGAAAAAATAATATGCATAATCTAGACAACCTTCTGCAGAATATGAGTAGGCTATGCAAAAATCTGACAGTGACAGTTCAATGGTGCACGATATAAAATTTCATGAAACACTGTTTTTACTTAAGGCAGGCGAAAAATATCGAGTGTAACTCATGCCGAAATGCTTTAGCAACCTTTCACTTTTAGCAACCCTCGCTCGGGTTGCTAAAGCCTATTTTCGGCCCTTGATACACTATATACTATTTTGGCCCTAGATACGCTAAATCGTAGTTTCGGCCCTATTTTTATGGCCGAAATATAAGGTTTCGGTAGAGGCAGGCGAAAAAAGCCTTTAGCAGTCGCCCCGCTATGGTACAAATAAAATAGAAAACAAATATTATTACCGTACCAGTAACGTCGCGCTTCGTTGTTTAAAATCATCACAAAAATAAATTCATCAATACGGGATCGATTTTTAATATTTAATTGCATAGCCCGGGCCCCTAGATGCTCGGGGCCTCCCGCGCCGCTGGGTCTGCGGGGGCCTTATCGCCGCCACTGGCCTAAGTCCGGTCCTTATTTTTCTGCGAGAGCGACGTCGCAATAGGATTTTAAAGAGATGAATATATGATTTGTTAGGTCCGCCCATTACTTGCCGTCTCACCCTTGCATCCCTGAGAAAGTATTCGTTGCGGGACGAACAGCCTTAAGGCAGGCGAAAAAATATCGAGTGTAACTCATTCCGAAATGCTTTAGCAACCCTTCACTTTTAGCAACCCTTGCTCGCTCGTGTTGCTAAAGCCTATTTTCGGCCCTTGATACACTATATACTATATAATGCCTTTTTAGCGCATGTAAACAAATAATAACGCCTTTTTTTAGCGCATATAAATCCGGACTTTAATTATCACATTGAAATTGAAAATTCAACAGCCGCAATGACAGATGTACGAGTGCGCCATCTGGCGCCGTCAACCACAGTACTTATTTTCCAGGCTAGCCTTTTTTCTGTTTTGTCAGTCTCGCCGCACAAAGCAGACTTTGCGTCCCAACAGAGCCTGAAAATCGAACTTGCGCATAGTGAAAGATAAAAAATCTTTTTTTCCAACGAACTTCCAACACTGAATTTAGAGGTGAAAGTAGAGATTTGCGTCACTTGTGAGAAAAGTACATCCATTAATGAAGAAATCGATTTACTTGAATCACTAGTGAGAAAAATAAATGGTTTGTTTTCCATTTCCACAGCAGCGCTGCTAGAAACTGCTATTATTTATGATTTAGGCGGAATAATAAATTGAATATTTAAAAATCCTCTGAATTATTTTTAACCACTAAATGGCAGACACAACTTGTTATTAAAGTGTCAATGTTCAACTCGAGTAATTATTTTCAATTCTGATTGAACAATGGAGCACTTTTATAACATGTTGTGTAATATAACCATTACACAGATTACTGCGTTTTTTTTCTGCTAGCACAGTCAACGAATATAGTTGTATTTAGAGAATCCACAAACATGTTTTGAATTCGTGATAGTGCGGAAAAAAGTTCACGAATGATTTTCTGATAAATTGCGTTGAAACAAATTGTGACGTGAATCAAAAATAGTGTAAAAAGCGCGCGACGGCTGATGAATAATTCAGGACGAGGGCAATTATTAGTGACCAGATTATTTCCGTGCCGGGTCCACTTATTAATTTATTTATTATTAAAAGGGGAAATAATATATCTCGCGGTTAAAGGGGATGTGCCGGTCGGAAGCGCAGCGCCAACTTTAATTCGCAACGAGCGCGTCGCCGGGGACATCGTTCCGCCGCCCCCTCATCCGACCCGTCTCTCTCACGCACGTGTTTCGGAAGACGGACTCCCACCATCAATCCCCGACGCCGCCCCCGCCCCGCATCATCGGCGGCTGCCGCCACCGTCGCCTCGGTCTCTCGCCGCCCCCCACCCCCGCGCGATAATTAAAATCACTAGAGATTAATTAGTCCGAAATATGTGAAACGAAAGTGTGCTAGATGCGACTGATTAAATTCAGTCGCGCAGGAAAAAGTGCACCGCCGCCGCCGGGGGATGCGGTCGTATTTTAAACGTACAAAGGATATTTAAGCCGGAGGTAGGAAAGCCGCCCTCGTGTGTCCCAGGTGCGCCGAATTGGGAAGTTTAACGTTTATTAATAATGAATTGAACGCCCTCGGTGCATACACCTACGCGACGAATTTATCAGACGATGTCCCCTGTTCACCAGTTCCGATATGTATTCACATATATTATACAACTTTTCTTTTCCCTCGCTCACTGTAATTTCCACTACTGAAATTGTTGAGTGAGCTAAAGATTTCAATAACATCAGGTGTTATTTCTTTGTAGACAACTTACGCAGTTACAAAACAATAATTATAAACTAAACTGTAGGTAAGAGCGGGCGCATGATAAGATTATCAAATGCTGATCATTAAAAGGTAAATAAACTAATTCCACACGTGGCCTCTGGGGGAGTACCAGCCCACTCCCCGTCGTCACTCATATCGCTAACGTGCTGCTTATTCATAACTAACAACTTTATTTTATCATTTTGATTAATTAAAACAAACGGTTTTGTTTCAATGTTTTTATTTGTCTCTCCGACTAGTTTCGACCTTTGGTCACTCTCAAGGAGTTATGTACACACTGGTATTTATACAAGAATTATTACATTTTATTAAGTTAAGTGTGAAATTAATTAATCATTTAGATTATCATTTTGAAAATGTGTAATTTTGATGATTTGCGTTGATTTACTGAAAATAATTATTAACCAGTTTTTAAAATGCAGTAAATTTGCAACATTTTAAGATTAGAATCATCAAAATCGGACAATGCGCTCGGCAGTTAATCAAAATCGCGATGTTAAAATCTTCAAACTTAAAAAAAGGAGAATTATTGCAATTTTGTGTAAATTTATGGAGCACATTTCGAAACAGACTAAAAAAAAAATACACTAAATTCGTCATATTTTGAAGTGTGGATAATAAAAATCGGAGAAGGCGTTTGGTAGTTCTGGAATTCTAAAAATGAAATTCGCTATTTTAAATCTTCCAACATCAAAAATCTAAAATTTTGACGTTTTGCGTTGATTTACCGAAAATATTTATTAGCCGGAATTTAAATTACACTAAATTTACCACATTTTGACATTATAATCATCAATATCGGACGTGTTCGGCAGTTGTGTTATTTCAAAAATTATAATCGCCGAACTTGAAAAAAGTGCAACTTTTGCATTTTGTGTTAATTTTAGGAGAATATTTTTACACCAAATTCGTCATATTTTGACGTTTGAATCATCAAAATCGGAGATCGCGTTTGGCAGTTCTGGAATTTTAAAAATCAAAGTCGCAATTTGAAATCTTCAAACATCAAAAAAACGTGATTTTTTTACGTCTTGTATTGATTTACCGAAAATATTTATAAGACAGTTTTTAAATTGCACTAAATTTTCCACATTTTGACATTAAAATAATCAAAATTGGAGAAGGGGTTCGGAAGTTGCGCGATTTCAAAAATCAAAATCGCGATTTTATAATCGCCGAACTTGGAAAAAGTGCCACATTTACATTTTGTGTTAATTTTACGAGAACATTTTATAATCCGGTTTAAAAGTACACTAAATTCGTCATATTTTAAAGTGTGAATAATCAAAATGAGAGAAGGCGTTTGGCAGTTCTGATTTCAAAAATCAAATTCGCGTTTTTCTAATCGTCGAACTTGAAAAAGGGCAACTTTTACATTTTCTGTTTTTTTTTTACGAGAACATTTTATAATCCGTTTTAAATGTACACTAAATTGTACATATTTTGACGTTTAAATCATCAAAATCGGAGAACGCGTTTGGCCGTTTTGAAATTTAAAAATCAAAATCGCAATTCAACGTGATTTTTTTACGTTTTGCGTTGATTTTCCGAAAATATTTATAAAGCAGTTTTTAAATCGCGCTAAATTCCCCACATTTTTACATTATAATCATCAAAATCGGACAACGTGTTCGGCAGTTGTGCGGTTTCAAAAATCAAAATCGCGATTTTAGAATTGTAGAATTTGAAAAAAGTGCAACTTTTGCATTTTGTGTTAATTTTATGAGAACATTTTATTTTCCGTTTTAAAATCATACCAAATTCGTCATATTTTGATGTTTGAATCATCAAAATCGGAGAAAGCGTTTGGCTGTTCTGGAATTTAAAAAATTAAAATCGCAATTAACAATTTTCGAATATCAAAAACGTAAAATTTTTACGTTTTGCGTTGATTTGCCCAAAATATTTATCAACCAGTTTTTAAATAACACTAAATTTACCACATTTTGACATTATAATCATCAAAATCAGATAACGTGTTCGGCAGTTGTGCGATTTCAAAAATCAAAATCGCGATTTTATAATCGTCGAATTTGAGAAAAAAACAATTTTTACATTTTGTGTTAATTTTAGGAGAATATTTTATAATACGTTTTAAAATTAGAGTAAATTCGCAATATTTTGGTGTCTGAATCATCAAAATCGAAGAACGCGTTTGGCTGCTCTAAAATTTTAAAAATCAAAATCGCAATTTAAAATCTTCGATCATTCAAAAAGTGAAATTTTTACGTTTTGCGTTAATTTCCCGAAAATATTTATGAACCAGTTTTTAAATTGCACGAAATTTCCCACATTTTGACATTATAATCATCAAAATCAGACAACGAGTCCGGCAGTTGTGTGGTTTCAAAAATGAAAATCGCGATTTTATAATCGTCGCACTTGAAAAAGGTTAACTTTTACATGTTCTGTTTATTTTACGAGAACATTTTATAATCTGTTTTAAAAGTACACTAAATTCTACATATTTTGACGTTTAAATCATCAAAATCGGAGAACGCGTTTGGCCGTGTTGGAATTTAAAAATCAAAATCGCAATTTAAAATCTTCCAACATCAAAAACGTTATTTTTTACGTTTTGCATTCATTTTCCGAAAATATTTATGACATGATAGTTATCAAAATTGAACGTGTTCAGCAGTTTTATTTAAAAAATAAAAATCGCGATTTTATAATCGTCGAATTTAAAAAAGTTCAATTTTTGCATTTTGTCTTAATTATACGAGACGCTTTTATAATCCGTTTTAAAATTGCACTAGATTTGGTTTATTTTGATGTTTAAATCATCAAAATCGGAAAACGGGTTCAGCAGTTGTGCGATTTCAAAAATCATAATCGCGATTTTATAATCGTTGAACTTGAAAAAGTGCAACTTTTACATTTTATGTTAATCTTACTAGAACATTTTATAATCCGTTTTAAAATTACACTAAATTCGTCATATTTTGATGTTTGAATCATCAAAATCGGTGAAGACGTTTAGCTATTCTGGAATTTTAAAAATTAAACTCGTTATTTAAAATTTTCGAACATCAAAAAACGTAAAATTTTTACGTTTTGCGTTGATTTGACCAAAATATTTATGAACCAGTTTTTAAATTACAATAAATTTTCTACATTTTGACATTATAATCATCAAAATCGGACAACGAGTTTGGCAGTTGTGTGATTTCAAAAATCAAAATCGCGATTTTATAATCGCCGAACTTGAAAAAAGTGCAACTTTTACATTTTGTGTTAATTTTACAAGAATATTTTATAATCCATTTTAAAATGACACAAAATTCGTCATATTTTGATATTTGAATCATCAAAATCGGAGAACGCGTTTGGCTGTTCTGAAATTATAAAAATCAAAATCGCAATTTAAAATCTTCGAACATCAATAACGTGATTTTTTTTACGTTTTGCGTTGATTTTCTGAAAATGTTTATTAACCAGTTTTCAAAGTGCACTAAATTTGCCATATTTTGATGTTATAATCATCAAAATCAGAGAACGCGTTCGGCAGTTGTGAGATTTAAGAAATCAAAATCGCGATTTTTAATCGTCGAACTTGAACAAAGTGCAATTTTTGCATTTTGTTTAATTTTAAAAGAACATTTTATAATCCGTTTTAAAATAACACCAAATTCGTCATATTTTGACGTTTGAATCATCAAAAACGGAGAACGAGTTTGGCTGTTCTAGAGATTTTAAAAATTAAAATCGCAATTTAAAATCCTCCATCAAAAACGTAAAATTTTACGCTTTGCGTTGATTTGCCCAAAATATTTGTGAACAAGGTTTTAAATTGCACTAAATTTTCCACATTTTGACATTATAATCATCAAAATCGGACAACGTGTTCGGCTGTTCTGGAATTTTAAAAATCAAAATAGCAATTTTAAATCTTCGAACATCAAAAACGTGCATTTTTTACGTTTTGTGTTGATTTACCAAAAATATTTTAAAATCAGTTTTTAAATTTCACTAAATTTGCCACATTTTGACATTTAAATCATCAAAATCGGAGATCCCGTTTGGCTGTTCTGCAATTTAAAAAAGAATCAAAATCACAATTTAAAATATTCACACTTCGAAAACGTGAAATTTTAACATGCTGCGTTGACTTTGCAAAAACATTTTCTAGCCAACTTATAAATTGCACTAAATTTGGTATATTTTGTCGTTGGAATCATCAAATTCGGACAACGCGTTCGGCAGTTTGAAAAAATCCAAATCGCGATTTTAAAACATTATCTATCAGAAACTAGGATACTTTTGGAATAGGTATTATCTTAATTTTTGTTACAATTCCGCAGTTTAGAAATTGTTATTACTATGTTATATAACAAAAAAGCATACAAATAAAATGTTTGTTGCGCTTTTTGTAGGGCTTTCAGCGCCGACGACGATTTATTAATTGGGTTAATTAAGCACGTGAATTATTCCCACCACTTGGAATAAATTAATTGGGGCGGCATGGAAAAATGCACGGATAAACGCGCTGATGACTGATCGATAATTAATTAATGCCGGCGCGCCGGGGATCGATCCATCCAACCATCCGACCAACCATCCATCCATCCGTCCGCGCTCGCAAGTGTTACTAAACTCGGGTTTCGTTTTATTTAATTCTATTTCGCTTCGTCGCTAACGGCTTAACGGCCCGTAATTATCCGTGGAATAATTTAAATCACCACAACCCACCGACGTACGTAATAATTAGAGCCGCCGACACGGCAGGGGCGCCGAGAGCGGAGGCGGCAAGCGGAGAATTAAAAAAAATAGCGCCGCAGCAATTCAAAAACCAAGCAAATCCATTATTTACGTAACTTAAGTGGGTGCAATTAACACGCGGGCCGCGATATTTCTATTTAAATTAGTCACCATCGTCAGAAATTAAGCAAGGGGTGACTTTATTATGGGCACGAGCTTCTGGAAATTATATTAATATTGGTACGATCCAGCAATAAGCAATTGGGATATCCACTGGACGTAGTTACTACATGTGAATTTGTAATTGTTAAATATACACCTATCCCCCGATTTACACGGTAGATACGTTCCTGAGAAAAACGTGTAAATCGAAAATTAAGTCAAAACCGTGTAAATCGAAAAGCTTGCAGAAAATACATAATTTTGCTGTTTAACAGTTGTGATTTTTTTCAATATTTTTAGGTGTACACAGAAATAAAAATAAAATGCATTGACAGGTTAAAATATGTAATATATTACGGAAACACTGTTTTTTTATTTAATTACAATACATTAAATAGAAGAACAAAAAATAAAACCAAAGGTGTTTTATTATCCTTCATCACTGTCAAAAATTACTCTCATTCTTTTTTTCGGAATCGAAGGTTCGAATTCATTTTCATCACTCGAAGTTATTTGTGCCGATTCGATGTTTGAAGCAGAAATATTTACATTATGAGGGATGGTAATAAAATCGGTTATTAACAATTGCTTCGAATTTTTTGTAAGATCTTTGTAAACTTCTTCATATTGAGCCAAGCAGCGATTTATGTCACGTTGGAATCGTAAAGCCCTTTCAACGTTTTTGTCATTTTGTATAAAATGATTACCCAGCTTTCTTCCCAATGCGAGTCCTTCGCGGATGATTTTAGCAGTGAATGTTACTGGTACTAATTCCTCTTCATCAGATTTGTCAGACTCACTTTCGCAAACTAAGTTAACTAAATCATCCTCACTTAGTTCTTTATCAGCCATTAACTCTGCGATATCATCAACAGTAAAATCATCAAAACCTTCTCCGCCCAATGAATGCGCCATGTGTACTATCTGCGAATATTCATTATTTAACGTTGAAATGGAATGTTCATTTTTTGACTACATTTGGCCACAATTTTTTCCAACAGCTATTGAGCGTTGTTTGCTTAATCGCAGTGTATGATAAGGCGATATGCTTCACACAGTCTAATATTGTAAAATTTTTCCAAGCACTAATAACTGTTAAAGATTCATTGTTCTCCATTTGTTCCAAAATATATGTAAAGGCTCGTTTTATGTACAAAGCTTTAAAAGTAGAAATTATGCCTTGGTCCAATGGTTGTAATAATGAAGTTGTATTTTTTGGTAAACATTTTACTTCAACGTTCTCATATTCTAGATCTTGTGAGTGACCCGGCGCATTGTCAATTAACAAAAGCACTTTAAAAGGCAATCCCTTTGAACCTAAATATTTTTTGGCATCTGAGATAAAACATTCATGAAACCATTCAGTAAACATTGCAGCAGTAACCCACGCTTTCTTATTAGCCCTCCAATAAACGGGAAGATTATTGATGTTTACTCCTTTAAAGGCACGGGGCATTTTTGATTTGTTAATCATTAATGGTTTCATAATATAATCTCCTGAAGCATTGCTACAGAAAAGAATTGTTATGCGATCTTTTGCTGCTTTATGACCACTAGCCGATTTATATAATTTTGAGACATAAGTAATTTTAGGCATTTTTTTTTCCAGATTAACCCTGACTCATCAGCATTGAAAACCTGATCAGGGGTGTATGAATTGTCGTTAATAATTTCTGCAAAATTTGCTGGATATTCTCGGGCTGCATCTACGTCGCCAGAAACCAGTTCACCTTTTAATTTTAAGCTGTGTAAAGAATGTCTTATTTTAAATCTTTCAAACCAGCCATGACTTGCCAAAAAATTTGGCTTCTTTTCAGTTGAAGAAGAAGATGGTAATCGCTCTACAATTTTTTCATAAATTCGTAATGCTTTATTTGTTATAGCGCCCGTATCAATGGGTACTCTTTTTTGTGTTTGATCTTCTATCCAAAGCATTAACGCTTTCTCCATTTTTTCCATTGCGATTATTCTGGTGTATGATGTTGTGCCCATACTCGTGGTATTGCCAGCTGCAACACTCTTTCTAATTGTGTTTTCATTTGTTCTAATAGTTCTTATTGTAGCTTCGTTCATGCTATATGATTTTGCAACATCTACTACTTTATCTCCCTTTCGTAAGCGATCCAAAATTTCGATTTTAGTTTCTAAAGAAATAACTTTTCTTTTAACTTCTTTCTTCATTATAAGCCTATAATTTTTTTGAATTTATGTTAATTTGGCTGTAAAATTCAGAGGGAAAAAATGCGGGAAATTTTGGAGGGAAAATTAAAAAAGTTTAATAATTAATTTTTATTCAAATTAAAATGTTTTAATTTTTTTATTTTAATTAAACCTATTTGGTAAATTGCCATCATTTCCATCCAAAATTTCCCGCATTTTTTTCCCTCTGAATTTTACTTTAATCACAGCCGTTAATTTATAATAATCTAAATTATGCACTCACTTGTAATTTACGAATATGGAAAAATAAATCTTTCTGAAACTGTGAAACTTTCACTCAAATACAATTTTCCGTAGATAAAACCTTAATTTTATGCGAAGAAATACAAACACTGTGTGCGTGTGCAGCAAGTCAGCACATAAGCTCGGGATTCCCCGTGAGATGTGTACACTGCGCATGTTCAATCACAGAGTAGCATAAACCGTGTAAAAGCGAAAACGTGTAAAACAAGTACCGTGTAAATCGGGGGATAGGTGTACTTGCAGGAAGGCATTGCAAAAATATTGTTTTTGCAATGCCCTTGTTTAATGCACCAACCAAAGATTTCTGTTCAATGTTAAAAAAAGTATAAGTAATATCCGTCACGGTTTTTTGACAGTCATTATTAAATGTATTTGTAGGAAGGCATTGCAAATTGTTTTTTTTTTGCAATGCCCTTTATTTAATGCGCCTCCCACGGACTTCTGTCCAATGTTAAAAAAAATATAAGTAATAATAATAATAATAATAATAATAACCAAACTTTATTTTAAAGAGATGTTAACAAAGCAAACAATGTTATTGGGAACATAAATGAAACTGTGTCAGAAAAATAATAAATAATAACAAAAATTACAACAAATTGTAAAAAAGAAATGAACACAAACTTAAGTGAAGCGCATATTATCAAAGAAAGCTTTAAGAGAATATATTTCGGCATCCAACAATAAGCGAAATACAGCGGTCTTATATACTAAATGAATTTAGATCTTGTATATTCCTTGGTAGAGTATTATACATTTTAATGCATCTGTAAAATTCATTCCGTTCGGTCGTTGTTAATTTATATACAGGATACGTTATATTGTTTGACCTTGTCTCGTATATATTGCTTTTATTTTTAGGCGGAAATTTAGATCTGTTTTTGAAAATAAATTTTAAACATTCATAAATAAATAAACCATAAATCGTAAGTATTCCATTCTCCTTGAATACTCCTTTACAGGATTCTCTGTATGTTAAACCAAAAATTGAACGTATACATCGCTTTTGTAATTTAAAAATATTTTCTATGTGGCTATTATTCCCCCAAAAAATGATTCCAAATCTTAGGATTGATTCAAAACAGGAATAGTAAATTATCTTTAGTGACGCTTTATTGAGATATTTTTTTAGAGTGTTCACTAAATAGCATATCTTCGCCGCTTTCGAGGACAAGTGTTCTACATGCGAGCGCCAATCAAGTAAGTAATATCGGTCACGGTTTTTTGAAGGTTTGTAGTTGTTAAATTTACTTGCAGGGGCATTCCAAAAATAAATTTTCTTTTCTTACAATGCCCTTTTTGAGTTACGATTTTTTTAAATGTCACCCAAGGATTAATGAGCTGCTCGAAACAAAAAAATAATTAATTCTCACGGATTTTTGACAGTTTGTATTTGCGAAATACACCTGAAGAAAGGGTACGAATGAATAAAATTTAAACATTGCATAATTTTTTGGTGGATGCGCTGGGTAATATATGGCTGGAATTTTATGGTCAACTTCTCGTTGGTTTTGAAAGAAGCCGAAAGTGTCTTACGACGGTTACGAAAAAGGATCAATATCCAGAGCTAGTTTTCTCGACCTATCCAGAGCATTCGACTGTGTTTCTCACGAAATTCTGTTAAGAAAGCTCTATTTTTATAATAATAATAATAATAATAATTTATTAGTGCTGATCACATTGTGTTACACAGGTCAAGACAAATAGGTATACATATAGAATAAAAATTAATTAATTACATAGCATTAGATATTTGTGGCTTAATATATCTTGTATCCTGATAGTTGTGGTCTGTTAGTGTCGTATCTTTCAGGTAGAATTTCGTTTAATTTTTCGCAATTTTTGAAATTTTCTTTAAATCTTTTTTCTCTAGTCGTGAAAAGCCTCATCCGTATTGAATGAATATTGTTCTAAAATTCACTTTCTCTTTCTATTCTGGTTAATATCATTATTTTCCAATTCGTCTTTACTCTCCGAGTTAAACAGTCTTGCACTTTTATGTATCCCCAAAGGTGTAATAATTTCTATAAATTTAATATTTTATCTTAAAATTTCATTGTAAGTGTGTATTAAGTGTTTATTTTCACTTCATAATTAAATTAATAATTAATAAGTAATTAATACTGATTAAATAAAATTACCTTCATCACTCCCTTCGTAAATTTGAAGATATGCACTTTCGGACATTATTACTAATGAAGTGGACTTTCAAAATAATGTTTTTGAATAAATAATTATCTGTGAATATGTATGTGTTAATAATTATCATATACTTTAGATATGCTTAATCGCAAATTGTTTTTTACGACAGATAACCTCAAATAATAAACGTTTCTACTGTCATCAGAAAAAAATTGACAAATAAACTTAGGCCCATGGGCGTCCGCAGGTGGGGGCAGCTGCCCTCTCCTGGAAAATGAATTTATTAAATTCAAATTAAAAATATAACAAAAAGTGCGTTCCACGTTATGTTAGATGAATCCGAAAAAAGTTGATGTACAACGAAGAGCGGGCACGGTTCCACCCGACGTGTACAATACAGTGCGCTCGAATAACAGTTAGTCAAAGTTGGCCAAGAACCAAAATTCCTAAACTTATTGGCAAGTGTCAATTTGGCATATACTGATATTTTCAAATTTAGGAAGGAAAGAAAATACATGCGCTTTTTTATTCATGACCTGCTATGACTCATTTTTTATTCGATCTTGCTGTATTATTACTGCACATTTTAGTAGAAATTAACCATTTTTGGCAGTTGAAAATTTTCTTTTTACTGCCACCGTGCCATTTGTGATGATAGAAATGTGCGATTTTTGGCAATTGTCATTTTTAGCAGTTGAAATTGTCTTTTTTCTTTTAATATCAAAAAATGCCATTTTTGATTGTAGAAATCCACAATTTTTGGATGCTACTACTTTATTTACTGTTGAATCGTACCGTTTGTGGTGGCAGAATTGCAGAATTTTTGACAATTTGTAATTGTTAATTTTGACCATTGGAAATTTCCCTTTTTTAATATTGACACATGCCAATCGTGATAGTAGAAATGCTCAAATTTTGACAATTAAAAAAATTTACACATTAGGATTTTTTTTTTATTGCTGAAATGAAACGTTTTCAGTGATAACCAATTTTTGACAGTCCTGAATAGTTATTTTTGGAAATTTAAATTTTCTTTTCACTACCAATTTGCCATTTGTGGTGGTAGATATGTGCGATTTTTGACAGTTCGAAATTGTCATTTTTAGCAGTTGAAATGTTCTTTTTTTAAATATCAAAAAATGCCGTTTTTGATAGTAAAATTCCACATTTTCCGGCAGCTAATTTCCTTATTTGGCGCTGAATCGTGCCATTTGTGATGGCAGAAATGCAGAATTTTTGACAATTCGAAATTGTCATTGCCGTTTCTGGCAGTAAAATTGCATAATTTTTGACAATTTGTAATTGTTACTTTTGGCCGTTGGAAATTTCCCTTTTTTAATATTGAAAAATGCTGATAGTGATAGTAGAAATGCTCAAATTTGGACAGTCCAACATTTTTGGCATTTGGAAATTTTCTTTTTATTGTTGAAGCGTGCCGTTTTCAGTAATAAGCAATTTTTGATAGTCTTAAATAGTTATTTTCAGCAATTGAAAATTTCCTTTTTACTGCTAAGTGCCATTTGTGATTTTTGACAGTTCGAAATTGTCATTTTTGGCAGTTGAAATTTACTTTTTTCTTTAATATAAAAAAATGCCGTCTTTGATAGTAAAAAAACATAATTTTTGGCAGCTGCAAATTTCTTTATTTACCGTTGAATCATGCCGTTTGTGGTGGCAGATATGCAGAATTTTTGATAATTTTTAGCAGTTAAAATTTTCTTTTTTTTATACTAAAAATTCTGGTTTTGATAGTAAAAATCCACAATTTTTGACCACCGCAAATTTCTTTATGTGAAGTTTGTGGTGGCAGAAATGCAGAATTTTTGACAATTCGAAATTGTCATTTTTGACGAATAAAAATTTTTCGTTTTACTATTGAAAAATGCCGTTTCTGGCAGTAGAATTGCGTAATTGTTAACAATTTGTAATTGTTACTTTTGGACGGTGGAAATTTCCCTTTTTTAATATTGAAAATGCCGACAGTAATAGTAGATAGAAACGTTTTTGGCATTTGGAAATTTTCTATTTATTGTTGAAACTAGCCGGTTTCAGTAATGAGCAATTTTTGACAGTAGTGAATGGTTATTTTCAGCAACTGAACATTTATTTTTTACGGCTAACGTGCCATTTGTGATATTAGTGCGATTTTTGACAGTTCGAAATTGTCATTTTTAGCTGTTGAAATTTTCTTTCTTTTAAATATCAAAAAATGCCGTCTTTGATAGTAAAAAAACCATAATTTCTGGCAGCTGAAAATTTCTTTATTTACCATTGAATCGTACCGTTTGTGGTGGCAAAAATGCAGAATTTTTAACAATGCAAAAATGGCAATTTTCTTTTTTAATATTAAAAAATGCCGTTTTTGATTGTAAAAATCCACAATTCTTTTATTTACCTTTGAATCGTGCCGTCGATGGTGGCAGAAATGCAGAATTTTTGATAATTCGAAATTGTCATTTTCTTTTTTTAATATCAAAAAATGCCGTTTTTGATAGTAAAAATCCCCAATATTTGACAGCTGCAAATTTCTTGATGTGCCGTTTGCGGTGGCAAAAATGCAGAATTTTTGACAATTCGAAATAGTCATTTTTGACGGTTATTTATTCGAAATTTCTGTAAGAAAGTTTTGCCTGACAGTGACAGTTCAATGGTGCGCGATATACAATTTCCGGAAACATTGGGCCCTATTCTGTTTTTATCACTTTCGAAAAGTTTTCGATTGTCATCGAAAGCTTTTCACTTCACGCAAGTTTCCGATTCTGTTTCTATCACCGATCGAGTTTCGAATGACATCAGTCGAAAAGTAAGGTTCAGTTTTATCACCGAGTTCGGAGCAGGTGATAAGTGTGTGTTAGCCATAAAATTGTGAATATGGTCTTTATTTCGATTTATTATTGCTGCGGGAACAAGAAGCAGCAGCTGAAAATTATTATTTGCTGCAATTTTAACGACATTTACGGAATTTAGCAATCCATTTGAGACGCCGAAATGTGAATTTAGAATATTTGTTTTAAAAACAACAAATTTGTGAGTGTTTCGAATCAACACACCACTATTAGATGGTGATTAGAGGTTTTCAATTCCATAATTCTTCAAAATTAACTTAATTACAGTTCGCTTCAAGTGCACTCGGTACTGATTTTCCCGCGCAAATTTGAAAAATGGTGAAAGCATGCCGTTATTAGTTCACTTGCTTCGATTTTACAGTGTTGTCACACTTACTTTATCACGTTAGAAACGGAATACCAATTTGCCGTTCGATCGAAAACGATGTGATAAATTTTCACGGCGTAAAATTATCACCGTGATAAAAACAGAATAGGGCCCATTGTTTTTACTTAAGGCAGGCGAAAAAATATCGAGTGTAACTCGTGCCAAAATGCTTTAGCAACCCTTCACTTTTAGCAACCCTCGCTCGTGTTGCTAAAAGCGGAGGGGTTGCTAAAGCCTATTTTCGGCCCTTGATACACTATATACTATTTGAAAATGTGTCCATTATTATTGTTTACTTTTTCTACCTAATCAACTTGATATATGCAAAGGTTCATTTACACCGTCTAACAATGTTGAATATAGCGAAACTAGCGGGATGTTTAGATAAGATAGTTGTGAATAAAGAACTTGCCCTAATCGAAAGGCCCTTTATTATGTCGCTATCAATTTTCAACTAGAGAGGGGTATATTTACTATTGTTAGTGTAGACCACAGAACACATACCTTTAGAAGTGAAACCTGCATGTTAAATTTCGGAAACACGATTTTTGGCGCCGCCTGGTGTCGGGGTGGCAAATTACTACGATTTCCGCCAAAATTTAAAAATGTTAAACTCGTCTAGACGATATATTTCAATTTAATAACATTAAAAATATAATCAATTATGTTCTTTGAGCACAGAATTGATTATACTTTTAGATAGTACATAAATGAAGAAGTTACTGGTTTTGGTAAAAGAAAAAAGATTGGATTTCACAAAATAAAAATAAAAATAGGCCTACATGGAAAAAATATATTTAACAGAATCTAATATATAAAATTTTCGTGTCACAGTGTTTGTAACAAAACTCCTTCGAAACGGCTTGACCGATTCTTATGAAATTTTGTGTGTATATTGAGCAGGTCTGAAAATAGGACGTAAACTATTTTTAATACCCCTAAATGATAGGGGTGGTCCACCGCAAATTTTTATTTTTATTTTTTGGACAAAATTTTTTATTTTTATTTTTTTATGATTTGGCATTAAAAAATACATACAACCCTAAATTTTCACCCTTCTACCACCAACCCCTATTTTTTAATAGCGATTTTAGTACTTTAATAATTTTCTACTCTCGGCGATCGACCGCTCGATCAGTTATTCCTTTTCCATTGTTTGCGCCGACGGTTATTAATGGGTTTTAATGGGCTTACCCTGTAGATTCGTATCGATAAATGTAAATAAATAAGTAGCTGAAATTATAAAAAAAAAATATAAACAAAATATTAACAGCAAATGCTGCACTGAGCTCAATTGCAACACTTGCATCCAATGAATAATTAAGTCGGCTTTAAATACATAAATTGGTGATAACGATTGATTTATAATACGCGCGCCATCTCTTGGTGGTTGGAATGTCGCTCGCGGTGGTGTTGCGAATTAAAATATTCTGCGGAAGATTCTGTGCGCGGTTGAGAATTTTTTTAATAATTTTGCCATTTAGTTCAAATTCGTTGATTATTAAAAAAAATTATGAATTTTTGAAGCAATAATTGCATGTTAGAGCGATCATGAATTTCAAAAATTAAAAAAAAATATTTCAACTGGCGATACATGTTTTTATTAGTAACAATACACTTCTTACATTCTTTAGCTTTAATAATTTTGTTATTTAGTTCAAATCAGTTGATTATTAAAAAAGTTATGAATTTTTGAAGCAATAATTGCACGTTAAAGCGATTATGAATTTCAAAAATTCTAAAAAAAATATTTCAACTCGCGATACATGTTTTTATTAGTAACAATACACTTCTTACATTCTTTAGCTTTAATAATTTTGTTATTTAGTTCAAATCCGTTGATTATTAAAAAAAGTTATGAATTTTTGAAGCAATAATTGCACGTTAAAGCGATCATGAATTTTAAAAATTCTAAAAAAAATATTTCAACTGGCGATACATGTTTTTATTAGTAACAATACACTTCTTACATTCTTTAGCTTTAATAATTTTGTTATTTAGTTCAAATCCGTTGATTATTAGAAAAGTTATGAATTTTTGAAGCAATAATTGCACGTTAAAGCGATCATGAATTTCAAAAATTCGAAAAAAAACATTTCAACTGGCGATAGATGTTTTTATTATTAACAATACACTTCTTACATTCTTAAGCTTTAATAATTTTGTTATTTAGTTCAAATACGTTGATTATTAAAAAAATTATGAATTTTTGAAGCAATAATTGCACGTTAAAGCGATCGTGAATTTCAAAAATTAGAGCCTAAACCGTTTTCGGCCATTATCGTCACCACTTTATTTGCTTAATTTCAATGGGCCACACACGGACGACGGCGCAGCGCAGTGGAGCCGTCGTTCGTCACCAGTAATAAGCTACGTATTGACGACGACGCAGCGCAGCGGAGCCGTCGTTCGTCACCAGTTACCTTGCTTCTGTTGCCAGTTATCTGCCTTAATATATATGGACCATTCGCGGTCGACGGCGCAGTGTAGCGGAGCCGTCGTTCGTCACCCTTGCTTATTTTTTAAGGTCTACGCACCAGTTTATTTGCTTAATTTTAATGGGACACACACGGACGTCGTCAGTCACCAGTTATCTGCCTTAATATATATACATATATATGGACCATGCACGGACGACAGCGCAGCGCAGTGGAGCCGTCGTTCGTCACCAGTAATAAGCTACGTATTGACGACGACGCAGCGCAGCGGAGCCGTCGTTCGTCACCAGTTACCTTGCTTCTGTTGCCAGTTATCTGCCTTAATATATATGGACCATTCGCGGTCGACGGCGCAGTGTAGCGGAGCCGTCGTTCGTCACCCTTGCTTAATTTTTAAGGTCTACGCACCAGTTTATTTGCTTAATTTTAATGGGCCACACACGGACGTCGTCAGTCACCAGTTATCTGCCTTAATATATATACATATATATGGACCATGCACGGACGACAGCGCAGCGCAGCGGAGCCGTCGTTCGTCACCAGTTACCTTGCTTGATCTTAAAGGACTACGCACGGACGACGGCGCAGCGAATGTTGTGTATCATAGAGCATTACAATAATAAACACTATGTTTTTGAATATTTTCTTTTTATGAATTATACCAATTCGAATTCAATATTCATAGTTAAGACAGGACAACGTCTGTCGGGTCAGCTAGTAATTATATACATTATTATTAACAAAATTATTGAATATAAAAATATCACAACAATCGAGTATTAGGGTCTTGTCCAGGTGCAATGTTCCATCAGGTCTCTTCGTTCTTCTTAGGATTTTTCTTTCAGGCGTCGTAACAGGTCAGTTGTTTGCTCGTATCCAGGATTCATGACATTAAAATAGTTAAAAAGTAAATTAGTGTAGTTATATTGTCTTACTTCTTGGTGTCGGAACAGCATTGCAATTCAATTTTTTGCGGAAATGGTTAACAAAATGTTTATGAATAAAATGATCTTCACATGAATGAAAGTTTAAACAATGAAGACTGTTCAATATCACAAATGGTTTTCTATGTTTTAAGATATCCTTCATTTTTGGGAAATTTATAGAAATGTTTATTTTTGTAGTCGACATTAGTTATAGGTATCGGAAAAGAAAGAATTTTGACATTCTGGATATTTACAAGAATATTTAATACGGCCATTTGATGTTTCCATTACCAATAAATACAACTGACGAGTTTATAAGACAGAATATATAATAACTTACCTTTAAACATGAATTACAAGCACTCACAGTACTATTGAGGTTAGTTCATAAAAAAGGTGAGACTCATTAAGCGTTGCCGCATATACATCGAAGTATAAAATATACAATGCACATGATTATATTTCATAAACAGTAATATTATACTTTCATGAGTTATTATGACAAATATAAGCGATAATGAGTCTAATTATGTTTAAAACATAATTTTAATTGTTAAAATTATCACTTTGTAGTGAAATTTTAAGGTTATTAAAAACGGTAATCCCCATAATAAGATCTTTGATAAATCTGGCAACATCGAGGGAACCATCTTTACAAAAGCGGCAAATTTGAAATTCCCCCTCGCCCCACTGTCCTGGGGTGGCCCACATACTTTCGTGTTGCCGATATTCGTATCTCGGCTTCACACCCGTAGTGTAGACGAGACTTCTCAGAGAGCCTGGAAGAAATACAGTATCGTATCGGACGCACAAATCAAATATAAATCCACTAAAAGATACAAAGTAACTATGACAGTCTACATAAATACTATACCTGCATTAAACTTTGGTACAAACTGATTAATTTAGACCGGCTGTGGAATCACACTCCAAAAGGTCTATCAAGTCGGGGCCCCTCTAGACCAGGGGCCCGGAGGCAGCTGCCTTCTAGGCCTCATTATAGTTACGTCACTGGCGCGCCAATGTATTGCTTATGGACGTGTTGCCGGTAACTAACTTTTATACCTTTTATACCAAATTTTCGATGCGGATTTTTCGTAACATTTTTTATAAAAAAAACGCACAGCAAATTTAGCGATAATCGTTTTATAAATAATGTGGATCCCTCTTATCTAATTAGAGTGCCAGCATCTAGACCCGTCTATTTCGTCACGAAGGGCGCAATACAAAATTCGCCGAGGTCGCATAATTTCAGATCCGAACAACTTAGCGAAAACGCATTGAGCTTTTAATGAATTTTCGTGCTTTCCAATTATTTCGAATAAATTTGAATATCTTACTATTTCCCAGAAACAGTTTTATTTAGAGATATCGTTTTTGTATTCCGAAGTACATGTTTTTGTGTATTCTCGCCGCAAAAGCGCAACTAAAAGGTGCAATTAGTCCCGCCGAAAGAGTGCGGAATGAAATATTTAATCGCCGCCCCCCCGCAACCAGTCGGCAATTATTTCTAGGTCGGGGGCAATTAATAATGCATTCATTTCGGGTGGGTGCACGCAGACGTTATTATTTAAAAAGGGACGGGGCCCCGAGGGGCGGCGGAAGAGCGCTCCCGCGTCACGCACACGCAACCGGCGCCCCTGATTATGCCTGTGCACGTCGCAGAAACGTTTCGCGCTCGTGCCCTGCCTCGCCTCAACAAAGGGAGCCCGACCGTACGTGAATCGTTAAATCCACCGAAAAACGGCGCAAATCTATGCACGCGAGTCGGGTTCGCCACCCCCTCGCTGTACAAATACAAGAAAAAGAAAATCCGTAATTGCGCGCATAATTGTCACGAAGAAGGGCGCGCGGGCGGGCGTAAAATATTTTTAATTCCTCGTGGAAGCGGGTTAATTCCACGGAAGGGACCACCGCGCCGCGCCGGCGGTTATTTCGGGCCCGATTTAGGACGGTTTTACGGGGCCCTAAAATGTGTGAGCGCCTCGTGTATTTTATGGGGTGCTCTAAAAATTACGCACAGACGTATAAACAAGTAAGGGAACGAAAACTAGGGAAAAGAAAGTATGATTACAACTAAAATATAGCAAGTTATCTTATTGCATGTACAAACAGGGATAATTTACATTCCAGGCCATTTTTATACCATAAGAGATAAGTTAAATGGATATTTCTTGAAAAAAAAAAAAAAAGTATGCTTTTTCGCAATAATTTGACAACGCAATGTCGACTTTTCTTGAGGAGTAACCGTTAGCGGACTTTACTAAGAGTTACCCCTAGCAACGGGACACATGGCCGCACGTTGTAATGAAATATAAATAACACTGAACAAAAAAAATATATTTCCAGTTGCTTGAGATTTTCCTACCGATTCTAAATATTTTGGCAAAGCTGATTTGAAATCTTAAATTCGTTTTTTTCTGCATCATGCAATTTGAGATTTTGATTTGTTATTATTTATGTAGTTGGGTGTTGAATTTATTTAATTGATCGCCAATGAATAACGTCAGAGTGATGGGGTTGGCCTAGGTTTTGAGCCAAATATTTCACAAATAACCTGTTTTTCGTTTTTTTTTATATATTTGTCCAATCACGCGCGTTCGACCAATTTCGACATCCAAAATTATCGCTTCGTTTTTCTGTTTTTTTTTTAAATTTAGTTCACCATACTTTTGTAGCAAGAAACCTCACGTATAACCTGCCGTTTTCTTTTTGTTGATATTTTGAATAGATGTCGAGCTAGAGTGTTCGGGCGTATCATTAGTTGCCGCGTAAATATCGTGAAATTATTCACCTTCTTCGCTTTATAGCAATGTTTCTCATATCGCCCCTGGTGAGGGATTGACATTTAAAATTGGTCAATTATCTGACAACACGCTTTTAGGGGGCAACAATAGTTATTTTATGTGGGCGATGCATTTTGAATACCCGCCTACCGAGATGGCTTAAATCACCTAGAAATTTGCAGGTAAGGTGACTTAAGGCAACATCTCGGGAAATTAGAACCAAATAATATTAAACTTTGTGAGGATTTAGAAACCTCAAGGTTCTCATTCAAACTTTAAATTTTATGTAGCTTATTATTTGTAAGTAATGTTAAAATTACATGAATTAAAAATTGTAGAAGAAGTAAGATATTTTGCAAATCACAACCACCACGAACAATTATTATTTCAAACTTAAAAATTCTTGTCAGAGCGAAAATTTCTCACCAAATTCATAGTTTACGAACTGCCAGTTTTGAAAAATACGCCGAAATAACTCGCTATATGGTATTCGACAGAATATCAAATTGCAAAATTTGAATATTACATCTTCAAGAGCTTTAATTACTTGAAAGCAGTTTTTTCTATTATTAATTTTTTGTACATTTAATTTTTATGTTCCGTATAACTAGATACTTGATTGGCTGCAGACAAGATTATTCTTATGCCAGGCACACATTGGCCGAAATAAAAATGTGCCAAAATTAAAAAAAAAATGGTATTTATTTATACTGAATCCTGGTAGATCCCGAATATCTTTTTAATTTTTACGTATATCTTTTTGAAATTCAGTATGGTGTTTTAAGAGAACAATGTGGGTCAGCAAGTGGAATTTTAATCAAAATTCCACTTCCTTTAACCAGAAATGACCTTAAGTTTCCTATTTCAAATGGAACACCTTGTATATTGTTACACAATTTAATTCCTCTCTAAGTTCATAGATGTATCATATGTGATTCTTTGGTTGTTAGTTTTTGTTTAAATTTAATTTAAATTGGTTATTTTTTGTAAATTTAATTTAAATTTAAACAAAAAAACTAAAAATCAAATGGTAACTAGTGATACATCTCTAAACTCAGAATTTAAATACGAATTAAATTATCTAAAAATATATAGGATGTTCTATTAGAAATAGAAAAGTTATAGTCATTTCCGGTTAAACCGGAGGTGGAATTTTTAATAAAAATATATTTTTAAATACACTTTAATGCCTAAAAACACGAAACTAAATTTCACAAGGATATATGTAAAAATGGTGATGTGGCCATCATGTTACTTTCTCCGACTTGATGGTATCATAGCCATTTATATTTACGTTTTCATTGTTTAATTTCAATTGAAATCATATTTTAAATATACATCGAGCGTTGTGTAAACTCGGATGAAACTGACGTTTAAAACGTCAAAATTATAAAAGATGGAAAAATTATACTTTAAATTAAAAAACTCAGTTTACTCAAAAACTAAAGACATTTGGAAAAAAACCTATTTTTTATAAGTTATTCATTTTGGCATTCTCTGCAATTATTATTAACAAAAATTTGCTGTAACTATTATCGTTTCATAATTATAAACCAAAAATGAAAAAAAAATAATACATTTTTTTCTCGAAAAAAAATGATTTTATGAAAAATGTTTTCAAACAAAATAATCTCATTTCTTTATTGTCTTCAATATTTGTTTGTATTTTTGTGATATTTTTCATATGTAAGAAAATATTGGCAAAAAACAAAAAATAGTTAAGGTAAATACCCACTTCTGGTGTACGAAATTTTACCAAAAGCTTTTCAATTCTTCGGATTATCAAGTAAGACGTATGTTCAAAGTTTCATATCAATTTCTCTATTAGTTTTTGAGATACAGCGCGCACATCCACACACACAGCCACACACACACAAACACACACACACACACACACACACAGACACAATTTTTTTTGAAATTGTTGAAATTGCATCTAGGGACCGCAAAACGGATATTTCCGTAAAAAAAATTTTTGAAAAAAAAAATCACGATCACAATACTTTCTACAAAACGCTTGATGTACATTTAAATAGTAATTTACGTGACAAGTTCCGAAAGTGATATTTTTCGGGATGAGTGGGAAGTTTCCAGGACGAGCCGTAAAATCACTTTTGGAACGAGTTACGTACAATATTTTTTCTGCAGCCGTTTTTTTTATGTTAAAAAAGCAAAAACACACACGAATGTTTATGACAAGCGCTGTCATAATTAAATATGGAGTTGATGTTTTCGCCAAGGCCGCCTGCATTTATACGCAAAATCGTACCGAAAGTAACAAAAAGCGTCCCGAAAGTAAAGAAATCGTTCCGAAAGTAAAACAAAATCGTCCCGAAAATAACTACTTTCGGTACGATTTATGTAAAGTGGCATTTAATAAATCATTCCGAAAGTTTGATTTTCGGGACGGCTGCAGAAAATATGATTTTAATTAAAAATGAACCATGAAAGCGTAAATATAAATATTACCATCAAATCGGAGAAAGTAGCATGATGGCCACATCATCATTTGTTTTTGTATATTTTAATAAAACGCTAACACAGTGTATGGTTTCAAATTAACTTTATTGTTCTACAATTGTTTCACCACACAGTGGCTTCATCAGGTAGATGAAAAAGTTAATTTGAAACCATACACTGTGATTTTTTTTTTCGGTAGTTGTCAAAACTTTAAGATTAACTGTTAAATTTTCAAACAATTGTTTCCAGAGCACGGTGCATTTTTATTCACTAAAATTTGTTTTTAGTGCGGCCCTTTTTGTATCTGCCAACCTAGGATAAATTTCTTGAAATAATTTTAAGGACACGTTATTTGGTTATCTGGCAATATTTCATCTATCCATCAAAAGAAATGTTAAATAAAGTAATAAATAACTGGAATAACTGCATTTTTGATTATAAAAATTGTTGTTCTAGGGTAGTGGTTTCCAAATTTTTTTGGTCGCGTACCTCCAAGGCAGAAAAATAAATACTGCGTACCTCCAACTAATTTAGCACAAGGGCATTTCAAATATGGGATGATCTACTTCTAGAAGATCTGATAATAGATATCCAATACTTATCGATTAGTAGAATCGTTTCTATAAAATTAACCATGTTGGTAACATCCTGCAAATATTTTATGTATTTCAGGCTTCATTTTTTTGCCGCAATAGCTTGTCTACGAATACAGTGAACGAATTTCACATGTGGTGCTATTCCAGTTACCTTTCCTTTGAACCCTTATTTTCTACTAGTTAAAGTAGCTGCTCCACCACCAGCTATACCTATACAGGTTTTCTTCTTGCAATTCATAATTCTATAATATCTAATAAATACCAATAACTGAGCCATATTGACAATATCTGTGCTTTCATCGAGCTGTATAGCTAATTTCCCGCATTGAGTAGTTTGTTTTAATAGCTGCTTCTTTTAAGACTATAAGTAACTATTTTTATACGTATTCCAGAATTTGTTGATAATGGAACACATTTTAGTTTATCTGCATATTTTTACTTTCTCCGTTACGAAGTTCGAGAAAGTATTGTGATCGTGATTTTTTTTCATTTTTTTTTACGGAAGTATCCGTTTTGGGATCTCTAGATGCCATTTCAACAATTTCTGGAAAAAATTGTGTCTGTGTGTGTGTGTCTGTGCGCGGTGTATCTCAAAAACTAATAATAGAGCAATTGATATGAAACTTTGAACATCTGTCTTATTTGATAATCTGAAGAACTGAAAAGCTTTTGGTAAAATTTCGTACACCAGAAGTGGGCGTTTGCCTTAACTATTTTTTGTTTTTTGCCAATATTTTCTTAAATATGAAAAATATCACAAAAAAATTTAAACAAACTTCGATTTCAACAAAGAAATGAACATCTTTTGCTGAAAAACAGTTTTCATAAAATCATTTTTATTCGAGAAAAAAATGTATTTATTTTTATATACAGGGTTGGGCATATGTGTCGGAACACCTGATTTCTAGCTAAACGTCTGTTGTTTTCTTATTACTTTAAAAATAAATGTGTATAGTTTTATTTATTCTATTCAGTGACGTATTTTGATTTTCTACAGCTACACAATTTTTCGAGATATGACGTCATCGGCAGTTTTTTAAATAGAACACCCTGTAAATTTTTACATTTTCGAATAGATACTTTTCCAACAATTGCAATGATGTAAACCATCATGGGTATGCGACTTGTGGTTTTTTAAATATTAAATAAAATCATTCTACATCGAGCTGGCTTTTTACATCTTTTTACTCTGTTTTCTGATAAAATAATTTCGTGTTTTGATGTTTTCAGTAACTAACACATAGTATTCATATGAAATATTACCATTGCTGTTCAATTTTGGGTGAAATAACTTAACGTGAAAATATTACGTTGTTAATGATGGTTGGTTTTGGAGATTGGTAGAGATCTCCACAAGATGCATGCTATATTTTTAATGCAACATTGCCTGAGAGAAATTTTAATATTTATAAATCAAAATTTTCAACGGTTGAACAAAATTTTTACGAAATTCACAAATTTCATTTCTATTATTTTATTTATTATTTAAAAAAAACACCCACCAACACCCTGTTGAAAAGGTGTCTATTTGAAAATGTAAAAATATACAGGGTGATCCATTTAAAAAAACTGCCGATGACGTCATATCTCGAAAAATAGGGTAGCTGTAGAAAATCAAAATAAGTCACTTAAAAGAATAAATAAAACAATACACATTTCTTTTTAAAGAAATAAGAAAACAACAGAAGTTTAGCCAGAAATCAGGTGTTCCGACACATTTGCCCAACCTTGTATATAAATTTTTATAATTATAAAACGATAATAGTTACAGCAAATATATTTTAATAATAATTGTAGAGAATGCTAAAATGAACAACTTATAAAGAATATACTATGATACCATCGAGTCGGAGAAAGTAACATGATGGCCACATCACCATTTTTTTTTTAGTTTTTCATGAATAAATTTCAAAAAATTAAAGAAGTTTCGAAAAATGTTTTCACTATTTTATTCTACTCTTTACGCTCTTTTGATTACAATGTAAAAACTAATTTGAGTCGTATTTTTTTTTTTTTTAGTTTTCAGCTAGTTTTCGAAACTTCGAAAATTAGCATTTGGATTGTGGAAAAAAGCGAATTGGGGTCGCAATTGTCTTTCATTATTTTTTGCTAGTAGTTCCGAACTATTAAAGAAAATTCAAAAATTCGTTCATCTTCTTATTCTACGCTCCAAGCTCTTTTAATTACACCTAAAATAAGATGAATTCGAGTCGCTACATCTAAAGTAAAAAGTTATTATTATTTGTCGGGGCGTCAGAAACCTACATATATCTTCAGTGTTTCCTAAGTTTTGGTTAAAAAATGGTGATGTGGCCATCATGTTACTTTCTCCGACTTGATGGTATCATAGCCATTTATATTTACGTTTTCATGGTTTACTGAAATCATATTTTAAATGTACAATGACGTTTAAAACGTCAAAATTATGAAAGATTGGAAAATTATACTTCAAATTCAAAAATTCGGTTTACTCAAAAACTAACGAGATTTCGAAAAAAACTTATTCTTTGAAAGTTGTTCATTTTGGCATTCTCTACAATTATTATTAACATAAATTTGCTGTAACTGTTAACATTTCATAATTATAAACCACAAATTAAAAAATTAATAATATTTTTTTTTCTCTAATAGCAATGATTTTATTAAAAATATTTTTAAGCAAAAGATGTGCATTTCTTTGTTGTCTTCAATGTTTGTTTAAATATTTTTGTGATATTTTTCATATTCAAGAAAATATTGGCAAAAAACTAAAACAGTTTCGTACACCACTTCGGGTGTACGAAATTTTACCAAAAGCTTTTCAGTTCTTCGGATTATCAAATAAGACGTATGTTCAAAGTTTCATATCAATTGCTCTATTAGTTTTTGAGATACAGCGCACACAGACAGACATACACATATACACACACAGCACAATTTTTTTTTTTTTTCAGAAATTGTTGAAATGGCATCTAGGGACCCCAAAACGTATATTTCCGTAAAAAAAAATTTTGAAAAAAAATCACGATCACAATACTTTCTCGTACTTCGTAACGGAGAAAGTAAAAATAATTCGATTTTTTGGGTTGAATTTGAACGATCTAGCTAAATGTGGACATTTTATAAAGCGGCGATTTTCATAGAAAATTCTGGAAAAAAACCGTTGATAACTTGTTATCGGGTTTTTCTTTTGCTTTATAACACTCTGGAAAGTTTTATAACTATATCTATCTGGGGGGCCTCGGTGGCCCAGTGAGTAGAGCTCCTGCTCACGGGTCTCATGGTCGTGGGTTCGAATCCCATCCATGCGGTCACTTTTTCGGAACGAAGAAGTGGCCGTGCGGGTCCATGGATGTTTTGTGTATGTCTCATTCATTATTAAAATGAAATCTCAAGTAATTATCGTTAGTGGCCGAATAGTACATGCTTACGCCAATTCCAAATCATCCGCACTTCCTCAACCCGAATTCCCGTCAACCATCCTTCCTTAAAAAAAAAATACATCTATCTGCAAGGTTTCTTAAAATTCATCTTGATGTTTTTAAAATTCCCTATCGAAAATGGATATTTTACAAAGCAGCGATGTTCATGGAAAATTCCGTAAGAAACTGGTAATCATTCAATTGGTTTTGGATTTTTAGGCATCTAAAACCTCGAAAATTGCTTGGTAGTGTCAATTTCCGAAGTCATTTAAGTGCGATGTCACAGGTTTTTCGTAAAATTTTAACCCGTCTTGGTCGAAATGTTGCAAAACAGGTTGTATACTTTGATCAATGGACCTTTGCGTGCACGTCATAGATAGCTGATCTATCTACGACAACATTTTCATGAGTTTACTCTCTCAACAGTACGATGAATTAGGCGCAATCACGTGTGCACGTATGTCGTCCAAGACGAGAAAACTCAGTCTTCGGTAATGACGCATACGCACAGATCCATTGATCAAACCATAGCACAATATTTGCATCATTTCATATTAAAAGCCGTCACTTGATCAACTTCCCATTCACCTTGGAACACCCTGTATATGTATGCCAGTAATGGTAATATTACCTTAGAGTAATTAATTTGAATTAATTCATCATAATAAAAATGGGGGCGCACGCGCGCAGGGGTGTCAGAATGAAAAATAGCGGAGAGCGAGGTAATTAGCTTGGAGCCGGGATTAAATTTTTTCACGGGGTTAATTGTTTCGCATTTTTTTTCTCTCTGCGGGCGCTTCCGAGGGGCGGCGGAATGCATTAGGGGATCGCTTTTAAAATCACTGATCAATCGCGCCCCCCAAAATCGGGGCGTTAATAGTGGTAGTATAATTCAGCCACGCTTAACCCAAATTGATTATTAATTTCCTCGCGAAGCTCTATTCTAGTTTTTTTTTTGTGCCGGCGCCCGGTCTTCCCCTTTCTCACCCTTATTCATTTTCTGTACGGCAGCGGCGTAAAATGCGCACCCCCGACCAGGCACGAAAATTGAACTCGCCGGTGTCACACACTCACACATGCATGCGGATATACAAGGTGTCCCACTTAATATGCTCACTATCAGTACTTTAGTTTATAAGATATGTTTAAATTAAATAATTTTCTTTAATTTTTTGAAATTTATTACTGAAAAACTAAAAAAAAAATTGCGATTCGAATTAGTTTTTCCGTTGTAATCAAAAGAAACGTGAAGAGTAGAGTAAAATAGTGAACACAGTTTCAAAACTGCTTTAATTTTTCGAAATTTATAGCTGAAAAACTAGAAAAAAATGGTGATGTGGCCATCATGTTACTTTCTCCGAATTGATGGTATAGCCATTTATTTTTACGTTTTCATGATTTATTTTCAATTGAAATCATATTTTAAATGTACATCGAGGGTTGTGTAAACTCGGGTGAAACTGACGTTTAAAACGTCAAAATTATGAAAAATGGAAAAATTATACTTCAAATTAAAAAACTCGGTTTACTCAACAACTAACGAGATTTCGAAAAAAACTTATTCTTTAGAAGTTGTTCATTTTGGCATTCTCTACAATTATTATTCACATAATTTTGCTGTAATTATTATCGTTTTAGAATTATAAACCAAAAATTAAAAAAATAATAATAAATTTTTTTCTCGAATAAAAATGATTTTATGAAAAATGTTTTCAAGCAAAAGATGTTCATTTCTTTGTTGTCTTCAATGTTTGTTTAAATGTTTTTGTGATATTTTTCATATTTAAGAAAATATTGGCAAAAAACAAAAAACAGTTAAGGTAAACACCCACTTCCGGTGTACGAAATTTTACCAAAAGCTTTTCAGTTCTTCAGATTATCAAATAAGACGTATGTTCAAACTTTGATATCAATTGCTGTATTAGTTTTTAAGATACAGCGCACACAGACAGACACACACACACACAGACACAAAATTCTTTTTTCCAGAAATTGTTGAAATGGCATCTAGGGACCCCAAAACGGATATTTCCGTAAAAAAAAATTTTGAAAAAAAAAATCACGATCACAATACTTTCTCGTACTTCGTAACGGAGAAAGTAAAAACGACTCGAATCCAATTTCTCCATTGTAACGAACAGTAGAAGAGTAGAATAAAATAGTGAACAGATTTTCGAAATTTCGCCAACTGTTCGTAACTTACACGTGAAAAACTAAAAAAAACAATTGCAACTCAAATTCGTCTCTTTCACAGTCATTAAAAGAGTTTGAAGAGTAGAGTAAGATAGTGCACGAATTTTTGAAATTTCTTCAATTATTCGGAACTGAAAAAAAAAATAAATTCGATTCGAATTCCTTTTTACTTTCTCCGTTACGAAATATAAGAAAAATTTTTGGGTCCCTAGATGCCATTTCAACGATTTCTGGATTTTTTTTTTGTGGCTGTGTGTGTCTGTGTGTGTCTGTGTGTGTCTATGTCCGTGTGTGTGTGTGTGTGTGTGTGTGTGTGTGTGTGTGTGTGTGTGTGTGTGTGTGTGTGTGTGCGTGTGTGTGTGTGTGTGTCTATGTCCGTGTGTGTGTGTGTGTGTGTGCGCGCTGTATCTCAAAAACTAATACAGCAATTAACATGAAACTTTAGACATAAATCTTATTTGATAATCCGAAGATCTGAAGAGCTTTTGGTAAATTTTCGTACACCGGAAGTGGGTGTTTACCTTAACCATTTTTTTGTTTTTTTCCAATATTTTGTAGATGTGAAAAATATCACAAAAGCATTTAAATAAATATTGAAGACAACAAAGAAATTAACATCTTTTGCTTGAAAATATTTTTCATAAAATCATTTTTATTCGAGAAAAAAATTTATTTATTTTTTATTTTTTGGTTTAACATATGAAACGATAATAGTTACAGCAACCTTATGTTATATTATGCCAAAATGAATAACTTATAAAGAATAAGTTTTTTTCGAAATCTCTTTAGTTTTTGAGTAAACTGACTTTTTGTATTTAAAGGATAATTTTTCCATCGTTCATAATTTTGACGTTTTAAACGTCAGTTTCATCCGAGTCTACAAAACGCTCGATGTACATTTAAAATATAATTTAAATTGAAAATAAATCATGAAAGCGTAAATATAAATTGGCCCCAATCACCATTTTTTCTGTTGTAATCAAAAGAGCGTGAAGAGTAGAGTAAAATATTGAACACATTTTCAAAACTGCTTTAATTTTTCGAAATTTGTACCTGAAAAACTAAAAAACAATTGCGGCTCTCAGGATTCCCTGTTCCTAATCTCAATAGTTTTCTTATATTCGACGATTATCATATCAGGAATAATTATTATAATCTGAAAGATAATTGAATTCTACTTGAGACTACGTTACTAAATACAGGGTGTGCCATTTGAAAAAAACGAAGTTATTCAACTTTATGAGTTGGGTTTTTCTACCGCATTTTTTTATCACCCGTATAATTTTTTGTATGAAATCATGGTTGGCCCTATAGTTCGAACCTTCAACTAAATAATAGAAATGATTTTAATCGTTCAACGTCAATCACTGGGGCAAAAATAAAATTTCACCCAGTCCATGCATTTCAACAAATCTTCAAATATTTCGAAAACGGCAAACAATAGGTATAGGGAGTATTGAAGTAACTCACCTTTATTTGCTCCATATAATTCAAAAATGACAAAAAATACAGGGTATTCTATTTAAAAAAACATAAGTTTGGTCTGTAACTTTGTTATGAGACACCCTGTATAAATTTAAATATTTTTAGGGCATGCCGCTCACTATTATACACAACTTTTGTATAAAACATTTTTCGAAATTTTGAAAAATAAGCACGTGATTGACCGTTCCCAGAGCTCTGAAACACCCAGTATATTAATAGTGAACATATTTTCGACATTTATTCAATTGTTCGAAACTTATTGCTGAAAAACTGAAGAACAATTGTGACTCGAATTCGCAGTAATTAAAAGAGCTTGAAAAGTTGGGCAAGATGGTGAACATATATTATTTTCAATTGTTAGAAGGCAACTGTTTTTCAGTTTTTTGTTTAAATCCAAATCTATTTTTGATGACTGACCATGGAGATCTCATGTATTAGAAGAAATAGAGGGTATGTTTAAATTTGGCACTTTGCAGAATGTTATGCTGATTAATAATCCACTGAAAAAATTGCTTCAATTGTTTTGTTTTTGAGTTTAGTCCAACAAACTCAAAAAACTGATTTTCGTTTTTCTTTATATCTTCGTTATTTGAGGTGATATTTAAAAACGGTAAAGACGTTTTTATTACACTTTTTTATTATTTAATAGGTGGCATAGAATGTTTAGTTGTAACATGTTTTGTTTCTTTTAAACCATCATCAACTTTCTTATTTCTTATGAACGCCATATTTAATTTTTATCGCATATCTATGCTCATTTTTTTTGTGATGACAACAATATAACACAACATATCGCGTGACCCAGGGATCTGTAAAAGCCCCCATAACTTATTTGCTATTTAGGATAACGACTTCTAGTTTTCTTGAATTGGTACCCACACTTATTTTACATATTTTAAAAATATGTGTGTTTTTGTACAGGGTGTCCCAATATAAATAACAGAACAAAGTTATGTTTTTTTAAATGGAACACCCTATATTTTAAAATTTATTTTCAACCCTCCTGAGAAGCTGATAAAAATAGTATAAGATAGTATGGGTCTATTATGGACGGTTGGTTAGTTATGGGCAAATTTATGGCAAAAACATGTACACATTGAAAACATTGCAGAAACGTTCCTGACAACGATAGCATCATTATTTAAACAATAGAAAATTTCCCACATCATAAAGAATAATACACATCGGCTTCGATTATCTTTTATTCATACTGCTATACAGGGTGTCAACATACGCAGAACAATGGATAACTATTTTTTTTTTCAAATGGAACACCCTATATAAGTTGCCACCAATCTAAGGCATTTTTAATAAGCTTTCCAATTATGTACAGTTTGTATAACAAAATATTACGGATTCTTGAGATTTATCAATAAAAACATATTTGTTTTGTCACCTTCTGCTGATTTTTCGATTTTCAGCCAAAACTATGCATTTTCAGGAAAAATTATAAGAGACCAAAGTTGTAGAGCGAAAAATTTCCGATCGACATAGGTCTTTCAACTTTTTAGATAATGCGTGCATTGCCCGCCAGAGTGCGCAAAATCATGACCGTATATGCATTTTAGCGTTTTCTTTTCAAATTTTGTATTAATAAATTGCACTATACTTTATTTTTCGCACCCTCTATCGGAAAAACGAGAAATTAAAATGGCCCATATCGATTGAAAATATTCCGCTCTATAACTCTTAAAAGAAGCAATTTTTGCCAAAAATGCATAGTTTTCCCTAAAAATGCAAATTGAAAATGTATATATCAATTTTTGCGTTTTTCAATAGTTTTTTGCATTTTAGCGAAAACTATGCATTTTGGGGAAAAATTGCTTCTTTTGAGTTATAGAGTGGAATATTTTCAATCGACGTAGGTCATTTGAATAATTCTATAATTACCCGCTTTTCCGCTAGAGGACGTGGAAAATAAAGTATAGTGCAATTAATTAACAAAAAATTTGAGAAAAACGCTAAAATGCATATACGGTCACGATTTTGCGCATTCTGGCGGACAATGCACGCATTATTGCAAAAGTTGAAAGACCTATATTGATCTAAAATTTTCTACAACTTTGGTCTCTTATTATTTTTTCAGAAAATGCATAGTTTTGGCTGAAAATCCAAAAATAAGCAGGAGGTGACAGAAAAAAAATGTTTTTATGGATAAATCTCAAGAATCCTTAATATTTAATTGGAAAGCTTATTAAAAATTTCATGCATTGGTGGCAAGATATATAGGGTGTTCCATTTGAAAAAAAATAGTTATCCATTATTTTGCGTATGTTGACACCCTGTATAGCAGTATAAACAAAAAAGAACCAAAGCCGATTTGTATTATTCTTCATGATGTGGAAAATTCTTTAGTGTATAAAAAAACGACTCTAGCATTGCTAGGAGCGCTTCTGCAACTTTTCAATGTGTCCTTGTTTTTGCCACAAATTTGCCCATAACTAACCAATCGTCCATAATAGACCAATACTATCTTATACTATTTTTATCAGCTTCTCAAGAGAGTTGAAAATAAATTATAAAATATAGGGTGTTCCATTTAAAAAAACATAACTTTGTTCTCTTATGTATATTGGGACACCCTGTATAAAAACATACATATTTTTAAAATATGTAGAATAAGTGTGGGTACCAGTTCATGTAAATTAGAAGTCGATATCTCAAATAGCAAATAAGTTATGGGGCTTTTACAGATCTTTGGGTCACCCGGTATATGTGAAGATCCAACACTAATTTTTATAAATAAAAATAATTATACTACCATTTCTGCCATCGATTACATGATTTCGAATTTTCCTAGTGATTTAACAATATGTTATGTTACTGAACCACAGATTTCTGACCATAAAGCTCAATGTTTAATATACAACATTACTGATAGACCTATCAATAAGACATTAGATAATACACCTATTAGACATAATATAACAAAACAGGGTATGATTGATATTAAAGAAAAATTGCAACATATCAATTGGAACATATTATATTCAGGGACAAATGTTCACGCAGCTTTCGAAATTTTTCAAGAAATTCTATTGAAAAATATTGAACCTCACTACGTGATTTCTAGGAATAAATATATAAACCAAAATCATCCACCATGGCTAACAAATGAAATCAGAATGGCGAGAAATGAATTAAATGATTTCTTTTGGTTAAAAGAACATTTCAAATGCGAATATTTTACGACATTATGTGAAACCAGGAAACGAGACTACAAGACCCTTTTAGCAGCAACAGAGAATACGTATTATGAAAATATTATTCAGGAGTCTTCGAACAAACCAGCGAAAATTTGGGAATTAGTTAACACCAAACTTGGTACGAAAAAAGTAAACAAAATTGATAAAATAATAGACAATGGGAATGTTCTTACTGAACCAGCAGACATATCGAATGCAATGGCCGAATATTTTTCAAATGTAGTGTACGAAAGTTTAGTATAACATTTTGGAACAAATATTTCAACAAATTGTACAGGATGCATGGAATTTCCAAATACTTTTGTATTTCTTCCTGTAGATGCAAATGAAGTTCAGTCAATATTTAGATTAATTAATACAAAGAGCACAGGTCACGATGGACTTACAACGTCTCTGATAAAGTCGGTATCAAACGAAGTAGCGGAACCATTAACATACCTAATAAATAAATCAATTGAAGAAGGAATATTTCCAGCATGTTTAAAAGTAGCAGTCGTCATACCAATTTTCAAGAAAGAAGATAGAACTTTAAAGAAGAATTATAGACCTGTTTCCTTGTTAAGTGTTGTGTCTAAAATAATTGAAAGTGTCACAAGTGATCGTCTGTGGTGTTACCTCAACAAGTTCAAATTGTTATCAACAGCACAACATGGGTTTAGGCAGTCCCTATCAACGGAAACAGCATCATATCAACTGGTAGAACATGTCAGTACAGAATTGGATGCGAAACATTGTGTAGCAGTGCTATTATTTGATCTAACTCGTGCATTTGACATTTAACATCGAATTTGTTAGATATAAATTAGAAAAGCTAGGTATACGTGACAATTTTTTGAACTTTATAGTGTCTTTTTTGAGCGACAGAAAATTTTATGTAAAATCCAACAGCTCTGATTCAAATGTACATAATATACACACAGGTGTGGCACAAGGGTCGATTTTAGGCCCTTTGATATTCTTGCTTGATATAACCAATCATATTAGCTGCGGTAAATTAATTAACTTCGCTGACAATACGTCAGTAATTGTGTCGTCCACTGACCCAAACGTATTAAAACATAAAATTCAAATAATATTGTATGAAGTGAAAGTTTGGTGTGATAAGAACAGTCTTATTTTAAACCAAAATAAGACTGAATGTATATATTTTTACAATTCTAAGATACCGGAATATGTAACAGACGGTGACATTTCAAAGGACATATTTAGGTATACATCTTGACACCCAACTTTCATGGAGTACTCATATAGATTTTGTTTGTAGCAAACTTAATAAAGCCTACTATGCAATTTTAAAATTAAAGCATACCCTAGGTATTAATAATTTATTTGAAATTTATTATGCGCTTGCGTATTCATACATGTCATACAATATAATTGTTTGGGGAAAATCTGCCATAACGAGTAGGATTTTTATTCTTCAAAAAAGAATATTACGTTTAATAGATGGTACTTCATCCAGAGACTCATGTAAGCCAATATTTTCCAAATACAATGTACTTACATTTCCATGTATATACATATTTAGAATTTGTTTGTTTGTAAAAAAACACATGCATTTCTTTGAAACAAACGCAAATTTTCATAACTACGGTACCCGACATCGAAATAGTCTTACTGTTGTAGGGCATGACACCGCCTTGTATGAAAGAGGATCGAAATATAATTGTATAACAATGTATAAGAAATTACCAAGTTATCTTAAAGATATTGAAGTTTATAGTGAATTTAAAAAACAATTAAAAATATATTTATTACACAATGTATTCTATAGAATAGATGAATTTCTTTTGTAATGTTTTTGTAAGGACAAAATGTTACACTGACTTGTCCAATATCGTTTGATTTATGTGGATTAATAAAGCATTATTATTATTATTATTATTATAAATGAACATATAATCGTTTACTCGAAAACAAAATAATTTATCCTTTTTTTCAGTGGATTATTAATCAGCAACAGTGCCAAATTTAAACATACGCTCTATCTCTTCTAATAAGCGAGATCTCCATGGTGAGCCTGTATATAATTTTTTTTATTTTAAAAGGCTATCGACCAGCGGTCTTTCTGCCATCTTATTTTTTTATAATCATTTTTAAGATGGTTATAGTATATTGTACAACGAGCATTTCTCGCTTCGGTATGAAATTACAAAGTGAGAAATTTATATGGTTTACGCCATTTCTTTTTTCAACAGAAAGTGTATTTACCACCTTGCGAATTATTTTCGTAGTAAATATTTAAAAAAAAAAACCAATTTAATATTTATGAATATTTGAGGAGGCTGCCGCGACCGTAAATTCTCCGATTGTTTTCCCTGTTTTGTATGCATCCCGATGGGCGAAAAATCAATAAGGCCGATTCGACCAAAACAAATTCCTTTGTCTGAGGGAAATCCTTGCCTAAATTTGAGCCAATTTGTTGCCGCCGCGCCCTTCGGAAAATAGAAAAGGGTAGGAAACAAAAACATATCGAGTGGTCCGGCGGTGTCCGCCCGCATTACGTCGGCGGGCGAGCGCATGATGTATCGTCGAGCACACGCTACCCCGTGTAATTGCAGCGCCACACTGCCGCACACCGACGCCACCGCCACCGCCGCCCACACGAACCGCCCCCGCTCTCCCGCACCCCCGCGCGCACTCAAATTTTCAATCAACCCCGCAAATATACAGTGTGTTCCATTTTTTTTTTTAATAACGTCGATGTCGTATACTGCTCCTCATGTTAATTTGTACTTTCTTTACAGAGAAAGTACAAATGCATATTTATAAAATTATGAAAATATGAATTCGTTTGCTGATGATACTACCATTGTTTCTTCTTCAAAATCCGTATAATAGTATGTTCCTTACAGAAAGGTAGGGACTATAATGTCATGCTTATTTTTACTTTCTCCGTTACGAATTATAAGAAAGTATTGTGATCGTGAAAAAATATCAGTTTTGAGACGTTTCAAGAGGCGAATTATATTTTGTCATGGAAAAAAATAATTCTTGAGTATAAAGAGCTTAAGTTAACATGCTTTAAACTTTTACATTACTAAAGTCAAAATAGTCTCTTGTTACTTTGTTAAATTTTAATGTCAATAAATTGATTTTCAAAGCCACCTCCGATTTTTATTTAGTAAAATGGCTATTGGGATGGTTGATAAAACGAGTTTAACTTTTAATGCGTTAGGAATTGGGATAGGGTTGTTATTAGGAAAAATGTTTGTTTTTTTAATTCCGCATGGAATGACATGAAAATATACAGGGGCTCCAATTTAAAATAAGAAAAATTAAGGGCTTTAAAATTTGGAAAGTTGGACACTAAATTTTGGACACCCTGTATAATTCATATATACCGGGTGTGGCACTTAAGACGCCTCGGACCATAGCTCCTTTACGATAAAAGCTATCGAAAAAAATCTAAGAACAAAGTGGTGCATAGTTACCGTCGCTATGTTTTAAAAATATGTCTAATCATCAGTGGCGTGCCGTACTCCAGTGGCGTACCAAACTTATGTTTTTTTAAATGGAATGCCCTATTTTTTATTGCAGATTTGGAAAGTGCTCGACGAGTACTTATTTTTTTATCTTACATGTTATACCCTTCACTTTAGCGGTTTCGCTGTTATAACCCCTTCTTTCAAAATTGCGCCCCATTTTTGAGATTTTTTTGTAGAGAAACTAATTGACGCCGGCGCCTAAATTTTGAATTGAGGTACAGGTTAAGACCTCGTATACCTTCACATAATTTTTTTTCGGGTAATTTATGGCAAAAAAATAATTTTTGATTGATCTTCGCATGTTGTCATTTTTTCCGAAAATTTCAAATGGCACCCCCCTAAAAAAATTACGGCGTTGTACAGCCAAAACTCTAAATTTTTCATTGGTGTAAAAAAAATTACACATTGCATAACAAAATTTCGGAGAAAAAAGGAATTTCATCGCAAATGTCGGGAAACGTTTTCCGTTCCCAAGTGTGCCATGAGAAAACAAAAGATTGGTAATTGTCAAAGTAAATTATTAGACGCCAGTAGCAGCCATAAGTCATTTTTGATAAACGTTCTAAAAATGTTCCGAACTCAAGAGGAAATGGTTGACATGATATTTATTCTTGGAGAATGTAACAAGAATTGTTTCTTGGCATCACGAGTGTACGCTGCGAGATATCCGCACAGGGCACATCCAAATGAACGTGCGTTTCAAAAAGTGTTGGAGAGATTTACTACTACGGGAAGTGTGAAACAGCCAAGGAGAGTTAGAAAGAAGGCAGTTATTACCGAAAATAATGAACTGCGGTATATCACCAGAAGTTGCGGTTATGCCTCCAGCAGGAAGGTCGTCATTTCGAACATTTAGTTCAAGTTGTTAAATTTTCTTTATCTGCATTTTTCATATCATGTTGAATAAATAGGTACATACTATTATGTTGACCGTATTTGTGTATTTGTTTTGGTACTTTGACAATTACCAATCTTTTGTTTTCTCATGGCACACTTGGGAACGGAAAACGTTTCCCGACATTTGCGATGAAATTCCTTTTTTCTCCGAAATTTTGTTATGCAATGTGTAATTTTTTTTACACCAATGAAAAATTTAGAGTTTTGGCTGTACAACGCCGTAATTTTTTTAGGGGGGTGCCATTTGAAATTTTCGGAAAAAATGACAACATACGAAGATCAATCAAAAATTATTTTTTTTCCATAAATTACCCGAAAAAAAATTATGTGAAGGTATACGAGGTCTTAACCTGTACCTCAATTCAAAATTTAGGCGCCGGCGTCATGTAGTTTCTCTACAAAAAAATCTCAAAAATGGGGCGCAATAATTTTGAAAGAAGGGGTTATAACAGCGAAACCGCTAAAGTGAAGGGTATAACATGTTAGATAAAAAAATAAGTACTCGTCGAGCACTTTCCAAATCTGCAATAAAAAATAGGGCATTCCATTTAAAAAAACATAAGTTTGGTACGCCACTGGAGTACGGCACGCCACTGATGATTAGAAATATTTTTAAAACATAGCGACGGTAACTATGCACCACTTTGTTCTTAGATTTTTTTCGATAGCTTTTATCGTAAAGGAGCTATGGTCCGAGGCGTCTTAAGTGCCACACCCGGTATATAAATCAAACTTCCTAAAAAGGACTATCAGATCTTATTTAATAAGTACCTTGTATGATTTTATTAACGAGGCACTATTTTTATTTTTTATTAATTTTTACTTTCTCCGTTACGAAGTACGAGAAAGTATTGTGATCGTGATTTTTTTTCAAAATTTTTTTTTACGGAAATATCCGTTTTGGGGTCCCTAGATGCCATTTCAACAATTTCTGGAAAAAAAAAATTGTGTCTGTGTGTGTGTGTGTGTGTGTCTGTGTATGTGTGTGTGTGTGTGTGTGTCTGCCTGTGTGAGCTGTATCTCAAAAACTAATAAAGCAATGGATATGAAACTTTCAACATACGTCTTATTTGATAATCTGAAGAACTGAAAAGCTTTTGGTAAAATTTCGTACACCGGAAGTGGGCGTTTACCTTAACTGTTTTTTGTTTTTTGCCAATATTTTCTTAAATATGAAAAATATCATAAAATATTTAAACAAACATTGAAGACAACAAAGAAATACACATCTTTTGCTTGAAAATATTTTTCATAAAATCATTGCTATTCGAGAAAACAAATTATTATTTTTTTTCAATTTTTGGTTTATAATTATGAAACGATAATAGTTACAGCAAATTTGTGAGAATAATAATTGTAGAGAATACCAAAATGAACAGCTTCTAAAGAATAAGTTTTTTTCTGAATCTCGTTTTTTAGTAAACCGAGTTTTTGGATTTGAAGTATAATTTTTCCATGTTTCATAATTTTGACGTTTTAAACGTCAGTTTCATCCGAGTTTACGCAACGCTCGATGTACATTTAAAATATGATTTCAATAAACCATGAAAACGTAAATATAAATGGCTATGATACGATCAAGTCGGAGAAAGTAACATGATGGCCACATCACCATTTTTTCTCTACATAACAGTCTGTCTGTGCGCGCTGTATCTCAAAAAACTAATTCAGAAATGACCATGAAACTTTGAACATACATCCTATTTGATAATCTGAAGAACTGAAAAGTTTTTGGTAAAATTTCGTATTTCCGAACATTTACCTTTACAGTTTTTTGTTCTTTTAGCCTTTTTGGGACTTCAAGACTGTTTTCAGAACTTTTTTCAGGTCTTTTTTAAGGACTTTTATTGTCTTTGCGGATTCTTTTTCAGGACTTTTTAAGAATTTTTTTTTAAGACTTATTTTTAGAACTTTTTTTCAGTACCTTTATTTTCAGGATTTTATTGACAGGATTTTTTTCAGGAATTTTTTCTCTAGACGTTTTCGGGACTTTCTTAAGAACTCTTTGTTCAGGATTAATTTTTGGATTTTTTTTTCAGAGAAAAATTTTCAAAATTTTCTTCATAACATTTTTTAGAATTTTTCTTCTCATTGCCTTTTTTGGACCTTGGATTTCTTTTTTAGGACAATTTTTTCAGATCTTTTTAAGGACCATTTTAAGGACTTTTCACAATGCTTTCGTTTCAGAATTTTTTTTGTTTATTTTGTTATTTTCAAGGCAATTTTTGAAGACTGTCTTTACAGGGAATTTTTTGTGATATTTCATAGGACTCTTTGTCTGAACTTTCTTCAGGACTTTATTTCTGGTTTTTGTATAAAGACTATTTTTCACGACTTTTTTTCACGGATTTTGTCAATGCTCTTTCTCACGACTTTATTTCCAGGACTGTTCCTCTTGTCCAGGACTTCTTTTCAGGATTCTTTTCAGAATTTTCTTCATTGCTTTTTTCGGGATTTTTTTTTCCTTCATTACGGGACTTTTTTCAGTACCATAATTCAGGACATTTTTGAATGTATTAATTTTTTCCAAGACAATTTCTTCAGAACTCTTTCAGGTCTTTTTTAATGATATTTTCACAGGGTTTTTTTCCAGAAATGTTTTTTAGGATTTTTTTACGATGTTATTTTAATAATTTTTTTTTAAGACTGTTATTACAGAACATTTTTACTTTCTCCGTTACGAAGTACGAGAAAGTATTGTGATCGTGATTTTTTTTTTCAAAAATTTTTTTTACGGAAATATCCGTTTTGGGGTCCCTAGATGCCATTTCAACAATTTCTGGAAAAAAAAATTGTGTGTGTGTGTGTGTGTGTGTGTGTCTGTCTGTGCGCGTTGTATTTCAAAAATTAATAGAGCAATTGATATGAAACTTTGAACATCCGTCTTATTTGATGATCTGAAGAACTGAAAAGCTTTTGGTAAAATTTCGTACACCGGAAGTGGGTGTTTACCTTATTTTCTTAAATCACAAAAACATTTAAACAAACTTTGAAGACAACAAAGAAATGAACATCTTTTGCTCGAAAACATTTTTTATAAAATCATTTTTATTCGAGAAAAAAATTTATAATTTTTTTTAAATTTTTGGTTTATAATTATAAAACGATAATAGTTACAAGAAATGTGTTTTTGAGTAAACTGAGTTTTTGCATTTTAAGTATAATTTTCCCATCTTTTATAATTTTGACGTTTTAAACGTCAGTTTCATCCGAATCTGTAAAACGCTCGATGTACATTTAAAATATGATTTAAATAGAAAATAAACCATGAAAGCGTAAATATAATCGACACCATCAAGTCGGAGAAAGTAACATGGTGGCCACATCACCATTTTTTTTCTAATCGCCAAAATTATGACAATTTTTCAAAAACTGGAACGACTGAAACGAAACTTATGAATTGTTAAAATCAATCTTGCAATAATCATAAAATATTGGTCGCAATTTGAAAAATGATAAAAAATATAAATAGTGGAGACATTGTTTTGCAAATGCCTGGAGTTCATTTTGTATTAATTTGCAAATGAAAATATAAATCCCGACTGAAACGAAAATTATGAATTTTTAAAGTTATCCTTGCAATAATCCTAAAATATTGGTCGGAATTGGAAAAATTATGAAAAACGGAAACGGTTACGATTTTTTTTTTCAAAATCCTTAAAGATAATTTTTCAATAATTAAAACAGTTTACATTATTTCAAAATTCCGTCTGAAACGAAAGTTATGAATTTTTTAAATCATCCTTGCAATAATCATAAAATTTTGGCAGGAATTAGAAAAATGATAAAAAATATAAACGATTGAAAAATTGTTTTGCAAATACTTACGAGACGATTTCTCATTAATTAACTAATTAAAACAATTTACTTCTTTGAAAAATTCCGACCGAAACAAAAGGTTAAAATTTTAGCCAAAACTATAAAAAAATCTAAGAAAATAAATCATTTCGCAATTGCTATGAAAATCCTTACAGATACTTTAGCATCGATTTAGTGACTAAAGCCTTTGACATTTATGAAAAATGTTAACTGTTTCATTCAAAAGTTACGAATTTTCGAAATTTTCAAAATTTTTGCCGAAACTAAAAAAATTACAAAAAAATAAATCGTTGCGAATTTGTTTTGGAAACGTTCAGAGACGCATCATTTTACTAACTAAAACAGTTTAAATTTTTGAAAAATTTCTTCCCGGACAAAAGTTATGAATTTTCAAAACAGACCTGCTGTAAGGTGTTTGCCGTAACTTAAAAAAATTTGAAAACAATAATTGTTTTGAATGTACTGAGAAAGACTTTGGCATCGATCTACTAAGTAACGCAGTTGACATTTTTGAAAAATATTAACTCGGACAAAAGTTATTAATTTTCAAATTGTTCCCTGCTGTAAGGTAAAAATTTTAGTCGAAACTAAAAAAATTGTAAAAAAATTAATCGTTGCGCAATTGTTTTGCAAATACATAGCGATGCTTTGGCATTTATTTACTAAGTAGAGAATTTGATAATTTTTCAAAATTCCCAGAAAAGTTATGAATTTTGAAAATATTCCCTGCTGAAAGGTTAACATTTTTGCCGTAACTAAAAAAATTGTTTTGATAATTTTTCAAAATTCCCACTTAGACAAAAGTTATGAATTTTGAAAATGTTCCCTGCTGAAAGGTTAACATTTTTGCCGTAACTAAAAAAATTGTAAAAAAGTAAATCGTTAAGCAATTGTTTTAGAAATACTCAGAAAGACTTCGGCATTGATTCATTAACTAATACAGTTGAGATTTTTGAAAAATGTTAACTTAGACGAAAATAATTCAAAATAGTAAGTTAAAAATTTTAGTCGAAACTAAAAAAAATTTAAAAAAATCAATCGTTGCTAAATTGTTTTGAAAATGCTCAGAAAGACTTTGGCATCGATTTACTAACCAAATAAGTTGAGATTTTCGAAAATTCGGCCAGTTATGAATTTTCTAAACGTTCTCTACTGTAATCATAAAATGTTTGCCGAAACTTAAAAAACTGTAAAAAAAATTAATCGTTAAGCCATTGTTTTGGAAATGCTCAGAAAGGCTTAGGAATCGATTTACGATCTAAAACAATTCATATTTTTGAAAAATTCTAACTCTGACAAAAGTTATGAATTGTCAAAATGATCCCTGATAATAATTGTAGAGAAAACCCAAAATGAACAACTTATAAAGAATAAGTTTTTTATTTTTTTTGAGTAAACGGACTACTGGAATTTAAAGTATAATTTGTTACATAATTTTGACGTTTTAAACATCAGTATCAAAATAAACCATAAAAGTATATAATATAAATAACTATGATACTATCAAATCGGAGAAAGTAACATGATGACCACATCACCATTTTTTTACTGACGAATGAGTGAATGAAAACTTCTGACAAAAAATATGAAAGTAGTCTACAGAAATACCTATTTGACGAATTTTTTCCAAGGCCATTCAAGGTCATTTAGATCCCTAAATAAAACCAAAAGTTTTTAAATCAATTTTTAACCTACAGAGCCCTCTTGTATCCGGTTTTTGACATTTGCATCATTTTTACCGAGTAAAAATATACTAAAATATGCATCAAGATGGCATCTTGAAAAACCCTTAAAAAAGTTGAAAAATGAATTTTTCAAGATGCCGCGGCATGATATAAATATGTCTTGATGCATATTTTAGTAGATTTTTACGGGATAAAAATGATGCAAATATCAAAAACCGGGTACAAGAGGGCGCTGTAGGTTAAAAATTGAGTTGAAAAGTTTTTAAATTTTTTAAGGGTCTAAATGACCTTGAAAAAATTGGTCAAATAGATATTTGGGTATACTATTTTCATGATTTTTTCAAAATTTTCATTCACTCGTTCGTCAGTAAAAAAATAATGATTAGAAAAAACGGTCCACTGACCATGGAGACCTTATTTTTACATCCTAAAACACCCTCTTACTAGAGCTGGCACATGGAAATGCATCCCAGGCCAAAAAAAAAAAACAAAAAAAACAAAAAAAAAACACCCTCTTATCGGGTAATTCCAAAAATCTAGGGATAGGGGCGTTTTCACTATCTTAACCGTAGGTACCCTTTGATCACCGATATTAGATAAGAATGTCAGTGGCAACCTACCCCATGTATTCCCTTCATGTTTTTCTAAATTAATCGATGGACGAGAATAATTAATTTCAACCCCGTTCGGACACGGCGACGCTTAAATATAGGCTTGGGGCGCGTACTGCAGAAGGGCCGCCGACGACGACTAGTGGCGGTAATTAATTAGAGGGCGCTCTCTTCTTGATATTGTCACGCAATTAGTGGAACAAAGGGTCGATCGGATGGGCGGAGGGAGCAATTATATTTTTCACGTGACTCGTAAAAGCGCAGAAAATTTAATGAATTTCGCCGCCAAATTTATGCCATTAAATGCACATTTGATGCAAATTCGTGAGATTTTCAGGCTGCCGCGTGCCGGGGGCGCCTGTTATGAAAACCAAGGAGAGCAAGAAAGGACAAGAGGTGTGTGCGCCCGCGGTATTCAAATCGGGGAGGACGAATTTTTATAATGGGGACCATAAAATTAATACCGGGAACCGGCACGGAAATATTGTCTAGTCTTTTTTCGTGTTTTTACTTTCTCTGTCTCGGAGTACGTAAGAAGTATTGTGATCGTACTTTTTCAACTTTTTTTTAACAGAATTATTCATTTGTAGGTCGCTAGAGGCGATTTCAAAGGTTTCTGAAAAAAAAATGTTTGTGTCTGTATGAAAATCACAAATGTTTACTCTGATCGCATGTCAATATTTCAATATCTACTGATGAAATGTATTTAGTTATTCGCAGAATCTATATCTCGAATAAATCTAGAATAATCTAAAAGTTTAATTTGCTTTTCTGTTTATTTCTAGTTCCAAAATTATTGTTTTTTTTTACATATTTGCGCTTTTAATCACATAATAGTTATTTATGCAACAAGTGATTAAAGTAGTACTTTTTTTCACGAGTAGGAAAAATTGCAATTCCTACAAGTGAAAAAATGGTGATGTGGCCATCATGTTACTTTCTCCGACAAGATAATATCATTTATATTTACGCTTTCATGGTTTATTTTCAATTGAAATCATATTTTAAATGTACATCGAGCGTTGCGTAAACTCAGATGAAACTGACGTTTAAAACGTCAAAATTATGAAAGATTGAAAAATTATACTTCAAATTCAAAAACTCGGTTTACACAAAAACTAACGAGATTTCGAAAAAAACTTATTCTTAAGAAGTTGTTCACTTTGGCATTCTCTACAATTATTATTAACACAAATTTGCTGTAACTATTCTCGTTTCATAATTATAAACCAAAAATTGAAAAAAATATATTAAATTTTTTTCTCGAATAGCAATGATTTTATGAAAAATATTTTCAAGCAAAAGATGTTCATTTCTTTGTTGTCTTCAATATTAGTTTAAATGTTTTTGTGATATTTTTCATATTTAAGAAAATATTGGCAAAAAACAAAAAACAGTTAAGGTAAACACCCACTTCCGGTGTACGAAATTTTACCAAAAGCTTTTCAGTTCTTCGGATTATCAAATAAGACCTATGTTAAAAGTTTCACATCAATTGCTCTATTAGTTTTTGAGATACAGCGCACACAGCAGACACACACACACATACACACACACACACACACACACACACACAGACACAAAAAAAAATTTCCAGAAATTGTTGAAATGGCATCTAGGGACCCCAAAACGGTAATTTCCGTTCAAGAAATTTTTGGAAAAAAATCACGATCACAATACTTTCTCGTACTTCGTAACGGAGAAAGTAAAAAAGTTGCTTTACTCTCGAGTTTCATACAAAAAATTACGTCCGTAACTTTAAATAAATTCGATAAAACCCTAATCAGTTTTTATAAGTAATTATTCCTTTTTTAAATGAAGAAAATAATAATCATCAAGTTTTCTTGATCGGAAACGAATGTTTGACATTTATCGGCGGAACTCGCGGCGTGTTGCGAAGCGTTCATGACACACTTTGCGCAAACAATTTTATAGTAGCGTTAAAAAATGAACAGATACGGCACTTTTTTTCACGCAAAAGAGTGAAAAAATGAACCGTTATGGCACTTTTTTCACGTTGTTTGTAGGGTTCAGGAATCACATATTTTATGAACCCAAATTAATGAAAAAAACTGTACATTTTATAACGGACGTAGAAAAAATAATTTTAAAATCTAATGATGGAAAGTATGATATTTCACAGAATCAATATCTCGAATGAATTAATATAGAACGCCGATGACAATTCTTTTGTTTTTTTTTAGAATCGCTAAAATTATTACAATTTTTCACAAATATACTCTGATTATATGAAAATGATTCCAAATTATGAGATGTGTGTAGTTTCCCGCAGAATCAATATCTTGAATGAATGTAGAGTAATTTGAAAAAGTTTTAAGTCGATCGTATTTATTTTTTCTGATCGCTCAATCATAAAAAAAATGGTGATGTGGCAATCATGTTACTTTCTCCGATTATTTGATGGTATAATAGTTATTTATATTTATAGATTCATTAATTATTTTCAATTTAAATCATATTTTAAATCGAGAGTTTCACATGATGAATGGTAATGACGTTTGAAACGTAAAAATTATGAAAGCTAAAAATGGTAAATTATTTTTTAAATCTTTACCGTAAGTTTACTGAAAAACTAAAAAAAAAATGCTAAAAAAAGTACTGGCAAAGATTTCTAAAAATAGTTCTGATTAAAAGGTCCTAAAAAAATCTAATAAAAATCCTGAACAAGTAAGCCTTGAAAATGATTTCTAAAAATAGTTCTGATTGACAAGTCCTAAAAAAACTAATAGAAGCCCTGAACAAGAAAGTCCTGAATAGGATTTTTAAAAATAGTACCAACCTAAAAAGTTATAAAAAAAACCTAATAAAAGTCCTGAACAAGTCGTGAAAAAAGTCCTGAAAAAAGAGTCCTGATAAAAGAATGTCTTGAAAAACAGGTCCTTCAAAAAGATCAGAAATAAAGTCCTGAAAAAAGAGTTCTGACACAAAAAGGTCCCGAGAGAAAGTCCTGATGAAACAGTTTTGGAAATAAAGTCTTGAAAAAGAGTACTGTTAAAAAGTTCTGAAAAAAGTCCTGAAAAAGTACTGCAAAAAGAATCCTGAAAAATTAAGTTTTCATATAAAACACCAGAAATAAATGTCCTTAAAAAAATCCCAAAAGAAGTCCGAAAAAGGGTCCCAAAAAAGTCCCCAAGGAAAGTCCTAAAATAAGTCCTGAACAAACTCCAAAAGAAAGTCTTGAAAAAAACCACGAAAGAGAGTCCTATTAAAATATCCTGAAAATAGTCCTGTAATAACAGTCTTGAAAAAAAGTTATAAAAATAACATCGTAAAAAATCCTAAAAAACATGTCCTGAAATATAGTACTGAAAAAAGTCCTGAAATATAGTACTGAAAAAAGTCCTGCAACGAAAGAACAAAAATTCCTGAAAAAAATAATTCTGAAAAAAACAATGAAGAAAATTTAGAAAAGAATCCTAAAAAGAAGTCCTGAACAAGATTAGGAACCTCTTGTTCGAAAAAGTCTCGTAAAAATTGTCCTGGAGGAACCGTCCTGGAAATAAAGTCGCGAGAAAGAGTATTGACAAAAGCCGTAAAAAAAAGTCCTGAAAAATAGTCTTCATACAAAATACCAGAAATAAATGTCCCGAAAAAGAGTCCTAAAAAGTTCTGAAATAAGCTCTGAAGATAGCTCAGACAAAGAGTCCTGATGAAATATCTCAAAAAATTGTCCTGTAAAAACAGTCTTAAAAAATTGCTCTGAAAATAACAAAATAAACAAATTTAAAAAAAAAGCATTGTAAAAAGTCCTTAAAATGGTCCTTAAAAAGATCTGAAGAAATTTTTCTGAAAAAGAAATTCCAAAGAGTCTTGAAAAAAGTCCTGCAAAAAGACCTAAAATAAATCCTTAACAAAAATCCTGAAATAAAAAGTTTTGAAAATAGTCTTACAAAAAAATGTTAAAATATCTGAAAAAGTCCTTAAAAAGGTCCAAAAAAGGTCATGAAAAGAAAAATTGTAAAATATGCCATGAAGAAAATTTTGAAAATTTTTTTCTGAAAAAATCCCAAAAATTAATCCTTAACAAAGAGTTCTTAAGAAAGTCCCGAAAACGTCCCGAGAAAAAATTCCTGAAGAAAAATCCTGTTGATAAAAATTTTGAAAAGAAAACCTGAAAATAAAGGTCCTGAAAGAAAAAGTACTAAAAATAAGTCTTGAAATTTTTTTTTCAAAGTCCTGAAAAAGAATCCTCAAAGAAAAAAAAAGTCCTTAAAAAAGACCTGAAGGAAATTCTGAAAACATTGTCCTGAAGTCCCAAAAAGGCTAAAAGAACAAAAAACTGTTAAGGTAAATATTCGGAAATTCTAGTTCTTCGGATTCTGAAATAACACTTATGTTCAAAGTTTCATGGTCATTTCTGTATTAGTTTTTGAGATACAGCGCGCACAGACAGACTGTTATCTAGAGAAAAAATGGTGATGTGGCCATCATGTTACTTTCTCCGACTTGATGATATCATTTATATTTATGCTTTCATGGTTTATTTTCAATTTAAATCATATTTTAAATGTACATCGAGCACTTTGTAAACTCGAAGGAAACTGACGTTTAAAACGTCAAAATTATGAAAGATGGAAAAATTATACTTCAAATATAAAAACTCAATTTACTCAAAAACTAAAGGGATTTCGAAAAAAACTTATTCTTTGTAAGTTGTTCATTTTAGCATTATCTACAATAATTATTAACATATATTTGCTGTAACTATTATCGTTTTATAATTATAAACCAAAAATTAAAAAAATAATAATAATTTTTTTTTCCTCGAATAAAAATGATTTTATGAAAAATGTTTTCAAGCGAAAGATGTTCATTTCTCTGTATCTTCAAAGTTTGTTTAAATGTTTTTGTGATATTTTTCATATTTAAGAAAATATTGGCAAAAAACAAAAAATAGTTAAGGTAAACACCCACTTCCGGTGTACGAAATTTTACCAAAAGCTTTTCAGTTCTTCAGATTATCAAATAAGACGGATGTTCAAAGTTTCATTTCAATTGCTCTATTACACACACACACAGACACAAAACATTTTTTTCCAGAAATTGTTGAAATGGCACCAAGGAACCCCAAAACGGATATTTCCGTAAAAAAAAATTTTGAAAAAAAAAATCACGATCACAATACTTTCTCGTAATTCGTAACGGAGAAAGTAAAAATTCTCACCGTTGGTCGCACACACGTAAATATGTGGCTTCGAATGTATTTAATAACACAAATCATTCATGAGAAAGCCAGACAGATAAACAGTCGACGGCAGAAACGATTCCGGCAATTTTTGAAAAATATCTGTCTGCGGGTCTGGATTTATGTACCCCTGTCAGTCTGTATCCCAAAAATTACTACATATTTTAAAATGAAACTTTGAACACAGGCTTCATTCTGATGAACTGAAAAGCTTTTGGTAAAATTTCTTGTATGAGTGTTTGCCTCATCCGTTTCTCGTTGTTTTCTGATATTGTTTTAACCATAAGTTATTTCAGAAAATCATTTAATGGTTGATATTGGCATTGTTAATTAATTGAAAAATTACAGACGAGTTTATTTTAGATTTTGCAATGTCTTGGTATAGTGAATATTCTAGTATTACTTTTAGGACTTCGAATCAGGGGCGTAACTACTAGGGAGCAATCAGAGCCTACGCATTTTTGAAAATTGCAAATACATTACGAATAAATTGAATATTATGGTCTTGTCATATTTCCAGGTTAGGATGAATCATCGTGCTGTTTGATTCGAGTGGAGAAATCTTCTTATGTTGTAATTAAAGACAAATACAAGGTGCTTCTATTATAGTAATTAAGGTATCTAGGGCGTTATGAGTACAATAACGCCCCAGGTCGACGGTGTACAGCCCGAAGGCCTCCGGCCCGAGGGATATACGTCGACCGCGGGCGTTTTGCTCATAACGCCCGTCGTGCCTTCAACGTTTTATGTCATACTTGTAGTTTAAAATCGAAGATTTTCTTATACTATTTTCTGACAGATTGTCGCGCCGCGCAGATGTCTACGGCGTTCGCACACTTGATTTGCGTTTGGCGAATTGTTGACAGTCGATCTGTTGATAATTACTATAAGCGGGCGTTACGAGCGGGCGTTATAGAAATAACGCCCTAGAGCGTTATTTGCGATTTAATATACGTTGTTTCCATGCCATTATGATTTCAATAATAAACAAGTATGACATAAAGAATTTTGGTAAGTAATTTCTCAGTTATCACTTATCTTGTAGACTGATTGAGGCTGGCGGCACTTACAAGGTGATACATTTTTAAATTAAATAAAACACAATTTTATTTAGTTAATATCACAGAGTGTGATAAAAAAGTGTGTTTTATTTATCTCGTAGACCTTTATTTGTTTTATTGGGATTTGAAAAACCCAAAACAAATTTCTCCCTTTACTATATCTGTCAGTTTTTTTTTGCATTCACTGTATATTTTTTGTGAATTATTAAGGGAAGGGTTAAATCCGGGCGCGGAAATAAATATTTTTTTTATTCCGGACGAGCAGAAGGGTCGAGGGGCGTCTGAGATCGGCACAATAATTAATGAAATCCCACCGGAATTAATCATCCCCCCGATGTGTGTGGCGCGAGGCGCGTCCGCAAACACGGGTCGGCGGCGCATTAATGACGTCGACGCCGGGGGTGGCCAACCCCCCGTTCCCCATCCTTCCGCCCACGCCCGCACAAGCAATCAACAGATAAAAGTGGGCGAAGTAGCTCGTCACTCCGCTGGATTTCAGCGCTGGGCCTTCGCGTTATCATTAGCAGGTGTTGGGGATGATTGAAAACAATTGCGAAAAAGCAGTAAAGAAATAATAGATGCATAAAAGATGCATTTAGAAATGCACTCAATGTCGAACAAAAAAGTAATTCAATAAAAAAAAATGATAAACAAAATAATCTTCGCAACTATTTCGGAAAGTGAAATCTGTAGCGATATTTTCAAATTCAATTGAATTAATTTTAATTTAGAAATATTTCTTTCTGCGCTTGTAACAGATACTGATTAAATTTGGAATTGTTTCGCTTAAATTTTGATGAAATTAGTTTTTTTAACTTGTAGAATAAAATTGCTTATCATTAAACAATTTCTTTTCTAACATCAAATTGTGATTTATCTATATTTACAAACAATATAATCATTAACACCATTATAACACCTTCAGATTGGTTTCGACCTTTCAGGTCTCATCAGTGTAGTTAGCTGATGGGGAAACGGAGATTATTATTGGAATATAAGTATTTCAAACACCGTTAAAGGTAGAAACGCCAAAGTGGCGGAATCTATTGCCTGAATTCAGGCAATAGATTATGAGGTGCGCTGAAGACGAATCCAAAGTGAGAAAGGCTCTGTCAAGCACACTTTTTTGTAAAATTTGAGTTTTTGGTCAAAATATGTGACGTTTATGTACTTTTGGGCATTTATTTGTCTTGTGAAAACTTCATTGAAAGTTTAAAATGCTACACACTTGATGAAAAAAATTGTAATAAGGGGTAATTTATTAATTAACTCTTGTTATGTTTAATGTTTATTTTTTAGTTTCAGATGGGTCTTATTTCGAAAGTCAAGGTGGAAATTTAAATATTAATTTTAATGGTTACACATTTGAAGAATTACATTGTAACAACTTTTTCTCGCTCCCTTGAGAAATTTTGCTGTTTGTTCAAGTATCCGAAGTCACAAAAAATCTATCGGGCACCATTTTTGAGAAAAATTTGTGTGGGGACGCATACACACCACCTAGCGACCACGTTCAAACGCGAGACCAGCGGATGAGCCGACGCGCCACCCCAGCAAGGGATGGGCGCGCCACCAGCAAGGGCTAACGTACCACCCGCCGACGAGAGAGGACGCGCTTAGACTATTCCTAGGGCAAACACGCGACGACCCTTCATAACGCGCTGCGGACGAAGCAGAGGCAAGCTCTCCTCCGACAAACAGTCAGGAGCTACCACATCTAGGACACTCGCATTAGCTAGTACATTAATGCGGAAAGCGTCGAGCTTTCATCTAAATCTTAAAAGCCGAGTGCGACGATTAAGAAAAGTCCCAGCAGCTTTATCACCGATCTCGACACCCAAGAGGAGGATTCGGTCAGACCCGCTGACAACGCCGCCAAGGCAGACGACAGACTACTAGCAACAAACGACGCCCCGGGCCCTCTTCAGATCGGACCAGGACCACTCGACTCCAGTCCCAGTGTCACCACTGTCTCCGACGCCCAGAAGGAAATGGACAGCTAAACCATATCCTCGCCTACATCGCATCGCATCGACCGCGACACTACGCCGGACCGAATCCTTGGAGGGTTCGCGTCGACGACCCTAGAAGACATTCAGTGCGGAGACAATATCGCCTCTCACAAGAGGGACGACCTTCACCCTGTATTAAATGTAAATACGCTTGTAAATAAATTGAAATAAAAAAACGACTTAAAGACCACCTCTATTTTGATCACCAAATAAACCGAACACAAACAACCCTAAAATTTGGTTGAAGTTAGAGAAACCAAAACTTTGAAAATCGTGTTTATTTTTTTTAATTATAAGGTAAAATATGTTTATTTGTAATACATGTAACTTTTTTTAAACTTAATTATAATTGAACAAAAGATAAATGTGATCAGTGTGTAGTTCTTTTACTCTTCTTCTCAGTTCTTCTCATGTCCAACAGTAATCCTCCAACATCTTCTCGTTCCATTTGTCACTGTACCTTTTCTCCATTCAGGCTAAATCTTGATGGAAACGTTGCCCATGTTCATCTGAAACTGCTCCCAAATTGGGAGAAGGAAAATCCAAATGCGAGTGCATAAAATGAATTTTTAATGACATATTGCATATGAATAAAATAATTTTTACATAATGTCTTGTTATTGTTGGCCAAAAAGTTTTGACCCACGTTTTCAAATCCTATCCAAGCTCTATTTTCCATTTCATTTAACTTTTCTTTGAATGTAAGGTCCTTGAAACGAGTTAGGATTTGTGGGCCCACGAAAATCAGTACAATAAACCTTCTCCTTCCTTGTCCATTGCTTTAATAAAGTCCTTTATTAGACCTAATTTCATATGGAGGGGCGGGAGTAGGATTTGTTTTTTTTTACACCAAAGAGGAGTTGGCAATATTCTTTTGGCCTATCACTGCGCTCTGGCCATTTCTTGACTATGAAGTAGTCTTCTCGTTTTCTGCTATCCCACTCACATAAAAAAGCAACAAAACTTTGTATAATCAAGTTGGAATCCAGTGAGCATTGCTACTACTTTCAGATCTACACAAATGCTCCATCTATACCCGAGGTACTTAATTTTCTGAAGCAGTATTCTCATGTTTTCGTAAGTTGCTTTCATGTGAACTGGGATGGACGAATAGTGGTTACCATTATAAAGGAGCACTCCTTTTAAACTGAATTTTGAGCTGTCCATTAATAACCTCCATTCCTCTGGATTGGTAAAGAGATTTAGTTTTGTGAGTTGATTGAATACATCGCTGCAAAACACAATATTTTCTTCCATCGAGGAAAAGTTCAGTGCCTCACGATTTCTAAAGAAAGATATCTTCACACCTTCTTCTAAGAGATTCCATTGTTACAGTTTTTTTTGGCAGGTCTAAATCACGAACAAGATCATTTAATCAGCTTTGATTGATGAGCTGTGGCTGTGTTTCGGTTGGGCTGAAATCTGTATTTCTTGGCTGGTTCCGGGTTGCGGCGAGATACTTTCAGAATCGGCTTCTTTCTTCGAATTGTCCGAAGAACATGTCTGAGGTTTAGGTGGTATGGGCATAGATGCATCATAGGGAACAGATCTCATGGTAGATGGAAGATTTGGATACACTATTTTCTTCTTATTTTTGCGTGTAGTGAAACCTTTGAAGGGAAGGGTTAGTGGTGGGAAGAGTAAGGAATGTTTCAGAAGAAATGTGTTAAAGAGGAATGTGTGACGACTGGGCAAACGGTTGAGTCGCTAATCTCTTTACCTGAAAACTGGCCGCGGGGACCTAATCCCTTTACCTTGCGTGCAAAAATACTCGGGCTCTTTCAGTTTTGTTTTGTTTTCTTGTTTAAATACATTTAAAAGCTGCTTATGTGGAACAATGCAATTCTTCAAATGTGTAACCATTAAAATTAATATTTAAATTTCCACATTGACTTTCAAAGCCATCTGAAACTAAAAAATAAACATTAAACATAACAAGTGTTAATTAATAAATTACCCCTTATTACAATTTTTTTCATCAAGTGTGTAGCATACACACAGTGGTAACTTAAGACGAATATTGTTTTATCCACTATTACATTGAAATAAAGGGTAGGCCAAATAGTGGTTTCTTTTTAAAACTAAAAAATAAATGATGAAAAACCATTTTTTTTTTGTATATTATTGGTTTTTTCGAAAGAGTAAACATTCCCATTATTTATGGAACACGATTGCTTTCATGTGGCTACTTTGGCTGGCTTCGCAATAGCGCATCCTGTCAACCCAATTTTCCTTGGTGACTGTTTCTGGTTCTATCTCACGAATGGCTTGCTCGGTATTCGCCTTAAGGGCCTGGATCGTTAATGGATTGTTCGCATAACATCGGTCCTTCGCGACACCCAAAAATAAAGTGGCATCATATCTCAGCTCCGAGGTGACCTATTAACATCGGCGAGACGGCTGATAACACGATTATCGAACTTAGCTGTGTTGCATGGCGCGTCATCCTGCTGAAACCATGGATCGTTCAAGTCGATGTCTTCAATTTCCGGCCACAAAAAATCGTTTCTCATGCCTCTGTAGCGCTCAGCGTTTCCAGCAGCATTTTCAAAGAAAAATGGGCCAACGATGCCACCACTCTAAAATCTGCACCAAACTGTCACTCTCTTCTCGACGATCACGTGAGACTTTTCCGATCTCCAAGTGCGGCAGTTTTGCTTGTTAACATAGCCGCCGAGATGTCTGCCAAGACTTCTTTTCAATTTGGGCTGCACAGCATTGACTTTGGAAATAAGTTTGAATTATTTCCAAACGTTGTTCAAGCGTAAAGCGATTCATTTCGTTCCGCAGAGATATGATACTGACTTTCTTTCAAGATTTCGAGCGGAAAAGAGCCGTCACTGTCAAAATAACATATGTTTCAAAAAGAAACCACTATTTGGCCCACCCGTTATTCGCATTGAAATTTCTTTTAAAAAACTTGAATACAGGGCTTTTATTTTAACACTGAACATACTATTATTATTTTTTTTGGCCTCGGATGCAAGTCCATATGGCCAGTATATTATTATTAACGCCTATGTTCAATCGTAAAATAATCACATCAACGCATGGCAATTAATTGAAATTATATGCAACCATGTACACAAAGGTGACAGTGACAAAGCTTAAATACGGTTTCACAGAATTCCATTCGTTTGCCTTTGTCTACATTTGATAATTGCTGATGATTTGAAAACTTGTAAGTATTTAAATTCTTTTAATGTCTTATAAACGGAAGTTCAACTTATTTGAAACTGTGCTGCAATAACTCTTAAGATGATATGAAGTTCTGTTCTACGTTACATAAAATGCTGAGTTTCATCTCTTCCGTTAAAATATGACTTCTTTAAGCCCGTTTACCATAAAAATTACTCACACAGCCAGTATTGTCAAAATTATGCACAATATTAAAAACTGTTCCGATGGATGGAAGTTGTCTGCTCGGATACGCAACCGAAAATAAAACTCTAACACCTCGAGTGCTGTTTCTGCTCGTATACCAATTAATTATTTGTATTTTTTCTTCGCTGGTGTAATATATACATTTCTATTAATAACACAATTTTGACCAGGGCATACACAATATATCTCACCGTCTGCTTTTTCAAAAAAAGAAAAATCGATCATTAAAAACCTTTATGGGAGGCCGCGGTGGCCTAGTGAGTAGAGCTCCTGCTCACGGGCCTCATGGTCGTGGGTTCGAATCCCATCCGGGCGGTTACTTTTTCGGAACGAAGTTTAGTGTACGTCCCATTCATTATAAATGATTATATACATACAAATTATCGGTTGTGGCAGAATAGCTTAGTTGCTTACGCCAATTCCCAAATCATCCGCACTTCCTCAACCCGAATTTCCGTCAACCATCCTTTCTTTTTAATAAAAAAAAACCTTTACTTGCATTCAAAAATTAAATAAACACGAAAAATAGCCCGCATTAAATCTGTAATACCGTTCTTCGTCCGCGGAAATAAATTAAACGACGAATTATATTTTGTAACCTTATCTACATCTCCTTAATAACTGCAATACTTTAAGAATTTGAAACTTATTTTTGGTTAAAAAACGGAAAAGAATTCGTTGATCTTATCTACATCTCTTTAATGAGTACTAGTGATGAGCGTTATTTTCACCAACTGCTACTTTGGAACCGTTACTGATAAATAATACCGGTAACCGTTATTGAAAAATCCGACTAACGGTGATTTTCTCAAAAGTTATTTTATGAAAGGAACGCGATTAAATAACGAATAACTTCTTAGTAACAGTAACTCTTACAACCGATTCAATAAAGAATCAGTTCTTAGTAACAGGACTCGATTCAATAACGAATCACGTCTAAAAAAAACTCGAACAAATATTAAAAAGAATTTGACATAAAATTGACAAACACAAAATAGCCAGTGATTTCACGAGAAAATATAATCCGTTTTAAAATTACAAGAAATTCTTAAAATTTTGAAATTTAAATCCATAAAAGCCATTTTCTGACTTGTATAAACTTCTGGTATTGGCACGAATAAACTATTATTATTATTATTATAAATCATCAAAATCGAACAACACATTCGGCAGTTGTACAATTTCAAAAATCAAAGTCGCGAAAATTTAAAAACTGCTATTTTTGCATTCATTTAAAGAGAAAATTTGAAAATCTATTTAAAAATGACATTAAATTCACCATATTTTGACATTTATATCATCAAAATCGGTCAACGCGTTGAGCAATTTAAAAATCAAAATTTGCAATTTAAATCTTTGGTCTTCTTCGTAATTTTGGCGTTTTGCGTTAATTTTTGACATTTTCGAAAAGTTCACGAGGACCGACAAGAAACCTAGATTCAAGGAAGAGATTATTTGCCGCTCCCTACGATCCGCCAGTGATGAACCGTTTTGAATAATACTAACATTAACATTTAAATCATCAAAATCGGACAAATCATGTAGGTAGTTGTTCTATTTCAAAAATTAAGTCGCGATTTTAAAATTTTAGATTGCAATTTTTGCATTTTGTGTTAATTTCACAGAAACATTTCGTAATCCATTGTAAAAGTACACTAAATTTTCCGTATTTTGACGTTTGAATCATCAAAATCTAACAATGCATTCGGCAGTTGTGTTTTTGAAAATCAATATTTTCGAAGTTTGAAAACGTGCGAGTTTGGCATTTTGCCTTGATTTCATGAAAAAGTAAAACTAATCCGGATTGTAAAATGCATGAAATTTGCCACAATTTTGACCTTAGAATGACTAAGATTGGACAACGTATTTGGCAGTTGTGCAATTTCAAAAATCAAAATCGTAATTTTAATCTTCGGACTTTTAATTCGTTCAATTTTTACGGTTTGCGAGTTTCGCAAAAAACAAGATTATTAACCTGTTTTAAAATTGCATTAAATTCTCCAGATGGTTACGTTAGAATCATCAAAATCGGACAACGCGTTCAGCAGTTGTGCAATTTCAAAAATCAAAATCTCGATTTTAAAATATTCGAACTTGAAAAGTGTGAATTTTGCATTTTGTGTTAAGATTGTTACAAACTGTTACTGAGTAAAGTTATTTTAAATAACGGTTACTAAATAACTATTTAAATAACTAGTTATTTTTTGGTTGCAGTAATTTATTTTAAATAACTAGTTATTTGTAGTAACAGTAACTGCTATAACCGTTTCTGGAAAATAACGGTTTATTTACGGTTAAAAGAATTTACAAAATCTTTTCTTTCGCTCAAGAGTTATCCTCAAAAAAAAACAAAAAATAATTAAACTACAAATTTAATTTTTTGTGTCTTATCTGCATCTATTCGGCCTGTACAACACTTTGCTGAAAGAATTTGCCAAATTTGGTCATCCGTTCACAAGTTAACTTTAAAAGAACAATTGAAGACAAATGATTTTTTGGTCCTGTACTCGATGAGTACAATACAATACTTTGCAGGAGGAATTTTTAAAGTCGGCCTTTTTGTTCAAGACTTAACTTCTCAAAACCACAAAACAATTTAGCGGTTAATTGTTTTTTTTTATATCGGGCTTGAAAAAATGTTTAAGAGTTATCCTTGAAACATCAAAAAACAATTGAATGTCGAATTTATTTTTTGGTTTTATCTGCATCTATTCGGTGAGAACAACACATTGCACCAAGAATTTTTAAAAGCTGGTAATGTGTTCAAGAGTTATCCTTAAAAAATAAAAAATAAAACAATTGAACGTTGAATTTCCGTTTTTTTCTCAATTGACATGTATTTAATAAGTATATGACTTGCCTGTAAATTTTGTCAATAGTACATGAGCAAAAAGGCTTATTCGGCAATGAAATACATTTATTAATCGTATACGGTAAGGAAATAGGACTAACAAGTGCACGTTGTCGCGTGCACGAGATGATTTGGCTCCAATTGCAGGCTCAGAACGCGCCCCTCCCCGCCGCTGCCAACATTCTAATGAAATGCCGTACAAGAAGTAAGTTGGCTCCGTTTGCGTTGGGAACAAATGCATTGCGATTTTTCTCTACTCATTAAAGTTTCACAGGCATTGTTTAGAGTTGTTGTTTTTGGAAATACAAAATTTTTGCCGAGAATAAAATTAGAGGTAGTGCCGTGGCTCCTTGGCTCTACATAACGAGCCGCCCCTGATTTTGACAATTAAACAAAACTGAGTAACCTATTAATGCGTTGATGTGATTATTTTACTATTGAACATAGGCATTTACATATGTTCAGAGTTAAAATAAAAGCCCTGTATAACTGTTTCGTCTTCTTACGTCTTCTCGATTCATTTTTACCAACAAAATCAGCTGATATTTCAAATTCTTCAGCATAAATTGTCTTTTGCTGAACAATTGTTCATCTGTATATTTAATATTTTATACCAAATTATATTTTGGTTAAAATTTAATAATAATGCGATAATAATAATTTGTTCACATTGTGGCAAGCGGTAGATACGATATTTCAATTGAACAATAGGTAATTGGGTCCCATTCCCGTGACATGTGCCTTAAAAAAAAATCAGGGTTTTGCCGAATTCATGCGGCATTAAGGGCCGTCACATATACATCCCCTCGGTGAGGCGGCAAACGTTCCCCCAGACGCGCGCCGCGCACGTACGGAGGCATTTCGCAGCGCTCCTCGGGGGTTTGTGCGTTTAAAATATTTCTGGGCCGAATAATCTGCATAAATAATGCCGGGGGACAGGGGTACAAGCATCAGCACTCCGGTTCCGGAGAGGCGAGCGGTTCCGTTGTCAGTTCCTGTTACATGATTCACCACCGCTTCCCCAATAACCGAACGCCGCGCCGCCCCGTATATATAGTATATAGCGTTGTTGGGGGAATTTGGGATCGTTTGGGTCCCAACCCCGCCGCCCCCGGTTGTCCCCGATAATCGCATATCCCGGCGAGGCTCGGCGAAAGCCCAAACCGCCGGAGCACCGGAGATTTTCGTTTGACAGATAGATTCCTTTGTTTTCGGCAGGGCGAGGAGGCGGCCGGGTCGAGGTCGGCGATCGTGGGGGGTGAGAAACCGAGGGGGTGGAGGACGAGCGCCGGCAACACTTAACGAGCGCCCACTTTTTATTATTTACCACTGCCTCGAGTCTAATTGTGTCCGGCGCCTCTTTTTTCTTTTCTTTTCTTTTCTTTTCTTATTATTACCATGATCCAGGCATTTCAATATTTTATTTAAAACTATCTACTTTGAATAATAGGGCGGCCCGTTGGTTCAGTGGGTACAGGCGAGCGCTTGTGCCGGTTGCATCACGGCCGTGAGGGTTCGATTCCCAGCCCGGGCGGAAGATTTTTCGGGGATCGAGAAGTATTCGCTTGTATACCTCTGACATTATTCATTTGTTCATTTCCTCATCCCAAATTGAATACATAAATAATAACCTGGTCGTGACTGAATGGCTCGTGCCTAAGTAAAAAAAAAATACTTTGAATAATATATGCGTCAGCGGAGTTGAAGCTTTTCAAGAGTATTTTAAAGTTTATGCGCCCACAACTGGTTAGAATAATTTCAAACTAATCAGCTAAGAAAATAGATCTCTTATGTTCTAGGCAGTGTTGCCATACGTACAGTAATTACCGTACTTGTACGGTATTCTGAGCGAAAGTAAGGTATACGGTCCAAATGTTAAAACCGTACACAAATGTACGGTAATTTTCACCCTGTATAAAAGCATTTTTACCGCTTGTTTAATTCGAAAAATTTATCGCGCGGTAACAATGGCCGCTCTATTAAGAGCGTTGGGAGTAGTGGAGAGAATAGAATTGTGAGAGGTACAACGTCCATCTCACATAAAATTAATTTCACGGCGTGGTATATATTATCCGCATAAGAGTTCTTAGAGTCGGAATGCATACTACTGCTCTAACCTATGGGCGGCGTTGCCATCTCATCACATAATATTTCCTCCAGAAAGCCAACCTAATTCCACTAGAATTCCTCTAGAAAATATGAAGTACGAAATAAATCTATCTCTCATTTTAACATATTGATCAGCAGTACGTTTTGCGTACGAATTGCCTAATATTAAGGTAAAACAATAAACAAATTCGAAGAAAAGTAAATACAGATATGATTGAATTCCTAAAAATTTCAATGAATTTTTGAAAATTAATATTTTTGGTAGTAGAAGAAGAAAAATCTAATAAAATAAATAGTGATATAAAAGAATTCCACAAAATTTTTAAAATCTTTACAATACATCTGTCTTTAAAACTAACTTACATTATGTTTTTTTTTTTTAATTTGCCAATTTCTTATGAATTTTTGAAAAGTAATATTTTAAGTTGTCGAACAATTGAACAATAAAAATAAATACTTATATGATGGAATTACCTTAATATATTATATAATATGTCCAAAATATTACATAAATATTATGTATATATTATATAATTTGGTTTGCTGGGTATACACTTGGATTTTTGAAAATGTGTCAAGTTCTGCTCGAGTCATAAATTTTTAAAAACGAATTTCAAAATGGTCCATTATTTAAACAAGGAAAAACTAGAAAAAAAAATCATATCTCTATGATTGAATTCCATAAAAAAACTCTGATGCAATTAACCTTTAAAATTAACCTTGATTTTTGAAACTGAGTCAATTTTTATGTTAGTTATGAATTTTTAAAAATTAATATTTTAAGTTGTTGAAGACGAACAAAAAAAAATCTAAAACAAATAAATAGTAATATAATTAAACTCCACAAACATTTTAAAATAGTTCTACTTTACTAACTAACTTATATTTTTGCAAATTCGCCAATTTACAAAACATTTACCTTTAAAACTAACTAACTCTGCCAATTAGTTATGAATTTTTGAAAATTGGTCGAAATATTTGAACGAAGAAAAAATAGAAAAATAAAATAATATCGATATGATTGAATTCTTTAAAAAGTCCGATGCTATCATAACACATTTATGTACCTTTAAAAAAAACTTTAATTTTCGAAAATGTGTTCATTTTTGGATTTTAAATTGTCGTTTTTGGCAGTTGAAATTGTCATTTTTTGTATTTAAAAGTTGTCATTTTTGCCAGTTAAAAATGGTCGTTGCAGACACTTGAAAATTGGCTCTTTTGCAGTTGAAAATTGTCATTTTTGGCAGCTTAAAATGGTTGTTTCCGATACTTGAAAATTGGCCTTTTTGGCAGTTAAAAATTGGCCTTGTTGGCAGTTGAAAATTGTCATTTTTGGCAGTTAAAAATTGTCATTTTTAGCAATTAAAAATGGTCATTTTTGGCAATTAAGAATTGCCATTTCTGGCAATTAAGAATTGTCATTTTTGGCAGCTTAAAATGGTCGTTTCCGATACTTGAAAATGGGCCTTTTTGGCAGTTGAAAATTGTCATTTTTGGGAGTTGAAAATAGTTATTTTTTGGTTGTTAAAAATTGGCCTTTTTGGCAGTTGAGATTGTCATTTTTGGCAGTTAAAAATTGGCCTTTTTGGCAGTTGAAATTGTCATTTTTGACAGTTAAAAATTGTAATTTTTGGCAGTTAAAAATAAAATTGTCACTTTTGGCAGTTAAAAATGGTCGTTGCCGACAATTGAAAATTCGCCTTTTTGGCAGTTAAAAATTGGCCTTTTTGGCAGTTGAAATTGTCATTTTTAGCAGTTAAAAATTGTCATTTTTGGCAGTTAAAAATGGTCACTTTTGGCAGTTAAAAATGGTCGTTACCGACACTTGAAAATTGGACTTTTTGGCAGTTGAAATTGTCATTTTTGGCAGTTAGAAATTGTCATTTTTGGCAGTTAAAAATGGTCACTTTTGGCAGTTAAAAATGGTCGTTGCGACACTTGAAAATTGGACTTTTTGGCAGTTGAAATTGTTATTTTTGGCAGTTGAAATTGTCATTTTTGGCAGTTAGAAATTGTCATTTTTGGCAGTTAAAAATTGTCACTTTTGGCAGTTAAAAATGGTCGTTGCCGACACTTGAAAATTCGCCTTTTTGGCAGTTAAAAATTGGCCTTTTTGGCAGTTGAAATTGTCATTTTTGGCAGTTGAAAATAATCATTTTTGGCAGTTAAAAATTGTCACTTTTGACAGTTAAAAATGGTTGTTGCCGACACTTGAAAATTCGCCTTTTTGGCAGTAAAAAATTGGCCTTTTTGGCAGTTGAAATTGTCATTTTTGGCAGTTAAAAATTGTTACTTTTGGCAGTTAAAAATGGTCGTTGCCGACACTTGAAAATTCGCCTTTTTGGCAGTTAAAAATAGTCTTTTTGGCAGTTGAAATTGTCATTTTTGGCAGTTGAAATTGTCATTTTTGGCAGTTGAAAATTGTCATTTATAGCAGTTAAAAATTGTCATTTATGGCAGTTAAAAATTGTTATTTTTGGCAATTAAGAATTGTCATTTTTGGCAGCTTAAAATGATCGTTTCCGACACTTGAAAATGGGCCCTTTTGGCAGTTGAAAATTGTCATTTTTGGCAGTTGAAAATTGTCATTTTTGGCAGTTGATATATTACATGATATGCTAGAATTTATCAAAAATAAATAGTATATTCACAAAACATCTGAATTATCTTCAATTTTTGCAAATGTGTCAGTTATGAATGTTTAAAAATGATTTTTTTTAATTTGTCGAATATTTGAACTAAGAAAAAATAGAAAAAAAAATACTGATATGATTGAATTCCTTAAAACCTTTAATGCAATCATAATATATTTACCTTTAAAATTAACTTTGAGTTTTGAAAATTAAAAAATGAATTTTTGAAAACTAATATTTAAAGTTATCGAAGACTTGAATAAAAAATCAATTTTTTTAATACACTCACACAACATCTCCCTTTAAAACTTACTGTAATTTTTGAAAATTCGTCACTTTTTCCGTAAGTTATGAATTTTTGAAAATTAAGTTTTAAGTTGTCGAACAAAAAAAAACTGATATAGAATTTCTCAAAAATTTTAGTAAGTATATTCACAAAACATCTGCCTTTAAAATCAACTTAGACTTTTGAAAATGTGTCAATTTTTGCGTGAGAATAATTTTTGAAAATTAATATTTAAAGTTTTTTGAAGGTAAAAAATCGATTTTTTTTCTTATACATATTCACAAAACATCTATTTAATTTAATTTATTTAATGTGCCAATAACAATAGGTTTATACAGGTCAATATACATAACATAAATAAATGGTTTTAATTAATAAATAAACAGGTCAATATACATAATATAAATAAATGGTTTTAATAAATAAAAAAAATCTGAGTCATAACAGATATAAAAAAAACTTAAACTTACAGGGTGTAGAAATATGCAAAAGATGCGTTTAGAAAGAAAACTGTAACATGGATAAATAACAAATGTATATTCCTTTAAAACTAACTTTAATTTTTGAAAATGCGTCACTTTTTTCAATTTTTAGAAACGGAAACAAGGAAAAACTAGAAAAAAAAAATCGCTATGATTGAATTCCATAAAAAAAAAACTTTGATGCAATCATAATACATTTACCTTTAAAATTAATCTTGATTTTTGAAACTAAGTCAATATTTATGCTAGTTATGAATTTTTGAAAATCAATGTTTTAAGTTGTTGAACACTTAAACAAAACCAAAATCGAAAAGAAAATAAGGTCTGATATGATAAGAGTACCTCAAATATTTAAGAATATTCACAGAACATCTACCTTTATTTTTCGAAAATGGATAAATTTTTCCGTGAGTTATTTTTTTTAAATTAATGCTTAGTGCTTTTTCTCTTGTAAAATATACGTTTCGAAAATAAAGTTCAAATTTAAATTGAATTACGCTAGTTTTCTCAACTATTCAACACAGCCGCTAAAACGAAAATTACTCCGCAATGCGGATTCAAAATCCGCCAGATCTAGCGGATTTTCCGCTGACCTGGCAACACTGCCTATGGGAAGTATTAAAATCTATCTCGCCCCCATAGTTAACATTATATCAGCAGATAGGGCCATCCAGCGTCGATTTATGTAACAAATTCGTAGAAAAATGTGTAAATCCCCGAAATAATCCAATAAAACGAGATTATAAAAGGGGGCAAAAACGTTTTTTATGTGATATTTTCGGTAAAAAAAAAATTAGAAACCCTTCGCTTCACCTCTGAAATCGTAAGTTTACATCATTATAAATGTGTATTTCTCGTAGTCCACACTCTAATAAATGATCACATCTAACTCTAACTTTTTAGAAGTCGGAGATGGTTGTGTTGATAAACGTGTGAGAATTTTTGTAGGGTAAGAGAGGGATGTAAACGCGTGGGCCACTGTTTTCTTCCGTAGCCTCCCCTGGCGAACTTTCGCGAGCCAAGGGTCGAAAACTTTCGAGATAGAGCAATCGAGAGATCTGACCATTTTCAGGTAACAGTAGAAACATAACAGGGAAGCCTGGGCAATTATTAATAACAATAATAATTGTAGCAGAGAAAGGAAAAATTATCATTCGTTTTTTTTTTGTTGCCGGCCAGTAGGAAACTATTTCCGTCTTTTAGCTTAAGGACGTGTTCCGGGATTTCGATGTCTTCAGCGGTGACTGCATCTACCTTTTGACCGCGAGCGTGTAATTCGATATAATGACGACATGTGGACTGTAATGGGATGTCACGAGTTCGTAGCCGAGATCATAAAGACGGCTGAATTCTTCTTGGAAAATCTCTGGAGCGGGTGTATCTTCCTCACCTTCCCGTTTTCGTGCATTTGAAAGTTTTATCTCTACCTCTATTTCAGCAACGCCAGGCTTGAAAATATGGCTGAAATTGATATGTATGTTCAATGAAATTTAAAAAATTAAAACAATTATAAAGGGGGCATTCCCGGGCGTTGGGTGCAAGTGATCCGCCGAATGCGCCTCCACACCGTCTTCTGGGCGCAAGTGTCCCAATTTTTGATGGGGCCGCAACTGCCACCAAACCATTTATTGCATCATTGAATGGGCATTTAGAGGTCTAGGCAGATTTCAACGGTGGCATGTTGCCAGTGGCGCACACATTTCACGGAAAGGTAAACCTTTTTAGAGAATTTAAAAAATGAGAATCAAAAAAAGGGGTCAACTGCCAAGTTTTTCTGTTAACAAATTTTCGGTGCCTCTGCTGCTGACTAGTGACCCATGGGCTAGTATTAAAAAAGATAATAAACAAAATGTAACCACTTCTCAAAAAGATTCGCGATCACTGGCTTAGAAGAACAAGTATTTCAGACATTAGATCAGTAACATTTTAGGAAGTTTTTACTTTCTCCGTTACGAAGTACGATCGTGATTTTTTTTTCAATTTTTTTTACGGAAATATCCGTTTTAGGGTCCCTAGATGCCATTTCAACAATTTCTGGAAAAAAATGGTGATGTGGCCATCATGTTACTTTCTCCGACTTGATGGTATCATTTATATTTACGCTTCCATGGTTTATTTTCAATTTAAATCATATTAAGTGTGCATCGAACGTTTCGCAGACTGGGATAAAACTGACGTTTAAAATGTCAAAATTATGAAAGATGGAAAAATATACTTCAAATTCAAAACCTCAGTTTACTCAAAAACTAAAGAGATTTCGAAAAAAACTTATTATTCATAAATTATTCATTTTGGTATTCTCTACAATTATTATTAACATAAATTTGCTGTAACTATTAGCGTTTCATAATTGTATACCAAAAATGAAAAAAAGATTAATACATTTTTTTCTTGAATAACAATGATTTTATGAAAAATGTTTTCAAGCAAAAGATGTTCATTTCTTTATCTTCAATATTTGCTTAAATATTTTTGAGATATTTTTAATTTTTAACAAAATATTCGAAAAAAACAAAAAACAGTTAAGGTAAATACGCACTTCCGGTGTACAAAATTTTACCAAAAGTTCTTTTCATTTCTTCGGATTATCAAATAAAACTTATGTTTAAAGTTTCATATCAATTGGTCTATTACTTTCTCCGACTGTTACTTTCTCCGACTTGATGGTATCATAGCCATTTATATTTACGTTTTCATGGTTTATTTTCAATTGAAATCATATTTTAAATGTACATCGAGCGTTGCGTAAACTCGGATGAAACTGACGTTTAAAACGTCAAAATTATGAAAGAGGGAAAAATTATACTTCAAATTCCAGAACTCAGTTTACTCAAAAACTTAAGGGATTTCTAAAAAAACTTATTCTTTATAATTTGTTCATTTTAGCTTTATACAATTATTATTAACATTGAATTTGCTGTAACTATGATCGTTTTATAATTATAAACCAAAAATTTAAAAAAATAATAAATCTTTTTCTCGAATAAAAATGTTTTTTATGAAAAATGTTTTCAAGCAAAAGATGTTCATTTCTTTATTGTCTTCAATGTTTGTTTTTTTAGCATTTTTTTAATACTTTTTAAATACAAACTGATGCAATGTATTTATATATATTTTAATCATAGTGTGCATTTGCTGCCACACTAATGTCATTCATTATAAATTTCATAGAGAATGGATGATGCGATTAAACAATCTAACTCGCACAATAAACGTCCAAACCTTGCAAACTTCTTCAGAAGTAAGTGTAATGAATAATAGTAAGTACTATCGCTATAAACCACTATCATAGTTGATCTCTCTTTTGCATGAGTAATTTGCATTGTATTTATTAGGTGTCCTAACCAAAATTAAAATGTGTCATTTCTGACACTCACATAAGAGTCCAATTTACTTTATCAATTATGGGACTAGTACGAAAAAAAAATGGCGTACATTTTGGCCTAAAAATAAACCCACAAAGTTACTATTTTCGTACAGTCGAACATAAAGTTTTTTTTTGCAGAAATTGTTGGAATGGCATCTAGGAATATTTCCGTAAAAAAAAAATTGAAAAAAAATCACGATCACAATACTTTCTCGTACTTCGTAACGGAGAAAGTAATAAAGTTCCTGTCATTGATTTGATATGCGGCCTAAAAAAAAACACATCGGGCGCTATTCATAAATGATGATTGTTCTGTTCTAAACATGATGGGTAACCCAAGTATTTTTTTTTTAATTTTTACAATCTTGCCCTAAACAATTCTTATAAACGTATCTCAAATATAGTCTACAGATGCTTGCCATTAAAAAAACGGTTAATCGCACAGAAACCAGATGAGCAAAATGTAAACAAATCGCTGCGTTTATCATCCAATTTGACGTTAAAACTCTACCACTAGCTCAGAACTAGCAAAATTCTTAAACACAACATATTACATATTCCCTCATCTTAAAAATTAGTGGTCGCGTAGTTTGGGGTGCTTGTTGCAAGGGCCGGCTTAAGGCTCCTGGAGCGTACCTCTAAATTCATTTTTAAAAAATATTCACAAACGGATAAAGACTTAAAAGTGAAATTTTGAATTTACCTCTGTAAATATATTCTAAAGAGTAGCACGGATTTATTTTTTTTATAATCATGTTTATAAACAATTTGAATACTAATATTTCTGTAATTTAGAAAAAAAAACCATCGCACTCTGGGGTAATTTATTTAAAATTTATTATGTAAATAATATTTTTTTCATATTTTCGAAACTGTATCCGAAATTTGAACAAAAAGTTATTCATTTTAATACTCTGTCGTAGTGCGCCCTCTGGGGCGTTCTTGTTTAACGGGCTGTGCATATGAGAGGAGGCGTCCCCAAGGCGGCACAGCATCAGGACTCCGCTCAGTGGATCCAAATGGCTGAAAAACGGATCAATATCTCGAGAACGGATTCACATTCGACTCAGAAGAAAAAAATACATCAGGTTCAACTGTTTTTATTGATTTCGAAGAAAATTAAAGAACTAATGATATTAGATTAACACCTGATTTCCAGGTGCTTTTTCTTTGGTTCGGGTCTCATGTTCGTGATAAAAGGATCCGAAGTCTCCAGTAGGTTGTGGAACACGTCTTCGTTGGTAGCTAAACGAGACATTTTCCGCGAGTTTTTGATCCTGAAAGTCTAGTAATCCTTATGTCTACTTGCTTGTGCCTCTTCCGACAATATCACTTGGCAACAAAAAAAATATATTTCCTGTAGCATGAGATGTTTCAACTGATTCTGAGTATTTTGACAATGCTGATTTCAAATCTGAAATCAGTATTCTTCTGCAAAGTACAGGTATCATGCAATTTGATATTTTGATTTGTCGCTATTTCTATAGTTTGGTGTTGAATTTATTTAATTGCTCGCCAATGAAAAATGTTAGAGCGATGGGGTTGGCCTACTTTTGTAGCCAAATGTTTCACAAATAACCTCCTGCTTTTCGTTTTTTTTTATATTTTGCACAGGTGCCGAGGAATAGTTGCCCAATCCCCGCGAATTCGGCCAATTTGGACATCTAAAATGTTTGCCTCATTTTTCTGTTTTGTTAAAATTTAGTTCACTATACTTTTGTAGCCAGAAACCTCACAAACAACCTCCCGTTTTCCGTTTTTTATATTTTACCCATGTGCCGAGGAATAACTGTACAATCGCGTTCAGTCAATTTCGACATCTAAAATTTTCGCCTCATTTTTCTGTTTTATTTAAATTTAGTTCAGCATACTTTAGTGGCAAGAAACCTCGTGAATAACCTGGTGTTTTCCTTTTGTTAATATTTTGAATAGGTGTCGAGCTAATGTGTACCTTCTTCGCCGCGAAAACACACATTTCTTCTCGAACGCGCTGAAAGAAATTATTATTAGACGTGTGACTTGTGTGTAAACTACGAGCTTTTGTTTACTGGAAGTTGTCGTCTTTCCGCTAACTGGGGTGCAACATAAGAATCAAAGTCCATTTCTTGAACAATAGCCTTGATAAATTCCCAGAAAACTTTGGGGCTGTAAGTGACACTAGGACCTGATGATCATGGAAGAGCTCTGTCAAAGGTGATAGGACAGGAATATAATGGCGGACTACTACTGGACTATAAAACGAGATTACCCTGAGCAAGTGCACAAACGCAAGAGCTACAATCGCAAATTTTTGCCAGAATAGAACATAGCTGAACTGTAAGGTATCAACCTTCATTCTGGGCTCATAATATGACTTTATTTCTACGCTCATTTGAGATTCATGATTAGTTATGCATGTAATATCTATAACAAATATGCAAATTTCGAAAAATGTTCATTGTTGAATTGCATAAAAACGGTAGCGTAAGGAGAAGAAATAACGTCATATATGGATTCAGCACATCCAAATTATGTTGCAATAAGTTCTTTTATTTATGCAACAAAAATTTTGTTGCCCAGTGTTATCCTTACTTATAACGGAAAAATCATAATTAATGTCAGGGTGGCCTGTACAATCCGAGGAGGGAGTTACATCTTTAACGGTTAGGTTTGGTAAAAATGAAAGGATATTACTTTTCAAGTCACTGTGGTTATCAACAATTAATTTCTCAATCGAGGAGAGTTGCTTAAATGCGCCTAGTTCCCGTTTTAACTCAATGATGGTTTCCTCCAACGTTGCCATCTCGGTTTCGAGTGCGCAATGGGATTGAACACTGCATGAAATTGATGCAGCCTTATCTTTTCTAATAAAATTAAATACAATTGCTAACGGTTTTAAACCAAAATAATGAAATGTATAATTGGTATGTATCGTCGAAAAGAGAAAAAAATAACCTAATAAAATAGGTCAAAGCCAACTATAGGTTGTATTTAAAAAAACACAACTTGATGTTATAACTTCCATATTAATGAAGATATCGGAATTCTGTTATAACCAAAATGGAAAAAATACTTTTTGGCTATAACTCGAAAACAAAAGAAAATAAATAAATTTAGTTTTCACCATTGAGTTTTTCTCGAAAAAAGAGATCGAGGATGCGCCATCCGTTTTTCTCTATCTATTATAGTTAACGAAATCCCCTATACAAACATTGAATTTTGCCCACCCTGTACACCCTGACCGCTTATTTTCAAACCAAATTTATTCAAAAAAATTTGGACTTGAACAGTTTTTAATTTTCAAATATAATTTTAAATAATTTTGAAATTTGTCGGGTGGCCCAAATTCGACGTTTTTATAATGAATGCAATTAGTGATATTGATTGCATACATGTTTGCTGTACAATTTTATAATTGTGTTGATAAAATGTAGAACTGTTCGAGTCGATATATCATTAATTACTTAGTATATTTTTGAGACAACATAATAACAGCCTAGAAAGATCATTTTGTTTCTGCTTGTTACTATAATGCTTACAAGTTCATTAAGATTTTTTCACCTTGAAAATTAAGGTTATCATTATTTAATTGATGACAATATGTTTTTCACATTTTAAGTCCTGCAGACGTAAGTACAGAAATTAATAAAATATTGAAATTTACAAGGTGACATTAAAAAAAATTGTGATGTGGCCATCATGTTACCTTCTCCGACTGTATATTTACGTTTTCATGGGTTTATTTTCAATTGAAATCATATTTTAAATGTACATCGAGCGTTGCGTAAACTCGGATGAAACTGACGTTTAAAACGTCAAAATTATGAATGATGGAAAAATTATACTTCAAATTCAAAAACTAGGTTTACTCGAAAACTAACTTGATTTCGAAAAAAACTTATTCTTTAGAAGTTGTTCATTTTAGCATTCCCTACAATTATTATTCACATAAAATTGCTGTAACTATTATCGTTTCATAATTATAAACCAAAAATTTAAAAAAAATTATAATTTTTTTTACTGGAATAGCAATGATTTTATGAAAAATATTTTCAAGCAAAAGCTATTCATTTCTTTGTTGTCTTCGATGTTTGTTTAAATGTTTTTGTGATATTTTTTATATTTAAGAAAATATTGGCAAAAAACAAAAAACAGTTAAGGTAAACACCCACTTCCGGTGTACGAAATTTTACCAAAAGCTTTTCAGTTCTTCGGATTATCAAATAAGACATATGTTCAATGTTTCATATCAATTGCTCTATTGGTTTTTGAGATACAGCGCACACAGACAGACACACACACACACACACACACACACACAGACACACACACACACAGACACAAAAAAATTTTTTCCAGAAATTGTTGAAATGGCATCTAGGGACCCCAAAACGGATATTTCCGTAAAAAAAATTTTTGAAAAAAAAATCACGATCACAATACTTTCTCGTACTTCGTAACGGAGAAAGTAAAAAGTGCAATAGATAATACCATGTTATATATCAGTTTAAATTAAAAAATGGTGATGTGGCCATCATGTTACTTTCTCCGACTTGAAGGTATCATAACAATTTATATTTACGTTTTTATGGTTTATTTTCAATTAAAATCATATTTCAAATGTACATCGATTGCTGTGTAAACTCGGATGAAACTGACTAAAAAATTATGAAAGATGGAAAAATTATACTTCAAATTCAAAAACTCAGTTTACTCAAAAACTAAAGGGATTTCGAAAAAAACGTATTCTTTATAAGTTGTTTATTTTAATATTCTCTACAATTATTATAAACATAAATTTGCTATAACTATTATCGTTTCATAATTATAAACCAAAAATTAAAAAAAAATAATAAATTTTTTTCTCAAATAGCAATGATTTTATGAAAAATATTTTCAAGTAAAATATGTGCATTTCTTTGCTGTCTTCAATGTTTGTTTAAATGTGTTTGTAATAATTTTCATATTTAAGAAAATATTTACAATAAACAAAAAACAGTGAAGGTAAACACCCACTTCCGGTAAACGAAATTTTACCAAAAACTTTTCAGTTCTTCGGATCATCAAATAAGACGTATGTTCAAAGTTTCATATCAATTGCTGTATTAGTTTTTGAGATACAGCGCGCACAGGCATACACACACACACACACACAACATACAGACACACAAAAAAAATCCAGAAATTGTTGAAATGGCATCTAGGGACCCCAAAACGGATATTTCCGTAAAAAAAATTGAAAAAAAAATCACGTCCACAATACTTTCTCGTACTTCGTAACGGAGAAAGTAAAAAACGAGAACACATGGCATACAACGGGCGTGATTAAAAATGTCGGCTGCGTGACATACGCTTCACATGCGTTTGCGCTTATCAATCAGCGAACATCACGCGAAAATCACGAAAACCCATAATACCACCGATTCGGTGGAAAAAGAAAAAATAAACAAAATTTAACCACTTCTCAAAAAGGTTCGCGATCACTGGCTTAGAAGAACAAGGATTTCAGTCAACATTTTAGGAAGTTTTTTTTGTTATTTAAAAAAAAAATAGATAACTGTTTAATATTCCTTTGAAGAAGTTTACAATACAGCAATTGTTTTATAAATTGGCATAGGTTGTTGAACAATTACCAAACTGTCGAACCAAGGATATAATAAACGTACCTCGCAAGTAAATCACTAATTTGGATAATATCTTTTGGTAATAACAATAAATGTATCATACACCGTCAGCGTTCCTTTATGATAAGTGGTTATATGCAAGGGGGAATATTTTATGAAGATTGTCCCTGTTAGCTTCTCAAACAACATCGATATTACAAGGAAAATATAAAAGGCTGACAGTTTTTTTTCTTTTTGTATATTTTGTTTAAATATTTAACTAACCCACGTTGGGCAAGTCATGTGCGAGGTCGAACCGATTTACCGACCCCATCGACGGGCGAGGATCGATCGACGGAATGAAAAAGCGTCGACCCCCCCGAGGGGCGGCATTTGCCCAATTATCACCTTTCTCTCGCCTCGCCGCCGCCTCCCCCAACAAATTCCCAACCGCCGACGACGACGACGCCGACGTTCGTGCGTCCGCCGGGTACGTTCCGCATTAAATTCACCGAGCGGCGAATTATGTAATAGCTCATATTTTATGGATACCATTGCCCCCCCGGGCTCGGGGAGTAAACAAAGGTGGCGCGTTCTCCATCCTCGTCGACGAATTTCAATCTTCATCTGGCGCTCACAAAAAAAAATACGAAGCGGAGGAAAACAACAATAACACGGAGAGCGCGTCGTCGTCGGATTCGGGGGGAGAGGAAGACGGGGAAAAAACGGGAGCCGGGCGCAATTAAAAGGCCGTTAATTACATGGCCGCGTAATTAACCACTTAAACCGAGCCGGGTCGCCCGAATTGAATTTATCGCGAGTTAGGAACTTCGGGATATCTAATGCGACGCAGGGACGGGCGGGTAAATCTACCCTCGGGCAAAAATTTCTACGCCTAATTACTACGAAACCGACAATATACGAAAGGGATGTAAATTACCCCGAGTTATACTTACCTATTAAAATGGAAGGGTATGGTATGGCTAACCCCAAAATGGTGTTTCCATCGTTACTCAGTTGAATACGTTTATATACAGGGTGTCTCAGTCAGATGTCTTACAAGTATCTAAAGCCGCAAAATGTTTGTGAATGATGTAACCTTCAAGATTCAGAAATTTCTCTTGTAGATTACAAAAAGTGTAATAGGAATCACGAGAGGGGTCTTAATTTTTTCTAAAGGAATTTATTACGCATAAATAAGTGTTTTCTTTTATTCCATTAGAATACTTAGATGTAGAGACGTAGGGCCGGCTCGAGGCATGATGCAAGTGATTTACAGTATCAGGGGATAAACCTATAAGGTTTTTTTTAATCAAATGTATGCCGTTTTTCATTAGTAATTTTGCAACTAAATAATTTATTTATTTTAAAGGTAAATATATTATGATTGCATTAAACGTTTTAAGGAATTTCATTATATCAGTATTTTTTTTCTATTTTTTCTTTGTTCAAATATTCGACAAATTAAAAAACATCATTTTTAAACATTTATAACTCACGCATTTTTAACAATTTAAGATAATTCAGATGTTTTCTGAATATACTATTTTTTTTATATAAATTCTAGCATTCTATTTTTAACTGCCAAAAATGACAATTTTCAACTGCCAAAAAGGACAATTTTAACTGCCAAAAATGACAATTTTCAACTGCCAAAAAAGCCAATTTTCATTGTAGGAAACGACCATTTTTAACTGCAAAAATGGCAATTTTTAACTACCAAAAAGGCCAATTTTCATGTGTAGGAAACGACCATTTTCAACTGCCAAAAAGGACAGTTTCAACTGCCAAAAATGACAATTTTCAACTGCCAAAAAGCCAATTTTCATGTGTAGGAAACGACCATTTTTAACTGCCAAAAATGACAATTTTTAACTGCCACAAATGACAATTTTTAACTACTAAAAAGGCCAATTTTCAAGTATCGGAAACGACCATTTTCAAATGCCAAAAATGACAATTTTCAACTGCCAAAAATGACAATTTTAACTGCCAAAAAGGCCAATTTTCAACTGCCAAAAAGGCCGATTTTCAAGTGTCGGAAACGACCATTTGAAGCTGCCAAAAATGACAATTTTTAATTGCCAAAACTGTCAATTTTCAACTGCCAAAAGGCCAATTTTCCAATTTTCCAGTGTCGGCAACGACCATTTTTAACTACCAAAAGTGACAATTTTCAACTGCCAAAAAGGCCAATTTTCAAGTGTCAGAAACAATCATTTTAAGCTGCCAAAAATGACAATTTTCAACTGCAAAAAGACCAATTTTTCAAGTGTCGGCAACGACCATTTTAAACTGGCAAAAATGACAAGTTTTAACTGCCAAAAATGACAATTTCAACTGCCAAAAACGACAAAATAAAACCCAAAAATAAACACATTTTCAAAAATTAAAAGTTTTTTTTTAAGGCATATAAATGTGTCATGATAGCATCGGACTTTTTAAAGAATTCAATCATAGCGATATTATTTTATTTTTCTATTTTTTCTTTGTTCAAATATTTCGACCAATTTTCAAAAATTCAATAACTCACGCAGAAATTGGCAGAGTTAGTTAGTTTAAAAGGTAAATGTTTTGTAAAGATATCAAAATTTTTGAGGAATTAATATTATATCAGTATTTATTTTTTAGCCAAAATAATAATTTTCAAAAATTCACAACTCTCGCAAAAATCGACTCAATTTAAAAATCAAGGTTTATTTTAAAGGTAAATGTATTATGAGTTTTTAAGGAATTAATCATATCGATATGATTTTTTTTCTAGTTTTTCCTAGTAAAAATATTTGACCACTTAAAAATTCATTTTTAAAAATTTATAACTCAAAAACCAAAATTTATGTTAAATCTTGTCGATATATTAAAAATTTCGAGCATTTGAGTATTTATTTTCTCTAAATTTGTTCAATTGTTCGACAACTTACAAAAAATAATTTTCAAAAAATCATAACTCGGGGAGAAATTGGGGAATTTGCAAAAATTTAAGTTAGTTGTAAAGTAGAACTATTTTAAAATGTTTGTGGAGTTCAATTATATTACTATTTATTTGTTTTATATTTTTTTTTGTTCGTCTTCAACAACTAAAAATATTAATTTTCAAAAATTTATAACTAACACAAAAATTGACTCAGTTTTAAAAATCAAGGTTAATTTTAAAGGTAAATTGCATCAGAGTTTTTTTTATGGAATTCAATCATAGGGATATGATTTTTTTCTAGTTTTTCCTTGTTTAAATATTCGACCACTTAAAAATTCGTTTTTAAAAATTTATGACTCGCGCAGAAATTGACAATTTCAAAAATCCAAGTGTATATTAAGGTAATTGCATCATATAAGTATTTATTTTTATTTGTTCAATTGTTCGACAACTTAAAATATTACTTTTAAAAAATTCATAAGAAAATTCATGGCAAATTTAAAAAAAATATATAAGTTAGTTTTAAAGGTAGATGTATCGTAAAGATTTTAAAATTTTTGTAGAATTCTTTAATATCACTATTTACTTTTTCAGATTTTTTTTCTTCTACTACCAAAAATATTAATTTCCAAAAATTCATTCAAATTTTTAGGAATACAATCATATCTGTATTTATTTTTCTTTGAATTTGTTCATTGTTTTACCTTTAAATATTAGGCAATTCGTATGCAAAACGGACTGCTGAACATTATGTTAAAATAAGAGATAGATTTATTTCGTACTTTATATTTTCTAGCGGAATTCTAGTGGAATTAGGTTGTCTTTCTGGCGGAAATATTATGTGATCAGATGGCAACGCTGCCCATAGGTTAGAGCAGTCGTATGTATTCCGACTCTAAACACTCTTATGCGGTTAATATCGTATGTTCATTAAAAAAAAACCTCAAGTGTGCCATGACTTTTTCGTTTTAAAAATTTAAGTTGGCGCACTTGTTAGGAATTGACAAACAAAACGTCAGATCTTTCTAGAAGTCACAATTATTCCGTGCTCACAATGGTTTACAGCAACCAGCAAAAAACGTTTCTAATTGAAAGTTATTTCCGAAATGGGACTAAAGTGGACGGAAATTGGGTGTATTCATTCGATGCACCTTTAGCAGAGTTTCAGGAACAATTTCCTAACGTGCCCATTATTTGAGATGAATTTAAAAATACCTTATCATGATCTATTGTCTCCATAAACCAGGAAGTGGTAGTCAAACGTACTTAGGATGCTATTAACACAGCCCAAGGAATTTTGGAAGGTAAACCTACGTCTTCTCTGCGTCGTTTTTCACAGCAAATTAATTTATCGGTAGGAACATGATGCCGCAAGTAACATAACCTCAATATGTGTTACCAACTTAAATTTTTTTAAATTAAAAAAACATGGCACACTTGAGGTTTTTTCTAATGAACATACTTTATATACCACGCCGTGAAATGCATTTTATGTGGGATGGATGTTGTACCTCTCACAATTCTATTCCCTCCACTATAGAGCGGCCATTGCTACCGCGCGATAAATTTGTCGAATTAAAAAGGCGGTAAAAATTCTTTTATACAGGATGAAAATTACCGTACATTTGTGTACGGTTTTAACATTTGGACCGTATACCGTACTTTTGCTCAGAATACCGTACAAGTACGGTAATTACCGTACGTATGGCAACACTGCTCCCCACCCTCCTTGGAGCCACTAATGGGGAGTCCTGGTACAAACTACCATAATCTCCAGAGATACAAGAACTATAGCCATCATGGTATGAGCACAATAAAGCCTAAATGTGCCCAAGACCCCACACGACTCGCTCCATCAGCATGGTAACTTGCCGATTGACCCTTACTGGGCTAGGCAAGAACCTCCCGTTTAGAGCAACACAAGGCTAAAGTCCTGGGTTGGTGGACACTTCCGCAGATCGTGATATTCCTTAACCACAAGGAACCTTTTCTCTCTCGACATGGCTTGCAGCGCACAACAAACACGCAGGTGGGACAGGTCTTCTCTAATGGCCACAAGACAGAACAAAGACATACAGAACCCATAAAGGTATCCCTCCAGCCGCTATAGAAAAACAAAGGACATACAGGACAAGGACACTTAAGTTAACACCCGGCTGGTACCCGCTAAAACCGGTACTCTACTGCAGCGGGTGTATTCTAACTCCCACCCGCAGGGGTAAACAATAGGTAGATACCAATAATGCATCAACTGTATGTGTCCGGACTTTAAGGCCACACTTTAATATTCCGCATAGAATGGTAACGAAGTAACTTTTTAACAATGGCATTTTTTGCGCGAGTGTATTATAAATGGAATATTAATAGCGGTAAACACCCTGGAAAACTTGGCGTCGCGACGCGCATCGTCGCGTATTTTTTGCTCGCGCGGGCGGTTTTGTATGTGCGCTTGTGTGCAGGGACGGGCCCCGTATATCCCACGCACCCTTTCCGGGCATTTTCATGCGGAATAAGTGTAAATTAATTACAACTCCCACGCTAGCTGACACACAGGACCGTCGCGTCGATAAAGTCGATATTTAACACAGAAAGAAGGGCGAACGCCCGCTGCTCGTTCTTAAATTAAAAACCTCACCTCCGCTAAACTAATGGAAAATGCAGAATTGGAGTTATTTATTTGTTTTGTGTTATATTTCATAAAAAAAGTTTATTTGCCATCTTTCAATCCAAAGGCGGTGTGGGTCTATCAGTGACGGCTCGCGGGGTGACTCATAGTACGGCCGAGGTAGCAGAGGTGGCAATACAGATAGGTAGGGTCGGTTGCAGGCAGTGTTGCCACACGTTCGAAAACCAATTACCGTACCCGCGTACTCTGGAATACCGTACTTATTAATAAATTACCGTACACACATGTTAGATATGATAATTTATTAGGGTGTGGACTACGAGAAATACACACTTATAATGATGTAAACTTACGATGTAAGAGGTGAAGCGAAGGTTTAAAAAAAAATTACCGAAAATATCACATAAAAAACGTTTTCCCCCTTTTATAATCTCGTTCTATTGAATTATTTCGGGGATTTACATATTTTTCTACGAATTTGTTACATAAATCGACGCTAGATGTTCCTATCTGCTAATACACTGTTAACTATAAGGGCGAGATAGATTTTAATACTTCCCATAGGCAGTGTTGCCGGGTCAACGGAAAATCCTCTAGATCTGACGGATTTTGAATCCGCATTGCGGAGTAATAATTTTCGTTTTAGCGGCTGGCGGATTTTTTAACGGAATTGTGTTGAACAGTTGAGAAACCTAGCGTAATTCAATTTAAATTTTAACTTTATTTTCGAAACGTATATTTTACAAGAGAAAAGGCACATTAATTAAAAAAAAAATAACATTATCGAAAAATAAAGGTAGATGTTCTGTGAATATTCTAAAATATTTGAGGAACTCTTGTCATATCAGACTTTATTTTCTTTTCGATTTTGGTTTTGTTTAAGTGTTCAACATCTTAAAACAATCATTTTCAAAAATTTATAACTAACACAAATATTGACTAAGTTTCAAAAATCAAGATTAATTTTAAAGGTAAATGTATTATGATTGCATCAGAGTTTTTTATGAAATTCAATCATAGCTATATGTGTTTTTTTTCTAGATTTTCCTTGTTTAAAAATACGTTTTTAAAAATTGAAAAAGTGACACATTTCCAAAAATTCAAATTAGTTTTAAAGAAAGATACATTTGTTATTTATCCATGTTACAGTTTTCTTTTTGAAGGCATCTTTTGCATATTTCTACATCCTGGAAGTTTAAGTTGTTGCCATTGTTATTGGCACATTAAATAAATTAAATTAAATAGATGTTTTGTGAATATATGAAAGAAAAATCGATTTTTTGTCTTCAACAGCTTTAAATATTAATTTTCAAAAATTAATCTCACGCAAAAATTGACACATTTTCAAAAGTCTAAGTTGATTCTAAAGGCAGATGTTTTGTGAATATACTTACTAAAATTTTTGAGAAATTCTATATCACTTTTTTTTTGTTCGGCAACTTAAAACGTTAATTTTCAAATATTCAAAACTGAAAAAGTGACGCATTTTCAAAAATTACAGTAAGTTTTAAAGGAAGATGTGTATTAAAAAAATGATTTTTTATTCAAGTCTTCGACAACTTTAAATATTAATTTTCAAAAATTCATAACACGCATTTTCAAAACTCAAAGTTAATTTTAAAGGTAAATACATTTCATAATGTATTGCATTAAACGTTTAAATAAATTCAATCATACCAGTATTTGTTTTTTATTTTTTCTTTGTTCAAATATTCGACAAATTAAAAAAACATCATTTTTAAACATTTATAACTCACAAATTTTCAAAAATTGAAGATAATTCAGATGTTTTGTGAATATACTCATTTTTTTTTATTTTTGATAAATTCTAGCATATCATCTAATAAATCAAGTGTCGGATATGACCAACCTACCAAAAATAACAATTTTCAACTGCCAAAAATGACAATTTTTAACGGCCAAAAAGGCCAATTTCAACTGCCAAAATTGACAATTTCTAACTGCCAAAAATGACAATTTCAACTGCCAAAAAGACCAATTTTCAAGTGTCAGAGACGACCATTTTAAGCTGCCAAAAATGACGATTTACAACTGCCAAAAGGCCAATTTTCAAGTGTCGGAAATGACTATTTTAAACTACCAAAAATGACAATTTTTAACTGCCAAAAAGGCGTTTTTTCAAGTGTCGGCAACGACCATTTTTAACTACCAAACGTGACAATTTTTAACTGCCAAAAAATGACAATTTTCAACTGCCAAAAATCACAATTTTCAACTGCCAAGAAGGCTAATTTTTAACCACGAAAAAAAATGATAATTTTCAACTGCCAAAAAGGCTAATTTTTAACCACGAAAAAGGCCAATTTTCAGGTGTCGGAAACGACCATTTTAAGCTGCCAAAAATGACAATTTTCAACTGCCAAAAATGACAATTTTCAACTGCAAAAAAGGCCAATTTTCAAGTGTCGGCAAGGACCATTTTGAACTGGCAAAAATGACAATTTTTAACTGCCAAAAATAACAATTTTCAACTGCCAAAAATGACAATTTTTAACTGCCAAAAAGGCCAATTTTCAAGTGTCGGAAACGATCATTTGTAACTGCCAAAAATTACAATTTTCAACTGCCAAAATTGACAATTTCTAACTGCCAAAAATGATAATTTTAACTGCCAAAAAAACCAATTTTCAATTGTCAGAGACGACCATTTTAAGCTGCCAAAAATGACGATTTACAACTGCCAAAAGGCCAATTTTCAAGTGTCGGAAACGACTATTTTAAACTGCCAAAAATGACAATTTTTAACTGCCAAAAAGGCGTTTTTTCAAGTGTTGGCAACGACCATTTTTAACTGCCAAACGTGACTATTTTTAACTGCCAAAAAATGACAATTTTCAACTGCCAAAAATGACAATTTTCAACTGCCGAAAAGGCTAATTTTTAACCACGAACAAAATGACAATTTTCAACTGCCAAAAAGGCTAATTTTTAACCACGAAAAAGGCCAATTTTCAGGTGTCGGAAACGACCATTTTAAGCTGCCAAAAATGACAATTTTCAACTGCCAAAAATGACAATTTTCAACTGCAAAAAAGGCCAATTTTCAAGTGTCGACAACGACCATTTTTAACTGGCAAAAATGACAATTTTTAACTGCCAAAAATGACAATTTCAACTGCCAAAAATGACAATTAAAAAGCCAAAAATTAACACATTTTCAAAAATGAAAGTTTTTTTGAAGGTACATAAATATGTTAAGAAAGCATCGGACTTTTTAAAGAATTCAATCATATCGATATTATTTTATTTTTCCAATTTTTCTTTGTTTATATATTACGACCAAGTTTCAAAAATTCATAACTCACGCTGAAATTGGCAGAGTTAGTTAGTTTTAAAGGTAAATGTTTTGTAAAGACATCAAAATTTTTGAGGAATTAGTATTATATCAGTATTTATTTTTTAGCCAAAATATTAATTTTCAAAAATTCATAACTCGCGCAAAAATCGATACAATTTCACAAATCAAGGTTAATTTGAAAGGTAAATGAATTATGATAGTTTTTAAGAAATTCAATCATATCGATATGATTTTTTTTTAAATATTTGACCACTTAAAATTCATTTAAAAAAAATTATAACTCAAAAATCTAAATTGATGTTAAATCTTGTGGCTATATTAAAAATTTCGAGCATTTGAGTATTTATTTTCTCTAAATTTGTTCAATAGTTCGTCAACTTACAAAAAATAATTTTCAAAAAATCATAACTCGGGGAGAAATTGGCGAATTTGCAAAAATTTAAGTGAGTTGTAAAGAAAAACTATTTTAAAATGTTTGTGGAGTTCAATTATATTACTATTTATTTGTTTTAGATTTTTTTTGTACGTCTTCAACAACTAACAATATTAATTTTCAAAAATTCACAACTAACACAAAAATTGACTCAGTTTCAAAAATCAAGGTTAATTTTAAAGGTAAATTGCAAACGAGTATTTTTATGGAATTAAATCATAGGGATATGATTTTTTTGAAAATTACCGTATATTTGTGTACGGTTTTAACATTTGGACCGTATACCGTACTTTCGCTCAGAATACCGTACAAGTACGGTAATTACCGTACGTATGGCAACACTGGTTGCAGGTGACAGCGCCCATCTGTATTACCACCTCTGCTACCTCGGCCGGGGTCAACCCTCTCTGGGCGAAAATTTAAAATGCCCGCAAATTCCGCCCATCCCTACTATACCTACCCATGAAACGGCGATGATTTCCGATGTTTCACTTGGACGGACGGCGTGGCCCACGGCAGGGTGGGTAAACACGTGAAATGTGGCCATGCGGGTCTAAAATCAGGCAACTAGTCACTTGTAAACCCTTAAATCTAATGAGTCATAAGTCTAAACTATTACAGCGTATAAATTCGACTGTTTTTAACTGATTATTTTCAAATGAAAAGTCTTCGGGCTTATCCGCCTAAAACTAACGTTCCTTGCCCCGCCGAGGGGTAAAAATATTCGTCTCGGCTATACCATGAGTGACCTCGCAAACCGTCTCTATTCCACATTTCAATCTGTTAAACTAAATAGAGAATTTCACGAGAGTAAAGAAATTATAAAAAATAAAATAAAGATATGTAGTTTTGCAAATTCTCTGGGTTTGGCGATTAAGTTTTGCTTAATTTACAGACTATACTTTTTCATAGTGGATCCGTGCCTTTTTTTATTCTCGGTAATATGTCGCTGCCAAGAAGTTATGAATTATTTATAAAGAGTATTTCGTGCGGGGTTTCGTTGGCGGGTAACGAGCGCGGGAGCTCCGTGAATTTGCGAGAAAAAAAGTGAACGTTTTAATGATTTCAATTGGAAAAATCGGCGCCGCGTGACGTTCGGGCTTGACACTGCGGCCCCAAACTCTTTCGCCGCAGGGAAATCTCGCGCCCGGCTCCCGCCGCCGCCCTCACCCCTGTCGCCGCTGCCGCCCCTGCCCCCGCCACCGCCGCCACCCCCCGGCTGACTCCCGCACTTATCCGGCGGCGCCCTCGTCCCGGCGTTCGCCTCATTTAAGGGGTGAAACGATGGACCCATATTTCGTCCCCTATAATAAGACGCCTCTACAAATCATCCCCCTTCCCGGCATATTGCCGGAGCACCTAACTGCAGCCGACCAAGCGTCACGCTTTATAAACCACCTTTCAATCCAATCACCAATATATGATGAATCGTGTACTATTAATTAGTTGGTTGTTTTTCTATCCACCGTATCCGGCTTGAGATATATATATATATATATATATATACAATTTTTTTTCTACTTTGGATTAATAATCGGCTTATTGTTATATCAAAAACGGTAAAACAATGAGATTTTTATTTTATAGTTTTTGCTCATTATTTGACTACTAAATTTTAGTCGCGATTGACAGTACGTAAACGTGACAGGTGTCGATATCAAAATGGAAAATTGCCATTGACGATAATTCATAGGATAATTAGAACGCTCCAATGCGTTACATACTGAAAAGGTTCGATGCATTCGAATGCATATTGAGGGGTTCCTTAAAAAACGGAGGCGTAATATTGTTCAATTTTTACCGGCGTGGAAAACGTAGGAACTCGGTGACAATCGAACGGGCGCGCGCATAAATTCATCAAAGCGCTCGGCGACGTATCACGGCTCTGGTTTCATACTCTGGTGAAAAGTTTGTAATTTATTATAACTTTGTTAGCAAAACGAATGCACGGAAGAAACAGCAAGGGCACAATGTATGTTTTATTCGCAGCGAAAAAGAGGCGCTTTTGTCGGTGTTTTTGTTCGTTGTGGATTTTTAATTGGCGCCGATCGATATTGATGATGATGGTTTGTGGAGGGCGACCAAATGGTCGCAGCGCTTAGACCATTCGTTGGTCCTTTGTACTGCCTCCTGAGCCCTACTCCTCAAGCCAACCTAAACTTCTTGTGAAGTCAAGTAGTTGCCCAGTTGTGACCAATCTAGCCACTCCTCTCCGAAAACGGACCACCTAAGTTGTTTGAGTGATTCGCATTTACACAGGATGTGTCTTAGTGTCTCCTCTTCTTGCTCGCATTTCCGACATAGGGGGTCTTTTACCACCCCTATGTTATGGAGGTGCTTGTTTAGTTTGCAGTGCCCAGTAAGTGTACCGACTAGCAACCGCAAACTACTTCTTGGTAATTCAATGTATTTCCTGCTCAGCTTCGGTATTGGTGAGTGGATGAATTTTTTGGCGACCACATACTTATCAGTCTGTAGCCATTCCTTTTTGTGTTCTTCAAGAGAGTTTCCTTTAAGTATTTGGGAGACAGTGAGTGGTGCCAGTGGCAAAGCCTTAGAGTCTTCCCTTTTCAGGGCAGCCCTTTTGGCTAGCCTATCGGCCCGGTCGTTCCCTTCATTATTTGAATATCCCTTAATCCAGGATATTGTGACTCTGTTGGTTGCGGCGAGTTTGTCTAAAGCTTGCTTACACTCCAGTATTATGTGCTGGCCACCCTCGGTCTCGATAGCGCAGCTATGCTTGATTTGCTGTCAGTGAGGAACAAAATGGATTTGTTCGAGACTGCCAGTTCCGATAGTTTCCGAGCACCTTCAAGTATCCCGAAAAGTTCCGTTTGAGTAATCGTCGCATTCCTACCTAGGGGGATGCTGAGACTGAGGTCAGGTTCCTGGCAATAGATGCCTGCCCCTGCGCCTTCATGATTCTTGGCCCCGTCGGTATAGACGATGATTTCTGGTTTGTCATTAATCTGATCTTTTATTTCGTATTGCCGTTTAAACAAGTGTCTCGGTAGGACACTGTTGAGGGATTCTTTGAGTTCAGGCATGGTTAATCCCGTCTCTCTCAATATTTTCCCTGTGGACATCCTTTTGTGGCAGCTACTGTTTGGCTTTCTTTACCTATTGAGGCAGTTACAGTTCTATTCCTTAGCATGGCCCCGACCCATCCAATGATGGTTGTGGGGACTGCGTGTTTGTTTAGACCCTGTTCTATGTTGGCGTAGGAGACTTTGTCAAAAGCCCCCTCGATGTCTATGAAGGCTCCTAGGGCTGACTGTTTGTTTGCCAGCGATTCTTCAATCCTGCATACCACATGATGAAGGGCCGACTCAGTCGATTTGCCTGGCCTGTAGGCGTGTTGGCTTGGGTGCAGTTTGCTGTTCAAGCAGCACTGCTCCCTGATGTAGTTGTCGCACAGCCTCTCTAGGGTCTTTAGAAGAAAAGACATGAGGCTGATTGGTCTGAATGATTTGACTGCCGTGTAGTCAGTTTTGCCTGATTTGGGAATACAAATCACTCTGGCTTCCCTCCATAGTCTCGGTACGTACTGCATTGCAATACATGCCCGAAACAGTCTGCACAGTAGCGGCAGTATCTGCTCCAGGCCCCACTGTAGTAGGGCAGGATACACACACCGTCCGGTCCTGGCGATTTGAAAGGGGAGAATGATTTTATTGCCCATTCTATTTTGCTTTCTGTGATGATTTCCATGCTCATATTCTAGTCCTCCGCTGTGGGGAGGTATTCTGGGTCATTTTGATGGTTTGCATCAGAACCGCTTTTGGAGTCAGGAAAGTGTGACTTCAGAAGCAGACTTAGGGATTCTCGGAGGTTAGCAGTATAGGTGCAGTCCTCCTTTTTGAAGATGCCTGGTTGTGCACTACGGCATCCAGATAGTATTTTCTTGGTGCGGGCTGTTTCCGATACTTTAAGTTAATGCCCTCACAGAAGTTATGCCATGAGGCCCTTTGGTTTCTTCTGAGGGTCATTTTAAAGTCCCTCTGGGTTCTCTTGAATGTGGCCCAGTCCTCCTTAAGTCGGGAGTTCTTGGCTTTGTTAAAGGTCTGGCCTTTTTTGTTCGAGCTCTGGGCACCACCAGGGAGGTTTGGCAGATGTGCCTGCCATCGTGGCGGGGCAGGCCTCGTGGAAAGAGTCTATAAGGCTGGTCTGTAATTTCAGAGACAGTCTCTCAACCGCCTCTCTGTTTACAGGGTCCTGCCTGAAGACGTCCTCTTCTAGATGTTTGGATAGGCAGTTGTTGAACAGTTCCGTATCCGTTCTTCTTGGGTTTCGAACCAGGATTCGTTCCACGGTCGTAACTCCTATACTGAAGCAGATCCATCTGTGATCCGAGAAAGACACGTCTTGGTGGACGCGCCAGTTCTCTATCTGCTTTGCTGTGTTCGCATTTGCGAGGGTGATGTCTATGACCTCTTGTCTAGTGGGGGTCACGAAGGTAGGTTCGCGACCCCTTTTCACTATCTCTAGGGTCGTGGTTGAGAGGTACTCTAGAAGAGATTCTCCTCTGTGGTTGGTGTCGCTGCTGCCCCACACTATGTGTTGAGCATTGGCGTCACACCCTATTATCAGATCTAGTTTGCCGTCCTCACAGTGTTTGATGAGTGCCGCCATCTCCTTTGTGGGGGGAGGGGCCTCACTGTCGTACGGAAGGTAAGCAGATGCCAGGATCAGGGTCCTGCCCTCAGCACCCTCCACACTGACCACTGCGAGGTCCGGTGAGCTTAGTTGTGGTAGGAACACGCACTGCACATTCTTAGGAGTGTAGATACATGTTCTTGGCTTAGTGGAGTTGAAATAATTCACCTTACCTTTTAGAGTGCCCATTCCGGCAACCCTTTCGCTTGTTAGCCAGGGTTCCTGTATGAGGGCTATGTTATCCTCGTGGTTGTGTAGATGTTGGCACAAGTGCGCCACAGCCATCTTGCAATGTCGGAGGTTAATTTGTATGATATTGAGTTTGCCTGTAACGGGTAAGTCAATTTCTTGGTTGTGTGGTTAGTACTTAGTTGCTAATAAGCAAAAAGAGACTTACCTTTCTGTGTTTCCCGGTCCGTCCTGATCTAGCCTCGGACTTGGGGTTCTGGTTACTGGGAAGCATCCCGGGCGACTGCTGCGGTCTCCATGGGAGGGTCCTCAACGGTCTGCGGGGTGTCTTCCTTTTCTTCTGGCTGCTTCAGGTGAAGGGTCACTTTCCCCAGGCCATACCATAGTTGGCATTTTCCTTGGGGGTGCTTGCCCTTCAGCAGCTCGATTTCTTGAAGCGGTATCCCGAACACCACCAGGATGCCGTCTACTTTTTGTTCGTGGTGGAAAATGCACCACTTGGCTGTTTGGGCCTCTCTGTTCTGGACGCCCAGGCAGGTCAAGGCTTCATCCTTGTCCTGTGCATTGGGCAGGCAGGCTGAAGCTTTTACTAGCCTGGGCAGGCTGTCAACCTGCACCACTGCCAGTTTGGCTCCCACCTAGAGAGGTCCAAGTCCGTTGACCGTTTCCTAGAGCCATCTCAAGGAATCGGTGTCCGCGCAGGTGATACGCAGTATCTCCCCCGAGTAGGACCACCTGGAGAAGTGTGGCGCGACCGTGCTGGTCGGGTCCACTCCCAGGATTGCCCTCATGAGGGAGTCGCGTACCACCTTCTCCTGTTCCTCCTTTAGTTTGCCTAGGAGGTTACTTTTGTCGACGATGGCCATCTGCAGGTGTCTGTTGATGGCCTCCGTGTATGACTTGGGCTTGGAGGTTGTGTCTCTGGGTTTCTTCCTGGGGTTGAGCCCAGGCGACTTCCCAGAGTCGTCCGACCTGTTTTGCTTCTTTGTGGGGGGGGGACGGTTTGCTTGACTTTTCCCGGCAAAGGGCCTTGCTTGGTAGAAGGGCCCTTTTTGGGGATCGGTCTGCTGCCGTCGCCCCCTTTGGTATTATTTTGGGGGGGAAGCTGCTGTGACTTGTGCCACTCGTCCCTGGCTGCCCTTCTTGGGGGCTTGCCTTGGAGCTCGTGGTGGCCCGTTCCACAGTGGAGGCTTTCTTGCCAGCCCCCTTCAGCTTCTTCCTCCTTTTCTTTTCAGCCCCGCAGAGCTGTTTCCTCACCCTCACGCGAGGCGCCGCCCCAGTGTCCTTGTCAGGGACAGCCAGTTGGCCGGTCCTGAGCAGGGGGGACTGGTGCAGTGCACTCACGATGTGGTGGCTTAGTGTTGGTGGTGGGCCACCCGAAAGCGAGCCCACCAGGGTTGTTGTTTTAGGACAGTCGGTGGATGACGGTCGGTGGGTGCCCGCCCGAGCACACCCGTCTCCGACCGGAACTGGAGTTCCGAGCTCCTGCTCCGTAATCTTTTCATTTGTGGTGTCCATTCATGAGAAGAAAATGTTTGGTTTGTTCGGGTGTCCTTCCCTAGAAGGGTTGCCTTCACTGCGGCTGGGAGCCCCTTCTGTCCCATGTTGCGTGCTGCTTAGTCAGATCCATCAGCTACGTCTTTCCCAGCATGGGTGGCCCTGCCGGGAGCTAACGCTCCCGCTGGTGTAGCACTTACGATCATCTGGATACGCAAGCCCCCCCACCACGTCAAGGTGAGCACACACGGAGGAGGATCGATATTAGTGTGGTTCTTATTTTAGAAGTATGTAAAAATCAACGGGACAATTTGTTCATATAGATAAAAAAACTAACAACTGCAGTGGCGGCTGGTGTAACATTTTGAGGGTAGAGCCACTTAGCATATGATATATGCCTTCTTTTTGAGGGAAAAAATTAAGATTATTGAAATTTAAAACCTTTACCTAAATGTTTAATTTGCATTTTTTCCTCGATAGTATAAGACCAAAAAGGCTTATTATGTAATTAACCTATTTAATATGAAATACGACCAACAAGTGCACATCGCAGAATTTATTTAGCTCCAAATACACGTACAGAACGGCTCATATTTCGATTCAGCACAAACAACGTTGCATCAAAAAAGTGTTGTTATGGCATTGTAGTGTAATTGTATGTATATACAGTTACTACTTTATTTATCTCCAATTTATTAAAGGTTTTTATACAAGAATAATTAGCGTGTGTTCACAAGTAATATTTTTCTCGTCTAGTTGTTTATTTTCCTCTCTATAGTAACCGAACGTCACGGCTACCCGTGATCCTCATTTTCGTTTTCCAATTCCGGTCCTGGCAGTCACCACACCACTCCCCGTCTAAAAGAGGCTACGGAAGGAAACAGTACAAGAGAAGGATACGTGTTTGTGAGACGTGGAAGGTTTAGAAGAATATTTGTTATGTTTTAGAATTGAACGAGGAAAAACAGAAAGGTTGGTGGTGTTTTGGGTATTTTCTACTGAAGTGGCCGAAATAATGGAAATATATCCAGGTTTGAATCGGTCGATAGAAACATTGTTCTGTTTACTGTCAATTTCAATTGTATAGAAATTTAAATTTCGATTTAAAATTTTGAACTACGAAACTACGATTTTTTTTGCGAGGACGCATGGGTGCGATACGTTTTTGATACAATCCCGGTGGACGAACACATGTGTGCAATTTTTTAAGTCGGCAGGAACATAATTCCTGCGAGTGGATGGCCGCGCCGCTGCAGGACCAAGTATCTGCATATTGTCCCTCAGGTCGTCGAGAAATTTTGAACCAGAAGGAATCTTTTTACGCGCGAAATTTGAAAATATAAAATCGCCCGGCAACCGTAATGTCTTGTAGATGAACTCTGCAGTTGTCGCCAAAAGAGATGATTTAAAAACTGTCCGGAGTCCTAGGAGAATTAAAGGGAGTTGGGTTACCCAGTTCTTAGGATCATTGCTCATTCGGATTGAGTCTGATTTGGCGGTTGAGCCGCTTTACCAGGCTGTTTCATTGCAGATGTAGGTGGTTGTGGATTTGTGTTGGATACTAAAAGTCCTGCAGAATTCCTTCCAAGAGTTGGACTGGCACTGCCGACCCCGGTCAGTAATGACCGTAGATGGTGTTCCAAAACGTGCAATCCAAACACTCAAAAATGCTTGTGCAACGTAATCTGCAGTAATTTCAGTAAGAGGAATTACTTCTGGCCAACGCGTAAAGCGATCAATGTAGACTAGAAGGTATCTGAAATTGTCACAAACAGGTAATTATGTCGATATGGATGTCGGTGAATCGGTCATCCGGTTCTGGAAATTTCGCAATGGGTGACACAGTGTGGCGATAAATTTTGTTCTTCTGGCACTTCAAACAGGACTTGACGAATAGTGCAATGACGTGGTTCATCCGCGGCTACACGTAACGTGCTGCTACGAGACCTCTCAATGCACGAGTACCCGAATGTGTGTGTTCATGAAGTGAACGAAGAACTTCCTGCCGCATTGCAGGAGGAACATAGGGTCGTGGTGATGCTAGAGACGTGTCTACGTAGTCCACGTGTTAGAGTCGGCCGGAATGAACTGTTCCAGTTTGAGGGCAGTAGTGCCACTACCCAGAAGAGATTTAAGTTCCACATCTTCAGATTACAATTTTTTCAGTTGGTTGAGGTCTAAAGCATTAATTTCGACTCGCGACAGTGTGTCAGCCACATTGTTGTCCTTTCCAGGGATGTGCCTGATGTCAGATGTAGTTCAAGTATCTGTGCTCTCTTCCTGAAAACGATCTGAGAACAGTATAAACGGTAAATTCTCTACCTTCGAGATAATATTTGAACTTTTTAATTGCCAAATATACGGCTAACAATTCACGGCCGAACGTGTGCTGTATTTGCGTTCTGTCGGAGTGAAAGCATTAGAAAAGAAATATAGCGGTTGTTGAACGCCAAATTTATGCTTCTGCTGCAAAACCGCGCCAGTAGAGGGGGAGCTTGCGTCTACCATGATGCTTAACTCCGCAACAAGATCTGGAAGTGCGAGCATGGCAGAGTTGGCCAATGCGGCCTTAGTTGCCGAAAACGCGTATAATGCAGATTGATTCCAGATCAATGGTTTGTTACGAGGAGTTGTTGCAGCAAGTGGATTCAGCGGTGACAATATGCTCGAGCATGATTTTACGAAAGGGTGATAAAAATTGATCATGCCGAGGAAACGTTGGACTGCTTTTAGGCCAGCGGGTTGAGGGAAAGACAAGATGGCATCCACCTTGCACTGCAGAGGTTTTATCCCTTCACCACTAATGCTGTGACCTAAGAAACTTAATTTAGGTTGGCCGAAAACGCATTTATTAGGGTTAATTTTTATACCAAATGATATCAACCGCTGAAAAATTTGGAAAAGGTGACGATCATGTTCGCGTTCGTTTTTACTAAAAACGAGTATGTCATCAATGTACGCGAAAACAAAATGGTAGTCCGCGTAAAACCGAATCTATAGACCTTTGAAAGGTTTGAGCGGCGTTTCTAAGGCCAAAACTCATCCTGGTGTACTCGAATAGTCCGAAAGGTGTTGTGATTGCCGTTTTCGGTATATCAGTAGGATGCATTGGAATTAGGTGGTATGCCTTGACCAAATCGATTTTAGAAAATAACGAGCAACCACAACAGTTATTTGCAAACTCGTGAAGAAGAGGCAAGGGATTGTTACCCTGTTTAAGCCACGGTAGTCTCCGCAGAGGCGCCAAGTACCGTCTGGTTGCGTAACCATGTGCAATGGCGTAGCCCAGGAATTTACCGAAGGCTGTAGGAAACCGAGTTTGATGAGTTTGTCAAACTCGTTCCTAGCCGCTTGCTACTTTTGTGGTGCCAACCTGCGGGGCTTGGCAAAAACAGGGGGACCCGTGGTCGTGATGTGATGCACAACATCATGCCTCACGGGTTCTGAAAGATTAAATGGTGATGTTAAACCAGGAAATTGCTGAAGTAATTTTGATTAAGGTGAATTTTGAGTCGGCAATGAATTTAGTTCTGTTGGGCCGAATGCATCTCTCAATAATTTATTATGGGCAATGTCAACAATGATGTTGAAATGAACAGTAGAGTATATTACTTACAGAGTATAGTAGAGTGTCCCTAAATAATGATTTGATAGGTCAATATGGTATGGCAGTATGAGAAATAGGCCAAGCTTAAAATGGCCATACTTATAATATTTTGCAGGTTTCTTTATAAAAAATTGTTTTATTAATTTTCTTTGGCAAATTCCTCACCCTGAATTGCTGATATGGAACCCGAGAAATTTGGCTGGCTGATTCCCGTTTCCATCAATTATTCCTAAACAAATACTTTACTAGATACTACTTAAGCTAAGAAATGCCTAAACTAGTACTTTACATAAATTCGGTTTCACCATGGCAGCCATTGCTTCATTGTAGTAACATAACCTCACTCGTTTTATTCCTTGCGTTTATGTTTTCAATCATTGATTTATTTATGGAATTATTATTTTTAACTAGTGCCCCCATCAATCGCAAAGAAGATCGAAGAAGAATTATAGCTAGGACATTAAAGGTGGGAAGTGAAAAAAAATAGAAATTAAATTAATGGTGTCAGAAAATAAGCGGGCCCAAGAGCTAGAAGAATTAGAGAAGAAGGAGTTGAAGATGAATATTAAATTAAATAAATTATTTTAGAAAAATTGAGAAGTAAGACAACTTTATTTTGCATTTAAATATGAATTTATTATTCTGACCCCAAAAATTCCGGTTCGTCGGTCATCTTCTTCATCTGAATCTGAATCAAATAGATTTAAATGTTCAATAAATCCATTACAATTAGTGTGGCCCCGTGTAACAGACCAACGTAATCTAAGCAGTGGCGGCTCGTGAAACATTTTAATGGTAGAGCCACTTAGCATAGAATATATCCCACCGTCTCCTTTTTGAAAAATAAAAAAAAAACGATCATTGAAATTGCAAACCTTTACTTGTTGCGGAAGCATTCATTAAATTAAATAAAGACGAAAAGTAGCGTGCATATGCAGGGTGTTAAAAAAGAGTGTAAAATATTTAAGGGGGTAGTACTATGAACCAAAATAAACAAAAAGTCTTAACAAACATGGGTCCTCAAAGTAACGGTTTCGGAGATAGGGAAGATTATTTTTGTTTGAAACATTTCCAACCAGGCGCGACATCTTTGTTTGAAAGATATTCGAACTCTTCTAAAACACCCTCATTGGATCGAATTTGTAGGTAGTTTTGATTAATTCTCAGCTCCTCGAGACTATTTATAGGAGTACAATAGACTAATGATTCTCTTACGGCAATAGAAAAATGAGTCGGAGCACCATCATGCTGGAGCCAGAGGAATGTCGTCCAAAAGATCAAAGATTGTGTTCTGCAGAAAGTTTAGGTAAGCAGCGCCTGCTAATCGGTTTGGTCAAACAATATCCATACATGTTTATATCACAAAACATCAGCCAACTATGATAAGAAAATGCGAGTTTTTGCAGAATAAAAAAGGAGGTAAAAAAGATTAACATTCCATATCTCGAAACCGTTACTTTAAAGACGAACCCATGTTTATTAAGACTTTTCTATTTATTTTAGTTCATCCTTCTACCCCCTTAAATAGTTTACACTATTTTTTTTATTCCACAAAATTACAAATATTCATTTAATCTATAACACCGTTCGTTCTTCATCCACGTTAAAAAATAAACGGAATTCAATTAAACGACGAATTTTATTTTGTAACCTTATCTTAAGAGTGCAATACTTTAAAAATTTGAAAACTCTATTTTTGGTTAAAAAAAACGGAAAACAATTACAAGGCGAATTTATTTTTTGATCTTATCTACGTACTGAAATAATTTGCAAAATTTGTCCTTTCGTTCAAGAGTTATCCTCAAAAAAAAAAAAACAGAAAACAATGTACAATCGTGATAGTTTAAAAATGACAAGCTGAAATTGTCGCAACTATGTTTACTACTCCAAGTTAATAAAGTGTTACCAACAAAGTTATTCGTTTTATTTAAATTATTCAAAATGTATCACGAAGTGAAAGCCTCCACAATTACTTATTTAGAAAACAAATGAACTAAAAAATTATTTTTTGTCTTATTCAGCGAACACTTTGTACCAAATTTGAAGATGAATTATTTTTTTGGTTCTGTCTACATTTATTCGACAAGTACAATACTTTTCGGGAATGCTTTTTAAAATCGGCTATTTTGCTTAAGAGTTATCAAAACCACAGAACAATTGAACAACGATTTTGTTTTATGTATCTGCAATACTTTAAAGAATGATCAAAATCCTGTTAGACTCTCTATTACCAGAAAACAACTGAACGACATATTTCTTTTTTTTTGTCTTATCTGCATCTATTCGATGAGTACATCACTTTGCTGAAAGAAGTTGCTAAATTTAGTCATCCGTTCAAAAGTTATTCTCTAAAACCCAAAAAGCAATTGAACAACGAATTTCATTTTTTTGGTTCTATCTACATCTTTCGGATGAATATAAGAGTTTGCTCGAAGAATTTTACAATTCTGGTCATCAGTTAAAAAGTTATCTTTAAAAAATGGTGATATGGCCATCATGTTTCTTTCTCCGATTTGATATTATAATAGTTGTTTATATTTATACTTATTAAATCGAAGAAAGTAACATGATGGCCACATCACCTTTTTTTTCAGAAATTGTTGAAATCATCTCCAGGGACCTCAAAACGGATATTTCCATTAAAAATAATTTGAAAACATTTTCACGACACAATACTTCCTCGTACTTTGCAACGAAGAACGTGAAAACCGGAAATTAATTTAACAACAAATTTATTTTTTTAACCTACACACTTTGCTAAAAGAATTTGAAAACTCATTTAAGAGTTATCCTCAATGTTTTATTTTGCTGGAAGAATTTTTAAAATCAGTTTATCGGGGGTAATACCACAAAAAGTTTAATTTGGCCTGATAAATGTTATTTGTTTGCACAAGCCATTGAATCGACACAAATTTCGAGAATGAATTGAGATGGACAAATTTTTACCTAATCTCAATTCATTCAAGAAATTTGCGATGAAATGACGAGTGCTTAAAATCCTGCTGAAATTATAACCGCGAGTGGTATTTGTTGAGATAATTTAGCGAATAAGAACTATATACAGGGTGTTCAATTTAAGTGAAGACATTGAAATATCTCGAAAACTACACATCGAATAAAAAATATATAATTCAAATTCGTTCGCCTCGGAGAGGGACAACTAATGATACGAAACTCGCCCCACTACCCTCAACCCTCTAGGTGGTAGGGGGTAAGAAATAGAAAAGTTAAATAGGAACCCCCATTTTTTGTACGGATTTGAATACTCCGGAAAAAAATAAGAAAGTTTTATCTGTTTTTTTTGTATTCGTGACAGACGACGTTATAACACAGCTCCACAAAAAAAAGTCCGGATCTGTAGATCAGACATGTGTATTCTTATGTATTTTTCACCGCTGAATCCGAATCCGGGGTTAGAAAAAGGCCTACAGAGGCCGAAAATGGCCGCTATTTTAAATGCACCTTTTTATACATGAGTTGAATTATCCTCAAAAAATATTTCAATTGAACGCCGCATTTAATTTTCTATCCGATGGGTAGAACACTTTGCTGAATTGATTTTTAAAATCTGGTCGTCCTTACAAACAAACGAAGGACGAATTTATTTTTTGTTTTTATCTGCATCTATTCGATGAAAACAATACTTTGTTAGGAGAATTTTCAAATTCTGCTCGTTCGTTCGAAGGTCATCCTTAAAAAAAATTAAAAACAGTGTTTTTATAATTAATAAAAAAAATCTGGCGAGCTTGAAATTTGAGGTAGTGCCATGGCTCCTTGGCTCTACATAACGAGCCGCCCCTGAATCTAAGTCTTTATTCCCCGATGCCATCCAGCCAACCCACGGTATTGACAAACACCAGGTCTGCACCAAGAGGGATGTTTTATTATAGAGATGGCTGAATTCTTCAAGAATACTTTAAGAGTACATATTCGGTGGTCGGCTCTTCAGCTTCACACTCTCTATAGAGGGAACAGGGGCAGAGGCCCATTCTGTTTAAGTGCTTCCTTAGATTGGAGTACCCAGTTAGAAGTCCCACGATTTTTCGTAGGTTCCCCTTGGATAGTTGCAAATCTTGGAGTTCATCAAGATTCAATCTTTTACTACCCTGCAGCTAGGCTTGTCATTTCATCGATCTTCGTGATGTTTAGTCGATGTGTCTCTTAATGAGGATATTATGTCTGACAGAGAGGGTGACAAGTCGAGTTCCGGCCTGAAAGTGGGGCGTCTGGAAGATTTTCTTGCCAGTCCATCAGCTATCTTGTTCCCTTTACTTTTTATTGAGTCTTTTTATCCAGCACAAGGTTACCTAGTTATCGTTTGTCACTCTCTATAGGGCCATTCAACATTCCAACGTTAGTGCTGAGTAGATTTTGTATCGACTGGAAGTTAGCCATAAATTTCAGCCACGAATCCGGTGCATCCACCATTTTTGCCTTTAGTAAATTTCCAAGTTTTCTCTACTAATTTACAGACAATCGATTTAGCCCGATTTTCCATAAGACATCTATCGAAACATGGTCAATTTTCAAAAAATCAAAAGTCATCGTTAGGCGAAGTTTAGGTTCGATATTTTTGGCCACAAATGTTCCATGGGCCTTTGTTTACAATATTTAGGCTCTTATATGACACATATTCTTCATTTTTGTTTAAATAATTATTTACCCAGACACTTTTACAAAATTTCGTCAATTTTCAAAAAATCAAAAGTCATCGTTAGGCGTAGTTTAGGTTCGATATTTTTGGCCATAAATGTTCCATGGGCCTTTGTTTACAATATCTAGGCTTAAAAAATGACACATATTCTTCATTTTTGTTTAAATAATTATTTACCCAGACACTTTTACGAAATTTCGTCAATTTTAAAAAAATCAAAGGTCATCGTTAGGCGTAGTTTAGGTTCGATATTTTCGGCCATAAATGTTCCATAGGGTTTTGTTTACAATATTTAGGCTTAAAAAAATGACACATATTCTTCATTTTAGTTTAAATAATTATTTACCCAGACACTTTTACGAAATTTCATCAATTTTCAAAAAATCAAAGGTCATCGTTAGGCGCAGTTTAGGTTCGATGTTTTCGGCCACAAATGTTCCATAGGGTTTTTTTTACAATATTTAAGCTTAAAAAAATGACACATATTCTTCATTTTTGTTTAAATAATTATTTACCCAGACACTTTTACGAAATTTCGTCAATTTTCAAAAAATCAAAAGTTATCGTTAGGCGTAGTTTAGGTTCGCTATTTTCGGCCATAAATGTTCCATGGGCCTTTGTTTACAATATTTAAGCTTAAAAAATGGCACATATTCTTCATTTTTGTTTAAATAATTATTTACCCAGGCACTTTTACAAAATTTCGTCAATTTTCAAAAAATCAAAGGTCATCGTTAGGCGTAATTTAGGTTCAATATTTTCGGCCATAAATCTTCCATGGGCCTTTGTTTACAATATTTAGGCTTAAAAAAATGACACATATTCTTCATTTTTGTTTAAATAATTATTTACCCAAACACTTTTACGAAATATCGTTAATTTTCAAAAAATCAAAAGTCATCGTTAGGCGTAGTTTAGGTTCGATATTTTCGGCCATAAATGTTCCATGGGCCTTTATTTACAATATTTAGGTTTAAAAAATGGCACATATTCTTCATTTTTGTTTAAATAATTATTTACCCAGACACTTTTACAAAATTTCGTCAATTTTCAAAAAATCAAAGGTCATCGTTAGGCGTAATTTAGGTTCAATATTTTCGGCCAAAAATTTTCCATGGGCCTTTGTTTACAATATTTACGCTTAAAAAAATGACACATATTCTTCATTTTTGTTTAAATAATTATTTACCCAAACACTTTTACGAAATATCGTTAATTTTCAAAAAATCAAAAGTCATCGTTAGGCGTAGTTTAGGTTCGATATTTTTGGCCACAAATCTTCCATGGGCCTTTGTTTACAATATTTAGGCTTAAAAAAATGACACATATTCTTCATTTTTGTTTAAATAATTATTTACCCAAACACTTTTACGAAATATCGTTAATTTTCAAAAAATCAAAAGTCATCGTTAGGCGTAGTTTAGGTTCGATATTTTCGGCCACAAATCTTCCATGGGCCTTTGTTTACAATATTTAGGCTTAAAAAAATGACACATATTCTTCATTTTTGTTTAAATAATTATTTACCTAAACACTTTTACGAAATTTCGTCAATTTTCAAAAAATCAAGTCATCGTTAGGCGTAGTTTAGGTTCGATATTTTTGGCCACAAATCTTCCATGGGCCTTTGTTTACCATATTTAGGCTTAAAAAAATGACACATATTCTTCATTTTTGTTTAAATAATTATTTACCTAAACACTTTTACGAAATATCGTTAATTTTCAAAAAATCAAAAGTCATCGTTAGGCGTAGTTTAGGTTTGATATTTTCGTCCACAAATGTTCTATGGGCCTTTGTTTACAATATTGAAGCTTAAAAAATGACACATATTCTTCATTTTTGTTTAAATAATTATTTACCCAGACACTTTTACGAAATTTCGTCTATTTTCAAAAAATCAAAAGTCATCGTTAGGCGTAGTTTAGGTTCGATATTTTCGGCCAGAAATGTTCCATGGGCCTTTGTTTACAATATTTAGGCTTAAAAAATGACACATATTCTTCATTTTTGTTTAAATAATTATTTACCCAGACACTTTTACGAAATGTCGTCAATTTTCAAAAAATCAAAAGTTATCGTTAGGCGTAGTTTAGGTTCGCTATTTTCGGCCATAAATGTTCCATGGGCCTTTGTTTACAATATTTAGGCTTAAAAAATGGCACATATTCTTCATTTTTGTTTAAATAATTATTTACCCAGGCACTTTTACAAAATTTCGTCAATTTTCAAAAAATCAAAGGTCATCGTTAGGCGTAATTTAGGTTCAATATTTTCGGCCACAAATCTTCCATGGGCCTTTGTTTACAATATTTAGGCTTAAAAAAATGACACATATTCTTCATTTTTGTTTAAATAATTATTTACCCAAACACTTTTACGAAATATCGTTAATTTTCAAAAAATCAAAAGTCATCGTTAGGCGTAGTTTAGGTTCGATATTTTTGGCCACAAATCTTCCATGGGCCTTTGTTTACAATATTTAGGCTTAAAAAAATGACACATATTCTTCATTTTTGTTTAAATAATTATTTACCCAAACACTTTTACGCAATATCGTTAATTTTCAAAAAATCAAAAGTCATCGTTAGGCGTAGTTTAGGTTCGATATTTTCGGCCACAAATCTTCCATGGTCCTTTGTTTACAATATTTAGGCTTAAAAAAATGACACATATTCTTCATTTTTGTTTAAATAATTATTTACCTAAACACTTTTACGAAATTTCGTCAATTTTCAAAAAATCAAGTCATCGTTAGGCGTAGTTTAGGTTCGATATTTTTGGCCACAAATCTTCCATGGGCCTTTGTTTACAATATTTAGGCTTAAAAAAATGACACATATTCTTCATTTTTGTTTAAATAATTATTTACCTAAACACTTTTACGAAATATCGTTAATTTTCAAAAAATCAAAAGTCATCGTTAGGCGTAGTTTAGGTTTGATATTTTCGTCCACAAATGTTCTATGGGCCTTTGTTTACAATATTGAAGCTTAAAAAATGACACATATTCTTCATTTTTGTTTAAATAATTATTTACCCAGACACTTTTACGAAATTTCGTCTATTTTCAAAAAATCAAAAGTCATCGTTAGGCGTAGTTTAGGTTCGATATTTTCGGCCAGAAATGTTCCATGGGCCTTTGTTTACAATATTTAGGCTTAAAAAATGACACATATTCTTCATTTTAGTTTAAATAATTATTTACCCAGACACTTTTACGAAATTTCGTCAATTTTCAAAAAATCAAGTCATCGTTAGGCGTAGTTTAGGTTCGATATTTTTGGCCACAAATGTTCCATGGGCCTTTGTTTACAATATTTAAGCTTAAAAAAATGACACATATTCTTAATTTTTTTTTAAATAATTATTTACCTAAACACTTTTACGAAATATCGTCAATTTTCAAAAAATCTAAAGTCATCGTTAGGCGTAGTTTAGGTTCGATATTTTCGGCCACAAATGTTCCATAGGGCTTTATATACAATATTTAAGTTTAAAAAAATGACACATATTCTTCATTTTTGTAGCTTATAATTGCTAATATTGCTGCTCTGCACACGGTGATGATATACACAATTTTACCTGTTATCAGCTGCATGTAGTATACCCACGAGTTCCACCTTAGTGGAGGTATTCATTGATATACCAAGTGCAACAATCTTTTTCAAGGATAGGTTTTTACAGTATATACCAATCCCGGCCCCTGTTTTCGTTAACAATCCATTTGATGTTATTAAGTTTGCTATCTTCGCCTGAGTTCAGGCTTACTTGGAGCTTCCCTTTAAATATGTATTTTCGAGAGATTGTGTCCATCGGCATCTCAATTGTAATCTTTCATTTAATGGTCCCTTCTAAAAATTTTAAGTGCTCGCCTCTTCCAATGTTTGCGAGCTACATTGTTGTTGCTCGTAGCCTAGCGGCCGCTGATGCTCGCTCTTTAATGTGTATATCTAGCGGGGACAGATTGTTGCAGTTGTTGGTGTTGTTCTCATAACTCTAGTGCCGCTCAAATGGGCATTCCTTTGGACATGGCCTAGCAGCCCGACAGCTGTCAGACCAACGTAAATAAACCAAGTAGAAATTTTAGGTTAGAACCAAATACTTAATCCTTAAGGTGCGTATCCACCGACGAACTTATTGTGAACAGTTCGTGAACAGCTACAAGCCCTGTCCGCGATTAGTTCGCGAACAAATCTCGATCACCCCGCGTTCAGTACGCAAGAAGTTACACGAGTCTAGATGAAATTAATTTTCGTTGAACGTTGTTCTCCAAGAAGTTCGCTCAGTGTTCCAGTTTTATTGGTATCAAATAGACATGTCTTGTGTTGATGAAACGGATAAAATTTGAAGCCAAACCATGTCCTACCATATATTTCATCCCTGCCCATCCCAGATTTGATCATTGTTTCTGCCTTTTGTAGTTCGCGTCGAAATCGAGCCAAAAGAGTTTTCATTTTTCGTTCAACTTCTTCACGGCAACGATCCAGTTCTTTTGCCAAACTTTCGCACGCATCACTCTTCTTCATTTTATTCCTATATTCGGTTATTTTGACGTTCCACAACACTTATTTTTCTCGGTAGCTTTCTATAAGCGTCAGTACGTTATCATCCGTTCACTCCATAACGGTTTCACGTCTACACCTGACTGAGGTTCGGCGAACATACCCATCAAAGTTACCGACAACTGGCGGAACTTTTGGCGAACTCGAGACGTACAGGGTAAAATCCTTTAATGTTACGCGAGCTGTTCGCGCACAGCCCGACTAGATTGGGCGAACAGGTTATTGGGTGATCGCGAGCGCCGGTGGATACGCACCTTTAGGTAGGACTGATCCGTAGTGGGTAGACTATAGATTAAAAAAAAATATATAAAAACAAGCTTCCAAGGTCTAAGTTTTTAGTAGGAGAGTGGTATTAATAAAATGTGTGGTCTCGATGGGGCTTCTTTTTCGGTAGATAACACCAGGGGGTAATTCATTAATTGATCAAATTTTCCGTATTGTGATTGATACGGTTCGAGGGTTAACGAGTTGCGCGGGGTGGGTGTGTGCTGCGGGACCGATTTAAAGGGGAACCGGCGTATAAAGAGTGTTCCGGTTTCCGACCCGCACACCCATACCAACACACGTGCCTGCGTAAAGTGTGCGTGTATTTATATACTTATATACGTGTGCTGATGTACATATATATTTTATATATATAAAATCCCGCTGAATCCTGCGTCAATCCCCGTTATGATCCAGTGCTGGTGGTTAAAGTGGCGGGCGGGGTTGGGGGGTCGTCGGGCGCGGGCGGCGGTCGGGAGGGTGGTTAGGCGCTATAACTCGAGCCAGCACGCCGCCCGAGGGTGATAATGAGTGTCGTGTGCAGCGTGACAGACGGATGAAGAAATCAGGCCAGGGCACCATAGCATGCTAACGCAGCGCGGGCTATACGCTATGTAGTTAGCACAGGACGCAGCCAGGCTATTACCGCCTGACTGCCACTGTTCGCCCCTTCACCCACACCCGCGCACACACACATACACTCCACTCCACTCTACGGCATAACAGCATAGCCTGTGTCGGAGGTTGGAGTGGAACGGAAGAGCCCTTTGCTGCAGCGGGAGCGAGAGAGCGCGTCGACTGCGGGCGAGAGCGAGATGGGGCACCCCTGGGGGTGGCTGTGGCGTGCGGAATGTGGTGTGAGGCGGTAATCAGACGAGGGGGAAGGACGCCCGCTCAACTACGCCGCGACGCTCGCTCGGGTTGACCTGCCGCCACGTGCACTACGTTTACATTTCGACAGAGCCGAAACGTCCGCGAAACGGGAGCTGCAATTAACAGCCGATCCTCTCACGTGCGGAAAAAAAACCTTTAATTACCCACCCTCGGGCTACCCGGACACACCGATAAACCCTCGATCGATAGCTTCCCTAGCACGTCAATAACAAGTATAGCTGGAATTAATCCAGGTGTAACAAAACAAATTCAATCAATACTCAATATTATCGATTAAGGATAGTAATATGAAATAGATATTACACCTTTGAATATTTAGAATGCTCGATTAGTTTCGCCTTAAGAGAATTAAAAAAAAAATTAAGCAAGCAAGCAATAATGAAAGGATTACAGACTTGGTTGATGAAGAAAATGCCAAGAGTTGCAAGTAATACTCCATGGTATGTTGTGTATCGACAACTGGATGTATTTAGTGTTTGTGTAACTGTGAGTTTTTTTTTAATGTTTAACATAACTATAACAATTTATCATATTCAAATTTTGGAGAACCTGAAGCAAGAGGAGATAAAGAAAATACTTAAAGATTATCACTATTGCCCTGCGGGTGAACATCGGGCAATGCGTTTGGCAGTTATGCAAATTCAAAAACCATAATTACGATTTTGAAAGCTTTGAACTTAAAAAAACTGTGATTTTGCAGTTTGTGTTAATTTCACCAAAACAATTTTGTAATCAGTTTTAAAGTTAAAGTAAATTTTACATATTTTGACGTTTGAATAATCAAAATTGGACAAAGCGTTTGACAGTTGTGCAATTTAAAAATCAAAATCGCTTATTTAAATCTTTAGACATTGAAAACGTGCAATTTTGAATTGATTTCAGGAAAATATTTATTAATACGTTTCTAAATTGCACAAGATTTTCCACTTTTTCAAGTTATATTCATTAATATTCATCAAATTTTTTGCAGTTAGTGTTAATTTCATCAAAAAAATTCAAGACGACGTTAAAACCGATTTTAAGGATGGGTGCCGACAGCATTTTTAATCCGTGATCTTGCTGAAGTGAGTGCTGCTCCCGTGACTCGGATTTACAACCTAATCCTAACCAGCGGCACATTTTCGGAATGCTGGAAGACGGTAAGGGTGATTTCAGTTTTTCAAGGTGTTCGACAGAACGTGAAAAATTATCGACCTTTTTTTTTGACTTAGGCTTTAGCCATTCAGTCACACACGGCTTATTTTTGTATTTGTATTTTGTATGAATAGCTGTGAATAAATGAAGAAATAAATAATGTAAGACATATACAACAACCACAGACCCGAGCGAATACTTCTCGATCGCCGAAAAATCTTCCGCCCGGGATGGGAATCGAACCCACACAGCCGCGGTGCAGCCGGCACAAGCACTCGCCTGTAGCAACTACATCAACGGGCGCCCATCGACCTATTTCTTTAATTAGCAATCTCTAAAAGGTCTTTGAAAGTATTTTAGCGGACCATATTTATAGTCGATTATTGTAAGCTTATTGAGTAGTATGATTTTGCGAGAAAAAGAAATACAATGACCAATTTGTTAAATGCAACGCATCTAATATCACAAAGCTTAAACTCAGGTTGATGTAATTTACCGAGATATTTCTAAGGCCTTTGGCAGAATGCCATACAATATTTTGTCGCAGATCTTGCAATCTTTAGAGATTAATGTTAATATTGTAAATGTTCTGATTTCCTATTTAACTAATCGTCAACAGATTGTTGAAATTGACGGATGTAAGTCATCTCCATACATAGGCATAAGCGATATTCCTCAAGGCTCTAACCTTGAACCAGTCCTTTTTTTATTATATATTAATCGGGTATCCACTATACTCAACTGTGACTTACTAATGTATGACGATGACATTAAACTTATCAGCTATAATGTCCCAAGGGCACTGATAATTTCGCGATAATTTTGACTAAACCCCGAAAGTGTGTTGCTTAGTAATTGCCCGACGCCGTCAGGCGGAGGGCAATTACTTAAAGCAACACACTTGAGGGAACTAGTCAAAATTATCTCGAATTTATCATTGCCCGAGGTACATTCGGTAAGATAAGTTCTTGAATTATGTACAAAACTTGAAAAGCTATTTATTAAAAGTACAATTTTCAATTCGTATTTTCTTACCTCACAAAAATGCTGGAACAGTTTCCATACGTATTTTTTACTTTTGACCGTGTTTTTCGGTGTTGTAATTAAATTATGAATTGCTTCATCGCATTCTGTCCCGAAGCGTGATTCAGACATGTTTATACGTTGACAGATCGATCGTAATTTTTTATTCAAGGGTATCTATGAATATGATATAAATCTGAACATCGACACCGACAGCGGGGGTCTTATCAGCCTAAGTTTAACAAAACGCCCTGACGCGCGGGGTCTTACCGTTTCTCAGTGACATTGACGTTCTAAGTTTCTGTAGCGTGCGGCGTTCGACAAAAATGGACGAATCTGATTGGTTGTTTACTTATGAAAGAACTTATCAAAATAATTCAATGTGAAAATGACTGTATAGCGTTGCAAAACAATATTAACAAATTAAACAGGAGAATGAAAAATAAATAATTGTATTTCCAGACAATTTTTTTATAAATCCTTGTTCGATATTATTTTCTATATGATATTGTGCTTTTCGGGCGATGAAAGACTGCACGAACTAGGATAATTAATTTAGAACAAAATACTGAAAATAAAAATATTGATTTTTCAATCTCCTGTTTAATTTGTTTAACAATCCTTCTCCTAAAAATAAAATTAATATAATTTATTCTAAAATTAATATTTTTAATTGCTCACGGATTTCTAAAAAATATATAAAAAAGACTATTAAGAACTTGGCCAAAAGGATTTGAACCATCGACCTTGCGATTACAAACCGGAGATTTTACCAATTCGCCACCGGGTCGATATTGTTTCATTAACGTACATGGTACATAAACACACGGAAAATAAAAAAAACCTTTTTTGCTCGAAGACGGCTAAATAGTGCGCCCTATTACTTGCACCTGTTACATTCCTAGTCATGACCTACACGAGTGCCAAAGATTGATCAAATCAGTGAGTCACACATCTGATCCTCCCCTTGTGAGTTTAACATGCCATCTATGCTTCAGAGGCATAAGTACATACGAATCACAACTTTATACAAACTTGTACACTATATTTTAGATAACACTTTTATTCTGGACCTTCTTAATTTACATGCTCCATCATGCAACACTCACAAGTCAAGAACATTTTGTTATGTTTAAAAAATCAACATCGCAATTTTAAATAAATTTTGACGTTTTGATTTAAATTTACGAAAATACGAGGTGCGGCAAAACAGACAGTGCAGTTTTGAAGGGCTATTAAAAAAAAAACGGCGCAACTTAAAGAAATGGGGTTTATTTTATCTTAATCGCTACATCATGCCGTTTTATGCATTAAGTCCCGAAGATGACATCAGAAAGACGATGACCCCTAGCAGCGATACATTGATGAAGGCGATTTCTGAAATTTTCGGCCGCATTTTGGCACATCTCGATGGGTATAGCGACGATGTCCCCCCGATTTCGATTCCGGAGTTCTTCCAAGGTACGAGGTCGATGCCTAAAAACCTTTTCCTTCAGGTAGCCCCACAGGAAGAAGTCGCAAATACTCAGATCAGGGGAGCGGGCCACTCCACATCACCTCTCAGAGAAACCAGGCGTCCAGGGAACACTTGTCGCAGTTTCGTCATTGAAACTCGAGCAGTATGGGCCGTAGCCCCGTCCTACTGAAACCAGATGTTTCCCAGATCTGCTTCCTCCATCAGTTCTTCCAATAGAGGTTATAAAAAAATTCCAACATGAAAGCATAACGTTGAGCATTGACAGTTACGGTTCATCCGTCCTCTTCAAAAAAATAAGGCCCAATCACCCCAAATTTGGAAATCGCACACTACACGGTGACTTTTGAGGAGTGAAGTGCTCTCTCGTGAAGTTGCCTTGGGTTATTTACAGCCCAGTATCGAAAATTTTGTTTATTCACCCCTCCACAGAGATGGAAGTGGGCCTCATCACTACTGAAAAAAGTTGACCTCGCATGGATCCGGTTCAAGATTTCTTGGGAGCGATTCATGCGGTTTTCATAATCAGGGGGTATTAACTTTTGAACAATCATCATCTTGTAGGGGTGGAATGAGTCTTCATGCAATATTCGTCTTAGAGAGCGGTCAGCAATGGCCAATGCAGTTGCATGCTTCCGGGCAGAGCGCGTAGGTGATCGTTCGATAGCTTCTCTTACTTCCGCTACATTTTCGGGTGTTGTTACCGTTCTGGGTCTTCCTAAACCCCTACGTCTTTGTGTGGAACCAGTTTCTTCTAATGTACGCACCCAACTCGCGATTAAATTACGGTCAGGGACGGAATCACGACGCGCAAGATTGAAATGCAGCCGGAAGGCCTGCTGGGTGGCGACGACAGAACGGCCCCAATGATCTCCAGACCAAACCATGGTAACGACTAAAAACGGCACGACCCCTCCGACACAATGAGATCCCTCCCAGGTAAATACCCTCACCACACGGGATGTACTGGGTGTTCCAAACTGGACTGTTTGTTTTGCCGCACCCCGTATTTATTAATGCGTTTCTAAATTACACAAGATTTTTCACTTTTTTAAGTTGGATTCATCAAAATCAGATAATGCTTTTGGCAGTTATATATTTTCAAAAACCAAAATCACGATTTTAAAATCTTGGAACTTTAAAAAAGTGCGATTTTTTGCAATTAATTTTATCAAAATTGTTATTAGTTTTGAAATGACACTAAATTTCTCACATTTAGATGTTTGAATCATCAAAATCAGGAAAAGCATTAACAGTGGTGAAGGTAAAAAAAAATCAAAATTCAAATTTTAAACCTTTGGATTTCGAAAACGTGCAAATTTGACGTTTTGCGTTGAATTCGCGAAAATATTTATTAATCGCTTTTTCAATTGCACAAAATTCTCCACTTTTTGACGTTATAATCATAACAATGCGGTTGGCAGTTTTGTAGTTTCGAAAACCAAAATCACGATTTTTTTAAATCTTCTTAAAGAAGTGCGATTTTTAAGTTTGTGTTAATTTCACGAATTAACTTGCAAAAAAAGATACATAGCATACAAATTATAAGCTGCATGAAATTTAAAGTTTTAATGATAATCTTGAGGTTGATGATCTTTGTAGAGTTTAATAATATTTGATTTTAATTTTACGGGATGTAATCTTGAGTCAAATTTTTATGTCCATCGCCCCCCAAAAGCGGATTGTCAGATAATTGCCCAAATTAAATGTCGATCGCCAACCATGGGGCGGTATCGCCCACGTTAAGAAACACTGGCAGAGCAATCGCACAGCCGAGGAGCAACATATTACATGGGGTGATAGTATTTGAGGTGAAATCTGTACATTATCAAAAATATATTAATATTTAGAGACCCGCGAGTGAAAAGTGAAAAGAAGATCGACCTAAACATGAGTTGGGGATTGTAGATTTCAGCGTGCAACTTTTTAATATAATAGATTTGCAGCACTTCCAAAATCAGAAATTAAATTTAAATTTGGCATAAATGAAAGTCTTATTAGTTAATGATGACGTTGGATAAAACGTTTTGAAATTAATGTTATTTAAATGCATTTGAATCCTATTTTATCTGATTTACTGAGTGAATAGTAATTTACGAGACAAGTAACGTTATGAAGGCTTTTACATTACGAGAGAAAAGTTTTCGAGTAATGTAGAAGCAAATAACGTTACGTGTGTGTAACACTGTTTATTTTATCCTATTTCTATTTTCGTTTATTTAAAAAAAAATGTTTGATGAAAACCGTCAGAAAGCGAAATCATGTTTGTTTACCAATATCCCCATAGCAACGAGTTGCGTTAAGATACATATAACAACACTAGTGTTGTTAATCGTTATTTAAGTAACAAGGAACGTAAGGACGTATTAACATTTGAGGTAGGCGAATACGTCGCCTGCCGAAAATGTTAATTGTCATTACGTTCCGTGTTGCTTATTAATTTTTTTTCGCTACCGGAAATATAATACTTAAAAAAGATCAGAAAATATTTTAAAATACGGCTTGTAACATTTGGGATTCAAATGTTTATAGTCACCTATGCGTCATATGGCAACCCAGCAACCGAGAAAACAATGTCGAATTTTGTTTGTTTCTGTCAATCCAGTGAAACTTTCTGCAAGCATGGATGCAAACGAAGCTGCGAATATTGCGTGTTAGAACCTCTTGCCGACAAAATCTAGAAAGGTATGTGTCCTGTTTCGATTCTTTTAAGCAGTGGTTATGTAAAAAGGATGCCGATGCTATAGGTATAGACGAAAATGTATTGCTCGCCTATATGTTGGAGCGTTACGTTTCTGTTTATTATTTTTCTAGGTCCGTAAGTAAGAAATTAAGTTCCGTCGTCAAGGATAACAAACACCACGAATGTTATCAGCCACCTACAGTACCTGTAACCATGGATGCAATGCTTATTTACATTGTCGGTAACGGAAAAAGGTACCTTAACGTTACTCGTTGCTCAGGAGTTATTAGCATGTTAACATTATAGGATAAAATAAAAATAATTACGCCATAATAGTTATTATAACCATTTGGATTAAGGTTTTTTCATGTTTCACGAACAAGAATTCGTCATTATTATTACATTCTTGGCTTCCCCCACTCCCGCTTGGCCACATTCTACCGCGACGCAGTACACGTTACGCCACCGATTCTTAAGTAAAAGTTTGGTGACATTTATAGTGGGTCATAATTGAATTATTTTAAGTCTGCATATAATTAATTGTCCATTATCGATTCTGTGATGACCACTTGACCGCTCGTGCACATGTGACCGAGGGCGACGGTACGCAACACCGCACATCCCACTCCGTCCCTGCGTATCGAATTCGCGTTCTCTCTCATCCAAAGTCGGCAATTAGTGGTCGCGCCGTGGCGCATTGTACGCCATGTGGGTCCGCCGAAGGACGTGCCTGCCAGAAATAATTAGATTGTTTACACACATACAACCTTCAATCCGTCCGTAATAATATCTCAATCGGAACGTAGGCAGTCGCCCGGCTGGAATCGGGGGTGGAAAAAATTACCCACTTCCCCGGCTCTGGCCCCGGGAAATTCAATTAAGCGGAGGGCATGCGGAGCTTTGCAATTTAAAAAAAAACAACAACAACAAAACCAAACAAAGGGCAGTCACATGTGGGGGCGGTCCGGGCGTTGAACGTGCCTAGTTTCCTCGTGGCTTCGGTTTAATTACAGATCCCGCCGCATTCATCATCATTCATCAACGTTTGGTCCTTTCGGAAATTTCTAATTAATCAATGTTTTAATACTTGCCTTTTTCGTGCAACTTTCATGCACGATTCGAATTTAATTCGTAAATTATTCGTTCATTTATACAACGCAAGTACAGGGTGTTTCAGTGGGACATTCCACTTTTTAAATAAACTTAAATAAATTATTTAGCCGAATAATAATACGTTCAAGTAATCAAGCGTAAACTAAAGGTTACCTTTGGGAAAATAACTTACAGTTACAAGATATTTCTAGAAGCCGCGTTGACCTAGAGCAGTTTTTTAGCCTAAGGGTCGAGAACCACAAGGGAGTCGCAAAGCCTTTACGCGAGTAAAAAACAGGCACAAGTTTGTCCTACACCAATGAAAAACTACGATTTCAGCGAGAAGGTTGTGCCTGTTTATTTTTTTAATAATATGTCGAAACGTGGTTCTGAAACTGGTACATGGAACATAGTCTGTAAAATCACTGACATAGTTCTATTATGCCCCTGGGGTGTCCCCAGTTTTTTTTTTAACTTGTAAAGGGGTCACGTATTTAAGGAGGTTGAAAAAGATGGCCAAACAAAAAAGTTCTGTGCGGGTCCATGGATATCCAAGATTTGTTTCCTCATATTTATACATACGTATGAGTCAATCCATCAGAAATTACCCAGACCACGTTGCACAACATTTTTAATTTTCCTAATTTCTTTATCTATTATTCCCCAATACTTGGTGAGTTCAAAAATATAGCAAGAAACATTTTTAGGCTAATACTTTTTTTTGTGGATTTTAAGTTTACTTCGTAACTGTTTTTCGGCCGAAAACAAGTTTTGCATAAATATATCTGACTCTGTTATTTTTATAGATATCAAGACGAAAAAAAAAATATCAGAATGATGCTCTAGATTGTTTCTTCCTACATAATATTACCTAAGTAGTGAGGAAAGTGAAGAAAAAAATTCACAACTATAAATTTAAAATTACCTTAAAACGGGAGTTTTAGTGCTGCATAATTATTAAAAGGAAGAAAGGAGTCTTTCCTCCTTTGAATATTTTCTTGCATAGATTTATTATAGGACTACTTACTGTAAAAGTTTCACGCTTGAGAACTTTCTCCTTTTTATATATAATTGTTCACAAATGTCAAAAATCGTACTTGGCAATATTCAAAAATGAAACGCTTGAGATTCCTGAAATTTTGACCATTTTCAAACCGCTATAATTCGGCGTATTTTCAATCGATTTTGATGAACCTTTGAGGGCGAAAAACTTTGAAGTGTCTTCTTTAAATTGATGCATGCGAACTTACGCGTAACCGTTTCCGCCCCCTTCTAGCACCCCTGTGAAAAAATATATTTTTTTCAGGAAACCATGTTTAATTTTGACGATGTGTACGGAGTTGAAAAAAAAATCGACTCGATCCACCATAAAGGCATTAAAATTTGATCAATTCCCTACGCAGTACTCAAGGAACGAAGTTCCTACGACGATTTGGCACCAAGTTATGGGTATTTGAAAAAAAGTGCATTTTGAGGTTTTTTGCACATAACTCATTGACTTTTCAAGCAAATTTGATGATTCTTTCGGTAAAAAATCGAATTTTGGCTCTATTTTAAGGGGGTGTTTTTTAGTTTAAAGTTTAGGACGAAATCGATGCTCAACAAGTTTTGGTTCTTGATAAGTCGCATCCGGTCTCCGAAACAGTTTTACACAGCCTGCAAATACATTTCTTTTGCGGGGGAAAAAGGACCATTAATTTACAAAAAAAGGAGGAAACATGTCGAAATATTTTTCAAAAATCTTACTAGATTTAGAAAAAGCTTTATTCCTCGCTTATATTGACACTGGCAACATTTGAGTTTTGGTATAGGTATAATCCGTAATCTTCAATCTTTAAACCCGATTTGGTTTCATCTTTCACTTATTCAAATTTGGCATGTCTCTGTTTCAAGTCATTGAGGTTGTCTTCGTTCCTAAAAAGCTCGAATCTTCATTCTTCAAATGAAGCGATATCTTCATTACTCCCATCTAATCTGAACATGCCATCGTTGTTAGTTAACTCAACTTAAACGACTTCTTCATAACCAATATTTCGTCTTTCTTTAGAAGTTCGGCCGAGTCTTCTTCGTTCTTCGTGCCTTGAATGTTTTGCTGTGGCACTTCTGTTCTTCAATTGTCTTAAAGCGCTATCTTCGCCATTTGATAGTTTATCAGAGGTATGGTCTTTATTTCTTATTGGTGTTGATGATTTAAGTTCATTCTTCGACCGGCTTGAGCTGTTAACGTCAATTGTTTTGCCTTCTGTTATTTTAAACCGATCTGGTGTTTTACTTATTTTACCTTTTCGATGTTTTATGTCCATACTTGATACGCTCTGAGGTCTTTTCTTTAATCACCTTCCGTGATAAGCTTGAAAGGTGGTCTCTTGCTGGATCTTCATTCTTCAATATGTATACTTTCGAAGATTAAATTTAAAAAAAACTAAATATAGCCTGAATATATAAATATTCAACCTGCTCGTAACTCTGCAAGCAAAATTAAGTCTTACTAAGACTATAAACAAATAACTTATTGAAACAACTACTTCCCTGGCTAGTGCCACGCCGGATATTGAATGTTACAAAATAAATTTGCATGTTATTACTAGTACTACTAGATAATAACATTGGTTTAAGATCGTTTATTTCTACATACAAGACTAACTTAGAAAATTATTCTGAAATGAAATGTGAAACTTTAAACTGTAAATTCGTTTTCTTGTATTTATCTAATGCTTTCTGCAACAAGTAAAGTTGTTTCTAAGTAAGGTTGTTTCTATTTTATTTTTTTTTAATTTTTATTTACTTTCGAAGATTCTTCCATTTATCCTTTGTGTCATCTTATTCAATTAATTTGTCTTCGATATTACCTTCTACTTAGACAAATTATAAGGGTCATCTTTTGTTGGGATCTTGTCTTCGATAACATTTTCACTCTTCATTTGTGTTAGTGATTTTTCATCATTAGTCTTCGCCGAGCTCAATGTATTATCTTTATTCTTCAATTGTTTCCTCTAGTTACCTTCATTTGCGTTTTCTTCTACATTACAATATTTATCTTCAAATTATTTGTCTTTATTCTTTAATTGTTTTGATGAGTTATCTTATACAGGGTGGTCAAATCAAAACGGACGAATTTTAAATGTTTGGCAAATTTTCAATTTTAATCGTACAGGGTTGAACATAAGCACTATGTGTAGAGAAATTTTATTGTTAAAAGGAAAAATGTAAAACATTAGGTGTGAAAAATAATATCATTTAAATGACGACCCTCGGTTGCAATGCATTCTTCCAGGCAGTGGGTGAAGTTTGTCACGACTCTCTCCACCATATCTGTTTATTTATTTATTTATTCACAAATAATCTGTAATCGAAATATCGGTCTCCTTCTCATCTGACGAACGGTATATGGTGAATTAAATTCCCATTGAGCTAATAGATCATCGCATTCCATAGATCCATTAATAAGTTTATTTGAATGATGCACAAATCATTGATCGTGCGACGATCTGCCAAACTCTTCATGTTTAGCTGTACCATTATATCAAAGTATCGCCGTGATTTAATTTCTGTTGGATTCCTTTAATTTTTGGACAGTTCTTGGTTTGTCGACATACACATTAGACCAGGTTACCCCAAAGAAAAAGTCACAAAGGTGAGGTCTGGGGAGCGTGGAGGCCTGGGAACATCACCATTTTTGGGAAATCACACGTTTGGGGAAAACCGATCTCACACTCTGTAGCTCCATTTTGTTGAAACCATATGCTGTCAGTGTCAAGTTTATTTTCCATTCGACTAACTCTTTTCTTATTTATGTTCACACGACCGTGTGTGCGAAAATCATTCATCCACCTTAGAATAATTACGTGAAGGAAGCACATCAAGTGGCTTGACACTGAACCAACGATCCTGATAGATTATCTAAATTCCACTACGGCAAATACGCGATACTCAAGTTCCAGTTTTACATTGCAACCAAACTACCAGATGTGTGCTACGAGCTGAAGGGGCCGACGACCTTGTCCGATTGCACCCCTCCATATACTGCCCATTACAAAAACGTCCGTTTTGGTTTTGGTATAAATTGTGAATTGACAAGTGTAAAGTTGCAAAACTATTGGCACAGTAAAGATTGTTATTATTATTTTCATACTTCTATTTTTACCCAAATCTCGGACAGATGTTATTTTTACTTTTTAATTCTCTAACGATGAATTACACTGTGCAACAAAATTTTTGTTACATTGATAGAAGAACTTGTTATAATATAATTTTGGTGTGCTGAATCCTTATATGACGTAATTTTTTCTCCATAAGCTAACGTTTTTATGCAATTCAACATTGAACATTTTTCGAAATTTGCATATTTATTATGCATATTACATGCATAACAAGTCATAAATCACATATGTGAGTAGAAATATAGTTATATTATGAGCACAGAATAAAGGTTGATACCTTACAGTTCAGATATGTTCTATTCCGGCAAAAATTTGCGCTTGTAGCTCTTGCGTTTGTGCACTTGCTCAGGGCAATCTCGTTTTATAGTCCAGCAGTAGTCTGCCATTATATTCCTGTCCCATCACCCCTGATAGAGCTCTTCCATGATCATCAGATCCTAGTGGAAGCGTTTACCTTGTTCGTCACTTACAGCCGCAAAGTTTTCTGAGAATTTATCAAGGCAACTGTTCAAGAAATTGACCTTGATGCTCATGTTGCACCCCAGTTAGCTGAAAGACAACAACTTCCAGTAAATAAAAGCTTGTAGTTTAAACACAAGTCACACGTCTAATAATTGTTTTCCTTTCAACGCATTCGAGAAGAAATGTATGTTTTCGGTGCGAAAAAAGTGACTAATTTCAAGATATTTGCGCGGCAACTAATGATGCGCCCGTACACGCTAGCTCGACACCTATTCAAAATATCAACAAAAGGAAAATACCAGGTTATTCATGAGGTTTCTTGCTACAAAACTATGCTGAACTAAATTTAAATAAAACAGAAAAATGAGGCAAAAATTTTAGATGTCGAAATTGGCCGAGCGCGCGATTGGACAGCTATTCCTCAGCACCTGGGTAAAATATTTAAAAACGGAAAACGAGAGGTTGTTCGTGAGGTTTTTGGCTACAAATGTATAGTGAACTAAATTTCGAGATAACAGAAAAATGAGGCAACATTTTTAGATGTCCAAATTGGCCGAACTTGCGTGATTGGGCAGCTATTCCTCCGCACCTGTGCAAAATATAAAAAAGCGAATACCGGGAAGTTATTTGTGAAATATTTGGCTACAAAAGTAAGCCAACCCCATCGCTCTAACATTTTTCATTAGCGGGCAATTAAATAAATTCAACATCAAAGTACAGAAATAATGAAAGATCAAAGTGTCAAATTGCATGATAACCGTAGCTTGCAGAAGAAAACTGATTCCATATTCAAAATGAAAAATAAATTAAGTGCTCTTGGTATCCGCGGAAAAATGCTTAAACTAATAGTGTCATTCCTCATGGACCGAAAAATGTACGTTTGTGTGAATCAAGAAAATTCGACAACTTACGAAATGAAGAAAGGCGTGGCGCAAGGTTCAACTCTAGGTCCATTGCTATTTGTGTTGTTTATTAACGATCTTATGAATCATATTAATGAAGGTTTTGTAATTAATTATGCTGACGATACCACCATTGTAGTTTCCTCAAAGTCGGAAGATGAACTACAAGAAAAAATTCATAAAGCAAAAACAGAATTTACGACTTGGTGCAATAAAAATAATTTATTGCTAAATACCGATAAAACAGTGTCGGTACGGTTCTATAACAGAAAACGACCTGAAATGTCAATCGAAAATAGCGTAGTGTATAGCAGATTCCTAGGAACCTTTGTTGATGAAAACTTATCATGGAAAGAGCAGGTTAATTACATATCATCTAAACTCAGTAGTGCGTATTTTGCCATATTAAAACTAAGAAGCTCGATGTCTCAAGATGCATTAATAAATATTTATTATGCTTTGGCTTATTCGCACATGTCATACAATATTCTGGTTTGGGGAAGAGCAGATATTGGGAGAGTTTTTGTCTCTCAAAAACGGATTATTAGGTTAATATTCAACATAAATAATCGTCAAACATGTAAACATATCTTTAAGGATCATAAAATTCTAACTCTAGCCTGTATATATATTTATAAATGTACTTTGTATGTGTTTAACAATAAAACCTTATTTTCTAAGAATGGGAATACACATTTCCATAATACCAGGCACTCTGAAGATCTGAGAATTTGTCCACACAACACCACATTGTATGAAAGATCTGCAATTTATTCATGCATTCTAATATTTAACAAACTTCCTCAAATTATAAAGAATCATACAGAATTGAACAAATTTAAGAAGCATGTGCGATTATTTCTCATAAGTAAATGTTACTATTCTGTAAAAGAATACCTACAAGACAAATTTTAATTATTTGTTCAAATAAATTTATAATTTTTATTTTATTATAATTTTATGTAAAAATGTATTTATTGACGAATATTATAACCATTTTAACGTGTATGATGTCTAACCATCGTTAGTTATAAATGTACGCAAAATTTGTGTTTTGTATTTATATTGTATTATTATATGACGCTCACATCCACCATACAAATATGAATCTTATTCATTGTTATGTATAATATGTGGCCTAAGTGAATAAAGTGATTTTGATTTTGATTTTGATTTTGAAAATCAGCATTGTCAAAATACTCAGAATCAGTTCAAACATCTCATGCAGCAGGAAATATATTTTTTTTGTCGCCCAGTGTTATTATCGACATTATGTCATTCCTCGGGTATTTTCAATTTCGAGCAGCATTAAAGATTGCATATCTTGGTCATCTTTGGTTCCTTGCTCATTAAATGTAGTATTTTTCTTGGTTGAAGATCTTTTGAAGAAACAGAAGCTATTTTATCTTTCGAAGAAACGGAAGATATTTTATCTTTTGAAGAATAAGATGTTTTCTCTGGGCCGTGCCTAGCCTAAATTATTCATTTGTAGGCCCGGGCCCGGCCCGGCCCGAAGATTGGAAAATACTGCCCGACCCAAGCAGGCCTCTGATCGGAGCAACCGTATACTCAGTCATAAATAAATAAATAAAACAAAAACATATCATCTTAAAAAATCGTAAGTAGTAACAGAAAAAATTGCAATCACTGAGGCAAGTTAACAAACAGGAGATATTGAATATAGACTAGAATCACAAGCTATAAATCACTAGGATAGACTAAAATTTATGTATGTCAAATGCATCATATCACATATAAGAGTAGTCTAACTGTATGCAGGGTTGGAAAAAAAACAGTTTTTTTTGTTTAAAACAAAAAAAACAGTTTTTTTTGTTTTAAACTGTTTTTTAATGTTTAAAACATGTTTTTTTTACCAACAAAAAAAACATGTTTTAAACGAAAAAAAACATGTTTAAAACAAAAAAACTGTTTTTTTTTCATATTTTAAGTAAAGTTTTATTTTTTTAGTAATTCCAATCAAATACGCTCTTTCTTCTAATTATTATAATGCCCTGAAAGAATATTTACCAGAAAGCTTCAGTTATCGTCGTTGTATGTTTGTTTTGGAATAAAATAAATATACATTATGAAATGATTTCATTAACCTGTTGAAATGGGGTCATTAACTTATATGTCTGAAGCCCAAGCCTCACAATGTTTATTTATTTTCCCTTCTCTGTAGAAATTTGATGATTAGCTGAGCCCTAATATAATTTTATTTCATTCTGTCTTTTACTCTGTTCATACACAACCACACAGTGCGTTCCTATTTAAAAACATGACCGGTAGAAAATTAGACCCCATTTGGCAACATTTTTCAAAAGTGAAGGGAGGAAAGTTAAGTAAAGCCAAATGCCTTAAATGTGGCAAAGTATTATCTGCATTAGTGGCAAGAATGAAGCAACATATTATAAAATGCAAAAGTGACCTTAGAAATAGACAACAAAGAAAGGACGCGGACGTCGCCGATTTAAGTGAGGATGATGCTGATATTAGTGACAATAATGGTGAGTATTCAATTCAATTATTTAAATTTAATTTAGTGGTTTATATATGTGGAAGATCGTGTGATTTATGTAAATGAACTTGAGTCATTAACTTTTTAGAGCGCCACTAATACGTTGCTCTGTATAAATTTAGAAAACAATGTTCGTGTTGAGACCTGACAAGTACTATAACAATACTATTGGTAAAAGTCTAGTTTAGCTCCGGTCGCAAAAGTATAATATTTCATATTCTCACTCGGAATGCGATCCTGAATACGAATCTGTAATTTGTTTTATCGCGAAATGAAAAATAAATTTTTTATAAATTTTTGAAAACATATTTATAAAACAACCTAGCTTAGACGCGGTCGCAAAAGTATAATATTTATATATATATGCTTACTCTAACCTAACCTAACCTGACCTAACCCAACCTAACCTAACCAAACCTGACCTAACCTAACCCAACCTAATTCTCGATACAAATCATTAATTAAATATACATTTAAAAAAAATGAATCATTCATTTCTTCATGAAAAAAATTATAGATTCGTATTCAGGATGACATTTCGAGTTAGAATATATATAAATATTACATTTTTGCGACCCGGGCTAAGCTAGATTAGTTTTTATTAAATAAATATAAATTTTTCAAAAATTTATAAAACCTTAGACAGGGTGTTTGATAAAAAACGCCGCAAGCCATAACTCCGTTAAATATTAGACGATTTAAAAAATTAAAAAAGGAAATTTATGGTTCGATAAATACTACAAAATAACACTAATTAAATATTTTTTAAACATAATCTCTAAGGTCAAGCGATAGTCAACTTTTTTTTTCAAATGGCACCATATATATTTTTATATTTTTTTTGGTAGAGAATGTTTTTCTGAATCCAGTGATGTATAAGAAAGTTGACATTGATGGCTAAATTTCTGTCGTTGGTCTCATCATTTTCTTCTAATCGTTGCACTTTTTGCCAAATGAATTAAAGCCATTCATTTGTGCTTTTTTAGTATAGAATGATTTGATACACCAATGTTACATGCAATTTCCTAAATACAAACAGGCTGGTGGGACATCACTTAATTTGCCCATAGACGTTCGTTGGAACACATTGTGTGATTGTTTAGAGTCGTACCAAAAGAACTGGCACATTCTGGTAAAAGTGTGCACAGAAAATCGAGTCGCATTCGACACGAGTATAACAAACAAAATTCAAGACCTCGATTTAAAAACTCAAGTCGAAAAGTATCTCATTAAACTGAAGAAAATTTCTGTTGCTCTGGACGTGGTTCAAAGTGAAAATTGTAATTTAGGCAAGGCTACGGAAATATGGCTAAATCTAATAGAAAGTATGCAAGAGGGGCAGCTGTCAAATTTTGAAAAAAGTTGTTTAGGTAATCGTTTCAATATGGCCATAACACCTGCCCATTATCTTGCTAATTTATTAGACCATCGCTTTAGAGGCCACAAGCTAAGCCAAGAACAATTAGAGGAGGCATTGGAATATGCAGCATCATTTTATCCGGAAGCTATGCCGTTTATTATAAAATACCAGGCGCAAACTTCGCCCTTCAGGGAATATTTATTCTCAAGTTAAAACATAGAAAATGTAAGTCCAATTTCATGGTGGCGGGCTCTTCACCAAAATATTAACCAAACGATATTTGAACTATCTATGCAGCTTCATACAGCAGTTGCTTCTTCTGCAGGCATCGAAAGATTATTTTCTTCGTTTGGTTTAATACACAGCAAATTGCGTAACAGATTAGGCACAGAAAAAGCAGCAAAACTGGTAACCATTATGCGAACCTTAAATTCTAATAAAAATTTGATTGAAGATGAGAATTGTTAATGTTATTTCTAGAGGAATTTAATTTGTTTCTTTCTTTAAGTATTATTTAGATTATTATATTATTACATTTTTTAATTATAGAAAATTTATAAGTTTGTTAACTATAATAATTATAATTTTGTTAAATTTTTTGAACTTTTTTATTTTATATTTTTATTGTTATGAAACTTATTTATAATTTAATAAAATTCATTTTTTATTATTATTTTTTTGTTTAAAAGCCTAAAAACTGTTTAAAACACTTTTGTTTAAAACATGTTTTAAACACATGTTTAAAACGTGTTTAAAACAAAACTGTTTTAAACATAAGTCAGTGTTTAAAACGTGTTTAAGACAACTGTTTTAAACAAAATGTTTTAAACATGCCAACCCTGACTGTATGTATGTATGTATGTGTGTATGTATGTATGGATAACGCTGGCCCGTCACTGCACCGCATTCATTGCGCCGTATATGTACTGAGTCTGGTTCCCGGCACGGTGATACACCTCGGAAAACATTAGCAAATAAATGAATAAATAATTATATTATAACAAAACCGCTTTACAGAATGTGTTCAAATAATATGACGAACGAGTTAAACAATAAACTAACCACTAATTTTACTTCAATATTATGAAAAAAATATATCTGCTGTGAGCGTACGTAGTGAACTTCATATATTTTGTTTATTGACATAAAAACAAATGTCGGAAGACAGTAAAAGGTGTTTAGCAGTTACAGTGCAAAATACTTAAACATACCTTTGTCTATTGGCCACGGTGTTTAGCAGTTACAGTGCAAATTTATACAAGTAAGTACTAAATATAGTCGCCGGACATAAAATAATGGCGCTATTGCGCAAAGGTGGATCCACTTTTTGAATGTTCTACCTTTAGGTTAGGTTCGAAGCCGTCACGAATGTATAAAAAAAGGGGTAACGAAAATGAAATAACGAAATTAAGCGAAATCTTTACAAGAACGAAAACGGAATTGACATTTTTTAAACGAAATCCGAAACGAAATAAATAATTTTCTAATACCGGATTTTACCGTTCTTATCAAATTTTAAAAGTATCGAAAACTGAAGGTAAAAAATGTTTAGTTGTTTTCCGAAAACGAAAACTATAAATTTGTGTGAGAACATAAAGAACGAAAACGAAAAATTTCGTTTTCGTTCCGATCGAGAATCAACGAAATATATTTCAGTTTTATTCTCTAAGAAGTAGGAAGTAGTTTTGCGGACTTGCCTTAAATATGACAGGTTAAGAAATCGAGATTTCGAAGTTAATTAATTTCTATCCAATATTGGTGAACTCTACATTATTGAAAAAATAAATTATGCTCATTTTCGTATCAATTAATAGCCTTGAAAAAACATTTACTGCACATTTCTTGAACAAAAATTTAAAAAAATAGTGGGTGCGCTTTTGTGCAATAGCTTCAAAGTAAGAAACACTTATAAATACAGTATAAATACACTTTGTTCTAGCAGTTTAAAATAATAGTACTAAAGAATGGATGAAGATCCAATCGAGCATCAACGTAGATTAGCAAGAGAAAGACAGAGACGTTGGAAAAACTCAACTCAAGTCAAGAGACGCTTGACAGGCTACAAAAAACAAATGCTGCATCTCAAAGACAGCGAATTGCAAACGAAACAGTCTCAACTCAGGCGAGCAGCAAATGCTGCATCTCAACGGCAGCGAATTGGAAATGAAACTCCACAGCAATCGCAGACCAGAAGAGCAACAAATGCTGCATCTCATTGGCAGCGAATTGGAAATGAAAGTGCGCAGCAATCGCAGACCAGAAGAGCAGCTAATGCTGCATCTAAACAGCAGCGAATTGGTAACGAAACTCCACGGCAATCGCAGACCAGACGAGCAGCAATGCTGCATCTCAACGACAGAGAATTGGGAATGAAACTCCACAGCAATCGTAGACCAGACGAGCAGCAAATGCTGCATCTCAACGGCAGCGAATTGAAAATGAAACTCCACAGCAATCTGAAGCCAGGCGAGCAGCAAATTTGGCATCTCAACGGCAGCAAATTGTAAATCATAGAGCTGAGCAAAGTCAAATATTTCGAAATGAAGCAATAAATTTCATTGAAGATAGTGTTGATACCCATGACTGTGGAGCCTTAAACATTATTTGCCAGTTCTGTAAGGCAACAGATGGAAAGTTTACAAACTGCTGTCACAAAGGCAAAATTAAGTTGCCACACCCTATCGATGAGACTGGTGCTGTACTTGAATATCCTGTTTGTCCGCGTATACCCTCGGAATCCTATAGATTCAACGAGCCAGTTTATTAACATCCATATCTTGAGTGCAAACTTGGATCTGTTCACATATGCCATCTCTTTTCCGTATGGTGAGCCCGGATGGCAGCCGCACTGGACATGCGAATCATATGAGAGAGCACAGCAAAATAGAGTTCGCATCAAAGTCAGCATGCTTCAGTATACGAGTTCAGTCCCATTATGAGAGCAAGAAAACTTTCGCAGCATTGGGTGATCGATTCTTACCTGCAAGTAGAAGCCAATAATCTGAATTAATAAAAGACAATTTGCGAGCAGGCCTGGTTTCAACTAAACATTGAGGATTTCAACGCACAGCAATTTCTCTACACAGAAATTACAAACCATTATGTGTACGTTCGTGGAAAGTGGCAGCCGCGCTAACGAGGTGGAGAAAGATTGCTCCAAGAATGTACACAGTTAGTCTAAAAGATGAGGAGAGGTTCTTTTTAGGTATACTTTTGCTGCATGTGGTGCAACCAGTTTTGAGTTTATTCGAACATTTAATGGAGAAGTTCACTCATCGTTTAAAGAAGCAGCAGCAGCACGTGGTCTTTTGGAAAGCAACGACGAATGGGATCGATGCATTGCTGAAGTAATCACTTTTAATATGCCGCCACAACTTCGAGAGACGTTTGCCTATATTTGTTGCTTCTGTCATCCATTAAAACCACTTGATCTATGGGTCAAATATGCAGACCATATGGCTTTAGACTACAGCCGAAACAATACGGAAGATGCAGCAAAATATTTGGCTCTTCACGACATCAATGAAATTCTAATTTAACATGGACTTGATTGTCAACGCTGTGGTTTTGCCAAATCCGAGTGGAAATCCTACAGAAGTTCAAGCATTTGACCCCGATCAAGAAAGGCTAAATGCAGAACAACAAATTGAGATGCTAAATGAGCAACAGCATGAAGATTTTGACAAAATAGTTGCTGCTGTTTATAATAATGACTTAGAGCCTAGATGCTTCTATATCGATGGCCCCGGTGGTTCTGGTAAAACTTTTTTGTATACCACTTTGATGGCATTTATTCGTGGAAATGGAAATATTGTGCTTCCGTATGCAACAACAGGTATTGCAAGCACGTTGCTTAAAGGAGGACGAACAGTATATAGTGGGTTTAAACTGCCAATACCACTTTTCGAATCTTCAGTTTCACAAATGCGTTTGACATCACCCCAAGCAAGAATTTTACACGAAGCTTTTCTAATTATCATCGATGAAATAACAATGCTTACAAAGCATGGAATAAGATGTATCGACAAACTACTGCGAGATATAATGGGTAACGAGAGGCCCTTTGGAGGTAAAGTGTTTGTAGTAGGTGGAGATTTTAGACAAACACTGCCAGTTGTTCCAAGAGGAAATCGAATCGAAATTGTCGAATGCTGCATCAAATCGTGTAATTTGTGGAGAATTTTTTGTCAACTCCCTCTTAACACAAATGTGCGTAGTGCAGGTCAAGAAGAGTACAACAATTGGAAGATGAAAAACTGTACATATAAAAATCGAAAACACAACGTCTGACACTGAAGCATACATACTATTAAACAAAATCCAGTTTGTGCCAAAACCATAGAAATATATCTAAAACAACAGATAGTCAACTGAATTTATAAATCGTCCTTTATTGCCATTACCGGGCAATTTTGCCGTGATTTTCACGGGCAATCGCTAGTTATCATATAATAAAATATGCACTCTGATTTTTAGTTCCGCTTCATTTAAGTTTTTTATTTTTCATTTAAGATTGCCAAAGCTGGGGCTTACCTCCAGCTTTGGCAATCTTAAATTTTCCATTCCCCTTGTAAGGTGTTAGCGACCTTGTTATCGGCGCTTAGTTTATCTACGCATCTTAACAAATTATTTATGAGCTAACCGAGCTAACCGGGGGACGAGACGCGATTAGATGTCAGCACGACGAAATTCAACACCAGTCCGATAAGCGCCGCCAGGAACGTCATCGCTACGACTTTCCCGAGAGGACCTCGCCACCGAAGACGCCAGCACCACAATTGCGGGCGTGCACAAAGGAACTCGGCGAGCTGAGGTACGAGGAAGCGACGCCCCTCGCTGCGGACTATCCAGTTGTTGCTGCAGCAACAACCACCATCGTGTCAGGGCCGACTTCGCTGCCTGTCGCGACGATGCAGATGCCGCAGGTCCAGGCCCCAGTCCCACCTGTCATCACCGCAGCCGTCACCGTCATAACTGTGCCACCAGCGTCTCCGCAGCCTGCCAGCAGTTACGCTGAAATTACCCGCCGAACGACGCCAGAGGAACAAGACGCCGCTGATCATGCCGCCGCCAATCACGACGCTGCACCTCTCCTTGGCCACAAAGATAGACTTACCGGGGCCGTCCGACTTAAAGATCGCTATCTTCGTAGTCACCCGGAAACCCGCAGTAGAGCCCGACGTCGTTGCCAGCAGACGACGCCTGAAGAAGCGCTGCTTACTGGTCCAGCCTGACGCTGCAAGACGCCGTGTCAACCTACGACGCCATCCCAGACGTTGCAACCGCCCGAGGAAGCGATGTCCTCCGGCCCACATGCAACTTCCCGTCAAACAAAGACGCCACACCAGCTGCTTTAGACCCCGCAAGCAGCGACCGCCCCGCATACGAAAGGCGACCCGCCACAACCGTGATCGCCACCGAAGTTGCCATTACGATTACGGACCCGCGAATCGTGATGCGAATGATCGCTACCGCGACCTTTGACAATTTTATACTTAGTGTTAGTTCCCCGCGAAAAGACGTGCCTTCATGAACGTGTCGTGACGCCGCCCCCGACCAGCTATGTGTACAAATGGAAAACGTTCCAAATAACGAAGGCGTTGGAACCATCACCGCCAACAACACCAGCCCAGAACACACCACCTACAACTACCCGTCTGCATGCGGGGACACATGCAGTGGCGCTCAGCAAACAGAATAGACAACAACATCAAACCAGAACACCTCCAGCTCCAGCCGCCCCAAGGACTGGAGAGACAAACCCAATCTCCCCACACCTCACCCGCGGAAGGATCTCCTCAAGGACCAGTGTCCTGACCAGCGTCGAGAGCAGCCAGTGCTGCCTCCCCAAGACGCCCAACAGAAGTTCCCAGTGGAACTTTGATCCGGTATGGGAAGACCGAATCCCCTCACACCTCACCCTCAGAAGGATCCACCTTCGTGATGACGTAACCAGGACGACGACTTCAACTGGCAGCCATCATATGTTCATACTTTCTACGCACTTCAAAATTCTCTCGTTTTCCGGGGCCGTTTGTTATCGGCGCTTAGTTTATCTACACATCTTAACAAATACGTAATTATCTTAATTTGCATTCTATGAGCTAACCATTGCTTCTTTTCAATATTAACATAAATTCCGCATTATTAAAATTTCCAAACGAGATAATTTTCGAGCAGTACAGCTGCTAGTAACGATACAATGAAGAGATGCGCCTCTACCCGCTGTGCGCCGATTTACCGAGGGCATCGTTACGACCGTTTTCGCAGAACAATTAGTGGACACGTGCAGCTGCTAGGACAATGCAATGGACTGTTGATCCGCCTCCTGCTGCCTGCGTATGTGACGAAATCGGTTCGAATACAAATTGTTCTTGGAAGGGCAATTTGCCGGTTCGAACACTTGCGCCGACCTCGATTCTCCCATCGCACCCTACCACCACCAGCAACCCGGAGAAGAGTAGGGCGTGGGCCCCGCCAAAGGTCATGGAGCGCTCCCCAGACGATCAGACGAAACACAAACATTCAGTTCATCATTCGTCACAACACTAAGTCGCCGCCACACTGAGCCGAGACGCCGTCGATCCACCAACGACGCCGCAGCCGCCGATACAACGTCGCCGCCGATTCAACAACGCCCTCTGCCGTCGCTGCCATCGCCGCCACTGTTTTTGCCGCCAAGCCGCCGGTCTCCTCTCCGCGTTGGGTATCCCGGTGCGAACTAAGTGAAGTGTTGGTGACTATTGCTTTCGTGACTTGTATTTTTGACTTTCCCGCGTGTATATATTTTATTTTCTTGCTGTACATAATCCATAATCCTTATCGCGCTTATCAGAATTTTTCTGCCTCTGCCCCCATCCTTTGAGTTTCTTGTGTTGTTTCATAGCGACCCGACTCCAAAAGCTAGCTGGACAAGTGGCGCCCAGCGTGGGGCCGAGTCTATGCCCACGACCCGAGGATGCCAGCACCAAGGACGGGAGACACAGAAATCAGAAATGGACATCGACAAAGCGATCGCCTTCGAGACGCGGATGTACGAGGAGAAAATTCGTTACCTTCGAATCGAGAGGGAAATTTCGATGGTCGGGGGGGGGGGGGGGGGCAAGACGCGATTAGATGCCAGCACGACGAAATTCAACGCCAGTCCGACAGCAGTTACGCTGAAATTGCCCGACGAACGACGCCAGAGGAACAAGACGCCGCTGATCATGCCGCCGCCAATCAGGACGCTGCACCTCTCCTTGGCCACAAAGATAGACATACCGGGGCCGTCCGACTTAAAGATCGCTATCTTCGTAGTCACCCGGAAACCCGCAGTAGAGCCCGACATCGTTGCCAGCAGACGACGCCTGAAGAAGCGCCGCCTACCGGTCCAGCCTGACGCTCCAAGACACCGTGTCAACCCACGACGTTGCAACCGCCTGAGGAAGCGATGCCCTCCGGCCTACCTGCAACTTCCCGTCAAACAAAGACGCCACACCAGCTGCTTTAGACCCCGCAAGCAGCGACCGCCCCGCCTACGGAAGGCGACCCGCCACAACCGTGACCGCCACCGAAGTTGCCATCATGATTACGGACCCGCGAATCGTGATGCGAATGACCGCTACCGCGACCTTTGCAAATTTTATACTTAGTGTTAGTTCCCCACGAAAAGATGCAATAACGTAGTGTAAGTGCCCTTATGAACGCTTCAGTGCGCCATGAACGACAAATCCGCGTCCGCCTAACGACACGCAGGCACCACCAAGGTATGCCTCGTTACGCCGCCCCTACCAGCTATGAGTACACATGGAAAACGTTCCAAATGACGAAGGCATTGAAACCATCACCGCCCACAACACCAGCCCAGAACACACCACCTACAACCACCCGTCTGCATTCGGGGGCACATGCAGTGGTACCCAGCAAACAGAATAGACAACAACATCGAACCAGAACACCTCCAGCTCCAGCCGCCCCGTACTCCACCCCGGCGTCCGATGCACCAGCCGCCCCAAGGACTGGAGAGACAAACTCAATCTCCCCACACCTCACCCACGGAAGGATCTCCTCAAGGACCAGTGTCCTGACCAGCGTCGAGAGCGGCCAGTGCTGCCTTCCCAAGACGCCCAACAGAAGTTCCCAGTGGAACTTGGATCCGGTGTGGGAAGACCGAATCCCCTCACACCTCACCCTCAGAAGGATCCACCTTTGTGATGACGTAACCACCACGACGACTTCAACTGGCAGCCAACACAAACATTTAGGCCCACTTGCACCACTTTTTCGTTAAGTCTAACTTCGTAAAGTAGGACTTATATTTTAAGTCATGCTTAAAGGGAAGCGTCATGCACCGTAGAAATTAATACAATTGCTTTAGTAAGCAAGCTCAAAGTGTTGCAACATCGCAAAATATTGCGATTTTTACTTTTTAACGTTGGCGACATAGGTGTCCTTTCATGTCCTTTTCTCAGCTGATTTTGACATAAAGGGCGTGTGAGTCTTTTTACCCGGACAGCGTTGCTGTACGAACATGAAAATAGTGAAACTCGCCATAATTATTAAGAATTCAATGCTTAATTACATTTTTTTTAAGGCAAATGCGCGCCTAAAGAAATCTCGGTGCGTAAAAATTATTACCAAGTGTTTTGAGTCAGGCCAATTTTAACGAAGTTTAATGGACACAAAAACACCTAAAGAACGACAATTCGTCCAAATCATGATAATGATCAGCTCTGTTCCAAACTAGTTACCTGGGATAACCTAAATTAATATCCATGAGGTCAAAATCGTCTTCAAAAATACCGTCCACTCCAAAGTTCAATTCTCCAAGTGCCATTTTAAATATACTAGGAGTCTTGTTATTGAAAATAATTTATTGCGCATAAATATTTGTTACAAGGGACCACTGACGGAACGAATTGAAGGTTATGTATGCAGGCTTAAATTTTAAGCGGTCCATTACGACGATTTATTTAAAGTCGTGATTAAGCGGTGCTTAAAGTATGGTGTAAGCAAAATACCTACTTAAATGTTGCTTGAATTTTAAGAATGCTTTAAGCATAGCTTAATTGCAATGGTGCAAGTGGGCCTTAGTTCATCATTCGTCACAACACCAAGTCGCCGCCACACTGAGCCGAGACGCCGTCGATCCACCAATGACGCCGCCGCCGTTGCCTTCGCCGCCGCTGTTTTTGCCGCCGAGCCGCCGGTCTCCTCTCCGCGAACTCGTCGGGTATCCCGGTGCGAACTAAGTGAAGCGTTGGTGACTATTGCTTTCGTGACTTTTATTTTTGACTTTCCCGCGTGTATATATTTTATTTTCTTGCTGTACATAATCCGTGTGTAAATAAGAGCGATCGTTATCGCGCCTATCAAATTTTTTCTGCCTCGGCCCCCATCCTTTGTGTTTCTTGTGCTGTTTCATAGCGACCCGACTTCAAGAGCTAGCTGGAGGTCATCGAGGGCGATTTTTCGCACCCCGCGCTGCGACCCCACCGTTGACAACCTACGCTGGCCGATTGGAACGTTTCAATGTTTTTCCTGACGTATCGTAAAGCCTTCAATATATACAGTGAGGATAGTGTTAGAATCTCGGCTAAGTACAGTCGGCTAAGTAGAAACCTGCAAGAACCCTTATTGACTTCCGCTGGATGTTAAATATCCGGGGTGGCTTTTGTTGCATTTTCCCATATCATGATTGCATATGATAAATGCGACTGTATGTTTGCGTAGTATGTCATCCTGAGAATGACATCATTTACAATACCTTTCAAATACCTGAGTACAAATATGTGTTTGTTTAATCTAGTAATTTTTTTTAACACTTTTCAATGGTTTTATGTTGCTACACGTTTGATTTTGGATGATGCTAAAAAGAGTACCTTTGAATTTGGATATGTTTTGACCAAACTGAGGGATCTTCCATCTACTCTGAATAAGTTGATAACAATCCAATCTTGAACGCAGTTTGATTGTCATTTTTATTTTTTTTATTTTTATTTCTTTAACGCTAACGGTATCGTTGCAGGTGATATATTTTTATATGTACGTTTCGACTAATTCCTCTGTGCAGTCCTTTGTACTCCTTCCCATGAAATGCCAAGCCTGAGGGATAGTTGCCTGCAGTGGCGGCTTGTGGAACATGTTGATGGTAGAGCCACTTATACAATATACCCCCCTCTCCTTTTTTGAAGAAAGAAATAACGATTTATCTTCCTAGACCAAAATAACTGGTGAAAAAGTGTTTTAAGAATTAATTAAAAATAAAAGTTGAAACTGCCAGCAGTTCTGAGTTACGTCCGGTTCCCAGAATGGTTTTACTTATCCTGTGCTTACTCTTTCTTCTCACTTCTGACCAGAATTCTACGTTTGCTATATTTTCTTTAGTTTACTGTGGTGAAGACGAATTACCTGCCGGTGTATTATCCACCACATCGATTTCGCTTATAGTGTCTGCGTTGGAGTTCACGGATTGGAGCCTTTTCTTTTCACCGCGTGCTTCGTGAAATGGTAAGCAGGAGTTTTGAACCACCACTGGTTTTTTGCACTTGAAACAGTTTGCGTTACTTTCAATGTTTTTCATATGTTTTTGCACGATCGTGCCTTTTTCTTGATTTACTGATATTATTGACAGAAATGGGAAGTTGTTGATACCACACTGTTCTGTTTTTACCATGATAAAGATCAATGCAATACTGAAATATTCAAAAAACGTACTTGTGCGGTAAGTAAATATGTCATTTCGTAGTGTTTGCGCGATTTGAGTGGGGCTTGCCAAGAATACCAAGTTCTTCACTCTTCTTCAATTTCAATATCCTCGTTATTATTATATTTATTTAATCTTTATTATATCTGCTTAGAATTACAAGGTGCAATTTTGGTAAAATAGTGTACACAATATTGAAAAACATATAACTTTGACAGCAAGCTGAAGGGCGGTGTTTACTTGTGTAAAATGGTGTTCTACTTTGTCACAAATGTCTTCTTCTCCACTTTGCCACTATGCTCTTCTTCCACATCCAATATATTATAATATGTCAGATCTGACACATAACTTTACTGTTTAAAAAAATCCATAGCAACCCTAACTATGTACAGGGTTAGACAAAATGAATAGGACAATAAGAAAACTATTTTTAGACGAATGTATGTTTATTGTAACCAAACTACAGCTACGTATGGACAGATAAACTATCAAAGTTTTATTTGGCAACACACATGTACGTTAATGTTGTCTGAATGGTTGATGCCACAGTTAGAAGAGAAAGTGCCCGATTTCGTATTCCAACAGGACGGTGCCCCTCCGCATTGGCACAACAGTGTACGCGAGTACCTCAACGAACACCTTCCCAGACGTTGGATTTGCCGTGCTGGAGTGAATGATCTTCCATTCCTGTTGTGGCCCCCGAGGTCCCCCGACCTCACACCATGCGACTTTTCTCTCTGGGGGTATGTGAAAGACACTGTCTTCAAACCTCCATTACCGCTCACCTTGGACGAGTTAAAACAGCGCATATGTGCTGCAATCGATGCCATTACGTCGGATGTGCTGCAACGGATTTGGAATGAACTGGACTATCGCCTGGACGTCTGTCGTGTCACAAGGGGCGGCCATATCGAACATCTGTGAAGGTGAGAAAAAACTTTGATAGTTTATCTGTCCATACGTAGTTGTAGTTTGGTTACAATAAACATACATTCGTCTAAAAATAGTTTTCTTATTGTCCTATTCATTTTGACTAACCCTGTATATTCTCCACCGACCAAATCATTATAAATAACAAATACGCTCAGCAAGATGGCCGACGTGACAGTCGGTCGTGATAACATCCGAGTAAATACCTCAAATATCAACAATATCAACGTCAAAAATAGTGATAGCAGTAATCACGCTAAGAAGTTGTGTGCGTGTGGCAATTTTGCTAAGTCCGGATCACAGTGCGTCATCTGCAATTCACTTTATCACGCGGGATGCGTGAGAAAAATCAAGTCCTGCTGCGGTAAGTTGCTGTCCGGCAGTGTAAGTTCGTGCAGCGAAGAACTCATCGATTTCGAAAAAGAAGCCTACGCTTCCTTAAAAGAACGTGTAAAGGAACTGAAATATACTAACACCTTAATGCAAGAGAAAATCATACGCCTGGAAGAAGAAAATAAAGGCCTACGGCTGCTACATAACAGCAATTCCAGCGACCGAGGGAAATATAGTCCACAAACCATAAACAAACCTGAAGTTGCTGCGCTAAATCAAGTTCCAAGCCCAAATCCAATTCCACAGGCAACACTGCAATTGTCCACCGAGTGCGGCAACGCGGATCTGCCGAGTGAGGGAAACAAAAACACAAACAATAACAAAGGCACCATCCCCAATCAACCAACACGCGCGAAGGATATTGCAGCGACGACCGACAGCAATGCAGGAGGAAAACTAAGCCACCAAAAAAAGACCTTGCGGTAGGTAACGGGATAGCTATACAATCTAAACTTGCGGCCGAACCAAAAAAGACATGGTTATTTGTCAAACGGTTAAATAAATTAACAATTGTAGACGATAATAACTTCACGTGAGAAAAAATTGACACACAAACATCACAATCTGCCTTTAAAATCGGAGCGGAATACAAATATCATGCGGAATGAATTAATCCCTCCAACTGGCCTAAAGGGGTGATTTTAAATAGATATATTTTTAAATGGGGCAACCAGCGACTCAAACACAAGTAGCCAACCTCATTGTAACACCATAAATGGGAGCGACGATTTAGGAATATTATTTATAAACATACAGTGTCTCAGAAATAAGACTAACGAATTCGAGGCATTTTTAATCGAGAATACTAACAAATTCAAACATATCTGTATCAGCGAACACTGGCTAAATAACGATGAAATACCTATGTATGCGCCTAATGGCCTTAAAGTCGCGTCGTATTTTGCGCGAACACAGCTTATACATGGTGGAGTGCTTCACTTCGCTAACCATAACACTCCAATTAAAACCTTGGAACAATTTAGTAATCTGTCTAAAGAAGTTGACGCGAGATAGCCGCAACGTTACTCGTAGATATGAATTTAATTCTAATTACATTATATCGCTCACCCCTGGGTAACTTTAACAAATTTCTGAGTATATTAGGGAGGCTGCTAAATGCGCTAGATTTAAGTAAAAACATTGTTATATGTGGGGATTTCAATGTGAAATTTAATGCTAAAGATCCACAGCAGCAACATTGTGCGACTTGTTTAACACGTTTGGTCTCACCAGTCGGGTTAAATTCAATACCAGGAACCTTAATTGCCTGGACAATATCTTTTCCAACATGAACATTACTGACCTGACAGTAGAACCAATCGATGTTGGCCTCTCGGATCATGTAGGTATTAGCGTGCAAATAAAAACAATTGAACCCCGCCCAATCAATACAAGAAGGATAATTAGACCCCTTACTCAGCTAGGTTACCACCAATTATACTCATCCCTCCATAAGACGGACTGGAGTTTTATTTACAGCAAAGTTCTAAATATTGAAACAAAATTCCAATTATTCATGGAAACACTAGAATCCTACATTAAAAGCTCCTTTCCAGAAAAGACTGTAGTTTCGAAATGCAAAACTGTACATTGGTACAATAACACTCTTCGGACAATGCGTGAAACTCAAATGTTTTTAAAAGATGCTAGTCTGCGTAATCCAAACTTGAAACTTGAAAACTCAATATAACACATACAAATGTAAATACAGAGCAGCCCTAAAAGAAGCAAAGCTTGCTGCCAATGAGAAGTTTATAAACAGCTCCGGCAATCGACCGAAAGCGCTATGGGGCCTAATAAAATCTAGCCAATCAACAAACCATGGTAAATCATGCGACATTGATCCTGACACTTTTAATATGTTTTTTAACAATGTCGCGGAGAATTTGATTAATAAACTGCCCAAAACCAATAGCTCCCCTGCTACAATGCTATCACAGGCCACTGTAAGCCCAGCAACTTCCTACTTAGAATTCATTGAGGTCAGTGAAGCCGCAGTTAGAGATGTTATAATAAAACTGTCACAGTCAACAAGCCGGGACATACCGGGTGACCCATGGATCTGTAAAAGCCCCATAACTTATTTGCTATTTGAGATATCGACTTCTAGTTTTCTAGAACTGGTACCCACACTTATTCTACATATTTTGAAAATATGTATGTTTTTGTACAGGGTGTCCCAATATACATAACAGAACAAAGTTATGTTTTTTTAAATGGAACACCCTATATTTTATACTTTATTTTCAACCCTCTGGAGAAGCTGATAAAAATAGTATAAGATAGTATGGGTCTATTATGGACGGTTGGTTAGTTATGGGCAAATTTGTGGCAAAAACATGTTCACATTGAGAACATTGCAGAAGCGTTCCTAGCAAAGATAGCATCATTATTTATACACTAGAAAATTTCCCACATCGTAAAGAATAATACACATAGGCTTTGGTTCTCTTTTATTTATAGTGCTATACAGGGTGTCAACATACACAAAACAATGGATAACTATTTTTTTTCAAATGAAACACCCTATATAAGTTGCCACCAATCTATGGCATTTTTAATAAGCTTTCCAATGATATACAGTTTGTATAACAAAATATTAAGGATTCTTGAGATTAATCCATAAAAACATATTTTTTTTTTGTTAACTTCTGCTGATTTTTGGATTTTCAGCCAAAACTATGCATTTTCAGAAAAAAATATAAGAGACCAAAGTTGTAGAGCGAAAAATTTCCGATCGACATAGGTCTTTCAAATTTTCCGATAATGCGTGCATTGCCCGCCAGAGCGCGCAAAATCGTGACCGTATATGCATTTTAGCGTTTTTCTCAAATTTTTTATTAATAAATTGCACTATACTTTATTTTCTGCACCCTCTAGCGGAAAAATGGGAAATTATAGGGAAATTAAAATTGCCCATATCGACTGAAAATATTCCGCTCTACAACTCTTAATAGAAGCAATTTTTGCCAAAAATGCATAGTTTTCCCTAAAAATGCAAATTGAAATGTATATATCAATTTTTGCGTTTTTCAATGTTTTTTTGCATTTTTAGCGAAAACTATGCATTTTGGGCAAAAATTGTTTCTTTTAAGAGTTGTAGAGCGGAATATTTTCAATCGATGTAGGTCATTTGAATAATTCTATAATTACCCGTTTTTCTGCCAGAGAACGTGGAAAATAAGTATAGTGCAATTAATTAACAAAAAATTTGAGAAAAACGCTAAAATGCATATACGGTCACGATTTCGCGCACTCTGGCGGGCAATGCACGCATTATTGGAAAAGTCGAAAGACCTATATCGATCGAAAATTTTCCGCTCTACAACTTTAGTCTCTTATTATTTTTTCAGAAAATGCATAGTTTTGGCTGAAAATCCAAAAATGAGCAGGAGGTGACAAAAGAAAAATGTTTTTATGGATAAATCTCAAGAATCCTTAATATTTCATTATACAAATTGTACATCATTGGAAAGCTTATTAAAAATTCCATGTATCGATGGCAAGATATATAGGGTGTTCCATTTGAAAAAAAATAGTTATCCATTATTTTGCGTATGTTGACACCCTGTATAGCAGTATGAACAAAAAAGAACCAAAGCCGATTTGTATTATTCTTCATGATGTGGAAATTTTTTTAGTGTATAAAAAATGGCGCTAGCATTGCTAGGAGCGCTTCTGCAATTTTTCAATGTGTCCTTGTTTTTGCCACAAATTTGCCCATAACTAACCAATCGTCCATAATAGACCCACACTATCTTATACTATTTTTATCAGCTTCTCAAGAGGGTTGAAAATAAAGTATAAAATACAGGGTGTTCCATTTAAAAAAACATAACTTTGTTCTGTTATGTATATTGGGACACCCTGTACCAAAACACACATATTTTTAAAATATGTAGAATAAGTGTGGGTACCAGTTCAAGAAAACTAGAAGTCGATATCTCAAATAGCAAATAAGTTATGGGGCTTTTACAGATCCCTGGGTCACCCGGTATATGGAATGACTTCAAAAATGCTAAAATTAATTGCTAACACAATAATAACACCCCTCACAAAGTTGATAAATTTATGTCTAATTTCCGTTATTTTTCCAAGCTGCCTTCACCGAGCCAATGTCATACCAATATTTAAAAAGGGAGACCCTTCCGATGTCAATAATTATCGCCCAATCTCCCTATTACCGAAAATCTCCAAAATCCTAGAAAGAATTATGTACAACCAAATTATAACATTTCTGGATTCCAATAGTATTATTACGGATAACCAATATGGCTTCCGCAGGGGCAAGTCTAATCATAAAATTCACTGAGGAAATATATGAAGCTTTCAAGTCCGGAGGTTTTGCAGTAGCGACCTTCATGGACCTCAGCAAGGCTTTCGATTGCATATCCCATGATGTGCTTCTGCGGAAGCTATATTTTTACAACTTCCACCCTTCATGCTGCCGAATGATCAATAACTCCCTGGGTAAGCGGTCACAGCGAGTAATCCATAGAGGCGCTACATCCAAAAAGCTCCCAATGCACCATGGGGTACCGCAGGGCTCAATTTTAGGACCCCTGCTCTTTCTAATATATGTGAATGACCTCCCAAGCTATTAACACGGATCATCGACCGTTTTATTCGCAGATGATACTACAATTAAAAGCTTCTCCGCTGGGGAGCATGATGCTGTACAGGCGAATACGGCCTCTGTTAACCGTGCGACCGACTGGTTTGCTGCCAACCAATTGTTTGTAAACCCGGACAAATCGGCAATCGTTAAATTTTCATTAAAACCAAACACGGCCGACAGCTACACGAAATTTCTTGGTATATATACCTAGATACTAAACTAACGTGGCACCAGCACGGTGAGGCAACTGCAAAAAAAGTCAGTACTAACATCTACTTGTTATGACACCTTAAAAACTCTGTACCCCAGCATGCCCTCAGAATAACTTATTTTGCAATGTATCAAAGCCACCTTTCATATGGCTTACTGGCATGGGGCCACTCTGCCATTTCTAATAGGCTTTTTAGACTTCAGCGACGTGCTGTCAGGATAATTGCCTCCATGAGCTACAGGGAAGATTGCCACCGCACATTCATCGAACTGAACATACTAACCCTACCCTGTCTATACATCCTGGAATGTTTACTCTATGTTCACAATAACGCAATACTTTACTCCAGGCACAACCAAATACACAATCATAATACCAGAAGTGGTGAACTAATAAGACCGACTTACCTTCGTTTATCCAAGTCGCACAATGGTGTGAATTATCTTGCACCTAGATTTTTCAATGCTTTGCCAAGCAAAGACAAGATCCCTCCCTTATGATGAATTTAAAGTAACTATGAAACAATACTTACTTAGGGAATGCTTCTACAGTACAGAAGAATACCTTTCAAATGACTTTAATGACATAACTTACCATAACCATACCAACGTCTGTATTTAGAGATAGATTGAAACAGATCAATGTTATTACATTTACCATAGTTGCTATAAATGCATCCTGTATTTTATTCAATTTGATTTATATTTATTTTATCTATAGGATTTTATCAATATGTATCTAGTAATAAGTTTTAATGTGTTCGTCAATTTTATTTATATTTATTTTATCTATAGAACTTCAATATGTATCTAGTAATAAATTTTAATGTGTGAGCCATAGAATGTAATTTAAGATAGTATTTATTATTTTAATGTGAATCCTACGTGCATGTTTTATTTTATATTTATCAATTATTAAATTTATACCATGTATTCCTGACCTGTGTAAGACGAAAGTTAGAGACACCAATAAAGAAACTAAACCAAACTAAACTATAATATTCAAATTTAATTACAAATGGTCGTGCAAAATAGCTATTTGTGTATTAAGTGCGCAAAATGTGTTTGTCGATTGAGATAGACAGTTGCCGCGCCACGGTGCAATCTATCGAAATCGACAAACACACTTTGCGCTCGAAATTAATCACAACAATTATACTTTATGTACGACCGTTTTGCAGAAAAACCCAAACACAATTCATAAATATGTATAACAAATATACATAAATATCAACCATATGCCATTATTTCGCTTGATCACGAGGTGGCTAACGTTTGACGCACATCTAGGAGGCGGATAAATAGAAACACAACTGACTTTCACGTCAGTTTATTATGCGACATTGATAAAATTGTGATTTTAATAAATAATTATGAGTGAAAACAGTGAAATAGCAACGGCAGTGATTTTATAAGTACGCCGTACCAAATTGCACATGTTGCGAGCTCTATTGCGCTGAGTTTGTTACCAGAAAAATGTACGAGAAAGTAAGAAAAGCAGTATGAAAAATTCCGGGATTGGTAACAAAAAATTGGCAATACGGCCACCGGCAACTGGGCATTTGCCCGGTGGGTCGTTAAAATTTCGGACCGAAAGGGCCCATCAGCAATCCGGTCTGCAGATTGCAAACATGCGTTTGGGATCTGCACCAACCCCACGCACTGGCCGCACCCCTCAGGAATCCCTAGGAGAGTTTAATATCTATCGGAACTATGGGCCCATGACATCCTCTTCATGCCAGGGCCGGTTTCTTTGGCCAATCCATCACTGCCCACATTTAATTGAAGTGTGCGGGAAAGTGTACTTTCCCGCACGTTGGTATAGGTAACGTACAACGTTGGAAAATCGTCTACTTTGCGTTGTCAAATGAATGCGCAAAAGCCCATTTTATTAATCGGTTGTAGAAAAAATAGTATACCATACTTTATCGGTATGTGCTCACAAGTCTCGAAAATAAGCAAAACTCGGCCCTGCAGGCCTCGTTTTACAAGAATATTTTCTCGACTGTATGAACGCACCCACCGATCTTTTATCGTAATATACTATCACACAGTTCACTAGGATTGCTGCCATCCATTAAGGCCGCCATCTTTTGATAATATTTATGTACTAAGCAGAATGTAATGTCTTCAAATCTTTCGTATGTTTTGATCGATTTGAATTAATCTTATATAGCTAGTAGCAGCAAAAATCCTCATTCGTGGTGTGTTTTTAATATACAAGAATCATACTTTAAGTTATCTTTTTAAAGTTTTCTGTGTAAAACTGCAATGCCGACGTCGACGTGTAAACGTAGTGGCGGCGAGCTGGCGTCCGGGCGCGCGTGCCGTCTATCGACGCCCATCCTGTTAAGGGAGGAGAGAGCGCACCCGGAACGTCACGCACACCGCACGAAAAAATCCTCGGGGACAGGGGCGGAAAAAAACCCGTCGGCATCAACGACCCTAGCGTGCCGACGCCGCGACCCTTGATCCGCGAGGGGCCCTCGGGGGGCGCCTAAATCCCTCAGCTCGACGATCCGCGAAAATGCACCAGGAGCAGACAAGAGATGGGAGATGCGTACATTACAAGATCGAGAGAGAGAGGCAAAGAGAGAATTAGTGGGCACGCGAACTGAAAAATACCCGACCACGGACTTTTAGAAACAAAAAAAAAGGTATTAGTCGATACCCTAATGAAAACAAATGTAAAAGCATTTTCTTGTACAAAAAAACTACGTTTCGGATGTGAAAATTATAGAATGTAGATGACAATCTATCCATTAACCGGTTGTTGATGTGTTAGGATGCGACCAGTACATTTTGTCTACACAGCTTGGAGAGCTTGGAAAATTGTAGAATGTCGATAATAATCTACAGATAATTTTTTACCCATCAACGGTAGGGTATACGCATACAAATTTTCGTTTTTTTCGGTAAACTGATGGGTTAGGAATTAGTATGCGACCGGTACATTTTGTCTACACAGCCTGGGGAACTTGGAAATTAAAATCCAAATAAACTTTTGTTTTGTATTTTTACCTAACAACCGGATGTTATATAGAGCTATTCAGCAGAGACGGCGGTCGGGGTGTCTTGTCCGTCCGAATCAAGTAGTGTCCGTTACAATTTTCCACCATAGACTAATCGCTCGCGCCTATGAAATAACCGGTAAGTAAGAGACGCCGTAAACTCTTTCTTTCTCCTTCTACCGCTCGGTCTAAGACCGAGCTACGCAGGCCGCGTGTGTGTTTTCTAGATACGGCCGACGAAATCGTACGTCTTGGGAATATCCGCTCGGTTATCAGGTAGTAGAAAAGGATACCAATATATATATAGTTCGTAAACTGCCCTTACTCATGAATAGGTCTATAGATAGTTATTCTTTAATTTTCTCTGTGACATCCGGTTGTTAAAAAATCGAAACGAAACCTTTAAACTAGGTTTTCCGGATTCTTTTTTAATGTGCGCCCGACCCCATGGTGCGAGGTGTTCCTGCCAGAAATACTCCGCCGACCGAAATACGCGCGGCGGAGGCTAGTTTACGGCTCTCTCCCGCCGGCATAGATTAATAATGAGAGCGTCCCGACGCCCATTTAAAAATACATGCGGCGGCCGACGTTGCGGAAAAACGCGCCCATTCAAATTTTCACGCTGCACACTTCTCACATTACCGCCGCCGCCCCGCACCCACAAATCATTCCCCGCCCGCCTTCGCCTACGTGACAGTATTTCGCAAAGCTTTTCACCCACTGGCGTTTTTCGTCTATGACTTATCGTTGCAACGAAGAGCAATCGTCGTTATCTAAGTGATTATCGGATGTGTGCGTGGGTATTATTTACGTAATCGTGTTTGTTGTCACATATCTCTGAAAAATAATTTAAAATATCCTACGTTACAAACTTTTTTCCATCTATTTTGGCCATTTTTCAAGTTCATACAGATGTTTGAAATACTTTAATTATTCTATTAATTATAATCATCTTATAAAAACGAAGAAATAACATATTATAAATATAATACTTCTCGGTTGAATGATGTGAATATTCAGTGTATTCCATATGGCCAATCACTTTATTTATTATATAAAACTTTTGTACGAAAACATTTTGTTGTGAAAAGAATTGGTATTTTAAAACGTCACGAAAAGTCGTCAAAGCAAGTTCATTTAAATCACTCGCTGGCCCAAATAGAAATACACCATGAGAAGACAAATGCTGTAAATGCACTTCTTGTCGTTCTGTACTGGATGAATACAAATTGAATACAAAACCACAAAAGAAAATACAGCAAAACATTAGAAAAATAAAGAAATCAAAATCAATTAGAACATCAACATGAAATCCAAATAAATATTACCAACAGCTGCAGTAAAATTTTCAATCAAAATTAATTTGGCTCGAAATTCATCGTAGACCTATAGCCCCAGTGACTTTTTTTCGTAGAATTGAACGTAAAATCGTAAAAAAAAATTAACCTACCTTGATCGATAATCCTTGATCGGTTTTTTTGAGTTCGTGTTATTCATTTTGGAAAAAAATTGCGGAGAACAATAAGTACTGCCCAAGAGAGACCTTATATTTAATAGAAATTTAATTAATTTTGGAAACATATCTCATGTAAAAGTTTTGTAGTACCTCACGACTTTTAACTGACTTTTCAGAACAGATTAATACTTACTCCACGTCCACGTCGAGTCATGAATATTTGGAATTGAAGTTCACGTGAACGGAAATCCTAAAATCTGAATATTAACCAGTTAAGTGCATTCGACGTGTATACTCGTCAAACACAACTAACAAATTAAGTTATAACAATAACCTTTTCGGAAATGAATTGTTCATTTTTTTATCAAATAAAAGTTCTAGTTTTTCGTAAAATTTATAACAGGACCATGTGTTTGACGTGTATCTCGTCATTGCTTGATTTTAATTCTGCACTCTGTGAGGTGTTTTTTTTTTAAATTAAATTCCGCAGTTAACAGGTTACGTCTGTATTTAATGAAGATTGTTCCTGTGCTAGAGCAACTTTTATGGGAAAAATGATAAAAATCTGATTTTCCCACAACTGAAGTTTGCATTGAAAAGACTTCATGTGGGTGAATAACTCATGGATAGATTGTCCTTGTTTCTGCATATTTGTATTTAGCTCGTTCAAGTAACTTGTGACATCAACCAAAAATGCAAAATCAGATAACCATGCATCATCTTCCAAAGGTAGTACCTGCTAGGGTCTGCCCTTCATCTCCGTGAGAGTTTGCAAACTTCTCTTGTCACGGGGGGGTCGCTGCGCGGGGTGTGAAAACCGCCCTCCTTGACCTCCAGCTAGCTCTTGGAGTCGGTGTAGCTATGGGACACAGTACAAGAAATACGAAGGATGGGGTGGAGGCAGAAATAGTCTGATTGGCGCGATAACAATCGCTATTATTCACACGCGGAGAAAGTTATTACAATGATATAAAAAAACGTTCAAAGTTCGAAAATATAAAATATATACACGGAAAATAAAGTCAATAAAAATAAAGTTAGGAAAAATAAACAGTCACAAAAACAATAGTCACTAACACTCAATGTTCACGAAGCACTGGAATATCCGAAGAATACGAAGGCGGCGGCGGCGGCGGCGAGGAAGGCGGTGACGGCGTGGCGTCGTAGATGTTCGGGCGATGGTGTTGGCTGACTGATTGTTAAATTTCATCTGATTGTCTGGAGAGCGCTCCATGACCTTTTTCGGGGTCCACGCCCTACTCTTCTCCGGGTTACGGGTGGTGGTGGTAATAGGGTGTGACGGGAGCGTCGAGGTCGACGCACGTGTTCTAACCGGTAAATTGCTCCTCCAAGAACAATTTGGGTTCGAACCGATTTTGTCACGTAGGCATCGGGAAGCGGATCGACAGCCCATTGTGTTGTCCTGACAGCTGCACATTTCCACTGATGGTTCTGCGAAAACGGTCTTAACGATGCCCTCGGTAAATCGGCGCACAGCGGTTAGAGGCTCATCTTCATTGTATTGTTACTGGCAGCTGTACTTCTCCTAAAATTATCGCCTTAAGACGATTGGTAGTTGCAGGTGGGCCGGAGGGCGTGTCTTCCTCAGGCGTCGTCTGCGGGCAAAGGTGTATTGTGGAAATCTACGCCTCTGATTGTGCGGCCCCGGTTGTCCAAGGAAGCGGCGTCGGAGCACGTATAAGTACTAGCGAATCAGCTAGTTTTAGGGTGGCCACGTAGTTTTAGTGGCTAGTTTTAGTGGTGGAAGCTGGGTCACCTGGATAGACCGGAGGATCCTCGGCGTGGTTTTCGCCGTGATTGGTAGCGAAGTCGGTGGTGAAGCGACGGCTACTGTTGCTACCGCAACAATAGGGCATTCCCCTGCAATGGGTACTACGCGCTTCCAGTTGTCCTTCCCTGTAGTGATGGAGGGCATCTGAAAGGCGATCGCACTGCTGGTGTCTGCTTGCGATCGCGGCAGTGGGGTTGATGTCGTCACAGTTACTAAGGCACGCGCTGGTTTTGCCATGGACATGGAAATCAGGCGTTCCCAACTACCTTCTCCAGTGGCGTCTGTCGCTGCCTCCATCCTGACTGCACAACGATCGGGCACAGTCTTGGTGTTGGATACCATCGGAGTGGTGATGCTGCCGACGTACAGCCCGTTCCATCCACAATCGCTGGTGTCGGTGGCGTGACTGCTGTTCTTGGATGGAGGTGTGTAGTCTTGAGCTCGGGCCGCCGCTGTATTCCGGTAGACAGCGTCGTAGCCATCATAGAGGCTGGCGTAATAACGATCGTCCGCGCTGTTCCTGTTTCTTCTCCTCCTACTCATCGTGAGCACTCGGCTTCAACCAGGTGCGGTGACCAGAGTGGCCCCGTTGGGGTCTGGCATCACGGGGTCGATCCTGGTGTTCCTCTGCATCGCTGGGTCGTTGTAACTGTCATTCTCCGGGTCGTGGGCTTGGACTCAGCCACGAGCTGGGCGACACTTGTTTGTTTCGCGAGAAAGGTGGCGTCATAGATGTTCGGACGATGGTGTTGGCTGACTGATTGTTGAATTTCATCTGATTGTCTGGGGAGCGCTCCGTGGCCTTTTACGGGGTCCACGCCCTACTCTTCTCCGGGTTGCGGGTGGTGGTGGTGGTGGTAGGGTGTGACGGGAGAGTCGAGGTCGGCGCATGTGTTCTAACCGGCAAATTGCTCTTCCAATTTGGGTTCGAACCGATTTTGTCACGTAGGCATCGGGAGGTGGATCTACAGCCCATTGTGTTGTCCTAAAAGCTGCACATTTCTACTGATGGTTCTGCGAAAACGGTCTTAACGATGCCCTCCATAAATCGGCGCACAACGGGTAGAGGCTCATCTTCATTGTATTGTTACTGGAAATTTGGAAATTTTAATAATGCGGAATTTATGTTAATATTGAAAAGGTGTAATGGTTAGCTCATAAAATGCAAATTGAGATAATTACGCATTTGTTAAGACGCGTAGATAATCTAAGTGCCGATAACAGTTATTACCACGAATGGTTTCCGAGTTAATGTGATGTTCGTACTGATCGTACTGACAGACTGATGAGCAGACGGACTGAATTTTAAATTGATTTATTTATCAACCATAAATAAAAATTCGGTTTAAGTAAATAAATAAATAAATAAATGAAGAAAAAAATAAATAAAAATACGTAAAATAAATGGCATTATCGTAAATCAAATTCGAAACGTACCTGCAGGAGTCATCACCCTAGACCAGGCACATGCAAATATGAAATTATTTAAATTTGCATTTTATGAGCTAACCATTGCTCCTTTTTAACCATAACATAATTTCCGTATTATTGAAATTTCCAAACGAGATCATTTTCGAAGAAGTACATCTGCCAGTAAGACACAAGTGTCGCCCAACTCGAGACCGAGTCCAAGCCCACGACCTGAGGATGGCAGCTTCAAGAACCCAGGGACAATGCAGAGGAACGTGATATCAGACTCCAACGAGGTCGCTCTGGTCGCCGCTCCTGGACGGGGCCGAGTGACGCGTTAAAAATTAGGAACAGGAGGAGAAAGAACAGGAAAAGCGCGGACGACCGTTATTACGGCTGTACGATGGCTACGACGCCATCTACAGGAATGCAGCGGCGTCCCGAGCTCAAGCCTACACACCTCCATCCAGCAACAACAGCGATGATGGATGTAACGGGATGTACATCGGCAGCAACACGACTCCGATGGTATCCAGCACCAGGACTGCGGCCGATCGTGCAATTAGGATACAGATGGCAACAGACGCCACTGGAGAAGGTCGCTGGGAACGCATGATTCCCATGTCCATGGCAAAACCAGCGCGTGCCATGGCAACCGTATCGACATCAACCCCGTTGCCACGATCGCAAGCCCACTCCACCTGTGCGATCACCTTGCAGATTCCCACCATCACCACAGGAAAGGACCAATAGGAGCGCATCGTGCCAAGGGCAGTGGAACGCGCTTTGGCTGCAGTAGCAACTGTTACCATCACTCAAACACCGACTTTCCTACCAATGAGAAGACTACACCTACACCAAGGCTACTCCGGTCCGTCCAGGTGACCCAGCTTCCAGCACCGAGGGAAACACTGGGGCCGTGTGACTACGTGGCCACACCAAAACCAGCTGCCACCGTAGTGGCAGTATTTGTACGTGCACCGACACCGCATCTACATCCAACCACAGCGAACCATCCTCCTCCAACCGCAAAAAGGGCCGTCAAGGACATGTAGAAGCTCGTCGCTCCGCACGACACCTCAGCCCGCAGATGACGCCTGAGGAAGAGACGCCTTCCGACCCATCTGCAAATACCCGAAATCTACAGACTCCGCCATCCTGACATCCGAAGACACCGCAGCTCCTTCCGGCACCGAAAGCAGTGACCGTCCCGCCTTCGGAACGTGACCCACCACAACCGCGACCGCGACCGAAGTTGTGACCATGACTACGGACCCGCCAATGATAACAGCAAGTAACTACTACCGCGAGCGCCCGTTACTGCGACCGCAACCGCGACCTATGATAATTTAAACTTAGTATTAGTGCCTTGTGATATAGATGTAAACACCTAGTTGTAAGTGCCCTCGTGAACGCTCTAGTACCCAATGAACAACTCGAATAATCCACGTCCGCCTGACGACACGCAGGCACCACCCGATAACGTGTCATGACTAACTGGCAAATACTCTTGGAAAACGGTTCCAACACACCAAGGCGTCGGACCCAGAACCGCCCACAACACCAGCCCAGACGCACCACCTAGAACCACCCGCCTGCGGGAACTCATGCAGTGGTGCCCATCACCCATGAATAGACGACAACATCCAGAACCAGACCACCTCCAGTTTCAGTCGCCCCGTGCTACGTCCCGGCGTCCGATGCACCTGCCGCCCCAAGAACTGGATAGACAGACCACCCGACTTGGTTCCCGCCGTGCCAGTCCACACCAGGATGACAGCTCATCCCTGGCAGGACCAAACGTGACAACTCCTAGGATGCGGCCACCCCAGGCATCAAGTGATACCGAGATTCGGTGTGAGATGTCCGAATCTCCTTACACCTCACCCTCGGAAGGATCTTCACAAGGACCAGTGTCCTGACCAGAGTCGAGAGCAGCCAGTGCTGCCTCCCTAGAACGTCCAACAGCAGTTCCCAGTGGAACTTGGATCCAGTGTGGGATGTCCGAATCCCCTCACACCTCAACCTCGAAAATATCCACCTTCGTGAAGCCGTTTCTTATCGGCGCTTAGTTCATCTACGCATCTTAACAAATGCGTAATTATCTCAATTTGCATTTTATGAGCTAACCATTGCTCCTTTTTAATATTAACATAAATTCCGCATTATTGAAACGACCCCGCACAAACCTTATGGAAAATGGGTCTCGGTGGATTTGACTAAAATTTTGGGAATTTGTAGTTTATGGCATCCTGATGAAAAGTTCTCATGGTTGCAACTTGATTCGTTGAGCCGTATGAGCACTAAAAACAGTCGAAAGTAAGAAATAGATAACTGCCGCTGCCACTATGTAGGCACTTAAATATCTGTTAATTCATCCCTCTCCTATCCCTTCTCTATCCTGACTTGACGTCCATCCCATCCTCGATATTATGATCGTCTGTCGGACGGTATGATATCCATAATTGGTACTTCGCTGCATTGCGAAATCGAGAATACACTATTCTTTGTCCAACATTTCGAGCTGGAATTCTTCCGATTCCTCTATAGTTTGTCTTGTATATACGATGGTGCCAAACGAACTTGATAGATCCCAACAGTAACATCCCTCAAAAAATGTAAGTTCAAAATTGGAAAAACGGGAATATGTGCTCATACGGCTCAGCTAATCAAGTTGCAACCATGAGAACTTTTCATGAGGATAACGTGAGCTACAAATTCCCAAAATTTCAGCCAAATCCACCGAAACCCATTTTCCATAAGGTTTGTGTGGGGTCCTTTCCAAACGAGATAATTTTCGAAGAAGTACAGCTGCCAGTAACAATACAATGAAGGGATAAGTCTCCACCGCTGTGCATCTTCCCATCGAGGACATCGTTAGACCGTTTTCGCAGAACAATTTGTGAAAAGTGCAGCTGCCAGTGCTAAAAAATGGACTTCTGATCCGCCTCCCTCTGCCTGCGTACGTGACGAAATGGGCTCGAACCCAAATTGTTCTCGGAAGTGCAATTTGCCGATTCGAATACGTGTGCCGATCCCGCCGCACCCTACCACCACCACCACCACCCGCAACTCGGAGCAGAGTAGGGCGTGGGCCCTATAAAGCCCAGGGAGCACTCCAGAGAACTCAGAATTCAAGTCAACACTCATAATTCAGAACATTTACAACAATAAGACGTCACAACACTACAGTCAACTCGGAGTTCACCAGCTGAAACGCCGCCACAGCCGCCGACTCCGCCGCCGCCAACTACGCCGCCAACTACGCCGCCAACTACGCCGCTTCCCTCGCCGCCGACTCCGCCGCTTTCAGTCGCCGCCGCTTCCATCGCCGACGCTGCCTTCGCCGCCGTTCCGCCACTGCCATTACCCCTTGATTCAAATCTTTAACTATACAGGGTGGCCAATTTATCTGAAGACATTGAAATATCTCGAAAACTACGCATCGGATCAAGAAAGTTCTGGCGAAAATTATTGTATTAGAATATGTTAGAAATACCAAAGTCGACCCCCCACCTCCACCCTCAGAGGTGCGGGTGGGAGCAACTTTGAAATATTAAATGGGAACCCCTACTTTTTTTTCAGATTCGGATTTCCCGTAAAAACAATAAGTAACGTTTCCCTGAAACATTTTTTCGATTCGTGATATATGGCGCTGAAATCGCAGGAAATCTGATTTTGCCAAGAATTTTCTAAATTACCGACACACAGACACAAATAACATTTTCTAGAAATCTTTGATAACGACTCCAGGGTCCTATATTAATTTATTAATTTCTTGAACTTGAACATTTTTATTGTAAATCGCCATGTGTAAATAAAAGCGATTTTTATCGCGCCAATAAGACTTTTTCTACCTACGTCCCATCCTTGTGTGTTTCTTGTGCTGATTCATAGCGACGCCGACTCCTTGAGCTAGCTGGAGGGGTCCGGGACAAAGTGCCGAATCGGTATTTTGCCCAAAGTGCCGAATTTCATACTACCGACCATGCACAAAGTGCCAAACGACGCCAAGCGACGTCGCATCGTTCGTAGACAAGGCTTCGGAGCCAAATGCGAATCGGCAGTTTGGACATTCGGCACTTTGTCCTTGCGCCAACCTCTCAGTAAGGTCCAAACAACCGAATGCACGCTGATTTGGCACTTTGGTCCTAGCACACACCTACGAGTAAGACTCAAAATGCCGAATATTTATGTTACAATACGTTTGGCAGTCGGCAGTTTGGACATTCGGCACTTTGTCCTTGCATCGACCTCTCAGTAAGGTCCAAACAGCCGAATGCACGCTGATTTGGCACTTTGGTCCTAGCACACACCTACGAGTAAGACTCAAAATGCCGAATATTTATGTTACAATACGTTTGGCAGTCGGCAGTTTGGACATTCGGCACTTTGTCCTTGCATCGACCTCTCAGTAAGGTCCAAACAGCCGAATGCACGCTGATTTGGCACTTTGGTCCTAGCACACACCTACGAGTAAAACCCAAAATGCCCAATATTTGTGTTACAATACGTTTGGCAGTCGGCAGTTTGGACATTCGGCACTTTGTCCTTGCATCGACCTCTCAGTAAGGTCCAAACAGCCGAATGCACGCTGATTCGGCACTAAGGTCCTCGCATACACCTACGAGTAAAACCCAAAATGCCGAATATTTATGTTACAATACGTTTAAAAGCGTTTAAAACAAAAATACTATTTGTTTTATATTAAATTAAAAAAACATTCTCCAGCCCTGAAACCATCTACATTCCATTAAAAAACTTCAATAATCAAAAATTATTTTTGCGCATTAAGAGGTGCGCATTCGGTATTTTGGGCCCTACTCGCAGGTACGTGCGAAGACGTTCTGTCGGATGACCAAAGTGCCGATTCGCATTCGGCTCCGACGCCTTGTCTACGAACGATCCGACGTTGCTTGGCGTCGTTCGGCACTTTGGGCATGGTCGGTAGTGTGAAATTCGGCACTTTGGGCAAAATGCCGATTTGGTACTTTAGGCATTCGGCACTTTGGGCAGGCCCCGCTGGAGGTCATCGAGGGCGCTTTTTTTACCTCCGCGCTGCGGACGCCCCCGTGACATAACTACGCTTACTTATTAAATAATGATGGTTCCTGAGAAATAATTTTCTGAAATTCGTGAATATTAGAAAGTGCCTGAAATTTATTATATTCAAGATCTTAAATGACTAAAGCTTAATGGAATCATAAAGAAAACAAATTTAATATACCTGTGGTGGTATTATCACTACATTGTTTATTCAAATTAATACATTACACATTTCTACTTTTAAAAACACAGTACATTGTTGCTTGTAAACTAATTTGGAATGTAATAACTATAGAAAAATAGCACCTTGTGAGGATTTATAAAAGTGAGTAATTTTTAGTGTGAGCAATTTTCGTGTGGGCAATTATCACCGTGCGTTATTTTCGGTGTGCTTAGTTTTCCATGTGAGGAGTTTTCGCTGTGCGCACTTTTCTGTACGCATTTTTCACGCGAGCAGTTTTCTTGTGCGGATATATCACCGAACCGATTTTTATGCTGCTTAAATTTTGATCGTTGGGTATGCAACCCAATTTTCACTGCTTAGTCATTTTAAAACGCAAAAATGTATGTATTTTTAATATATTTTTAGATTTCGAAGCTAATTCCTGGGGTGAAGTTTTGGAGAATTTCTTTAATGTTAAGATGAAAATTTCGTTCACTCTAATCAACTTTCGTAATGGGGCAGCCCGTTAGTTTAGTGGGTACAGGCGAGCGCTTGTGCCGGTTGCACCGCGGGCCTTGTGGGTTAGAATCCCAGGCGGGCGAAAGATTTTTCAGGGATCGAGAAGTATTCGGTCGGGTCCATGGTTGTTGTGTACACGTCCGTACATTATTCATTAATTCATTTGTTCATTTATTCATCCCAAAAATTAAAAATACAAAATTAAAATGTTCGATGTGACTGAATGGCACATGCCTAAGTCAAAAAAAAACTTTCGTAATGTTATTATTTTTAAGCTGCTTAAATTTGGATCGTTGAGTATGCAACTCTATTTTCACTACTTAGTTATTTTAAAACTATTTTTGCTTATTTTACCGACGATTTATTTTATTTCACCGTCGTTTACATAATCAAACAATCACATTTAAATCTTAACGAAATTCAAACAATCAAAATCTACGTTGTTTACAAGACCGAATCGAATATAATTGCAGTTTAATGAAACAACCGACGAATTATGTTAATCGGATAATCAGCGGCGTGAATTTAATTAAATCACCAATATTTATATCGGGCCGCGTTGGGGGTCGTGATTCTGTTAATCCCGCCCCGGATTAATTCAGGCCTTCCTGTGGGATTGTGTGTGTGTGTGCGTGGATGGGTGGCCGTGCGTGATTTCGGGTTAATAACGAAATAATTGCAGGATGCGCGCCTCTAATCTTTTGTTTCGGATCCCAGGCCACCGCCATGGAATATCAAATGGGTTGTATATCCCAGGAAGGTTTGATCATTATCGTTCACTCTAACAATACCGATGTTTCCAAAATTAGAAATAAATGTAACGCTGATACAAGTGTATTAGTTCAATAATTCCGACGTATTGTATACAACACAAACCGATTTGAATATTTGTTCCAACCTCAGCATTAATTCATTTACGAGAGAGTACTAATTTATAGTTGTTCAGGTTACAAAAAATCTAAAAAACTATTATTCAGGGTACGGAAAAAATCAGTTAACCGATCCAGATATGAGTTAAAATCGAAAATGACAGCTAGCAATAACGTGGGTTATTGTACCCTGAGTTCAAAATTGTTTGATAGGCATTTAAATTTGGCGCGTTGTTTTTCATATTGCAATGTTGGTACCTTCGTGCGAGAGTGTCAAATCGATCATTAGCGCCCGCAGAATTAATTGTCAGTGCGATCGTGTGTGCTTTATAGATATTTAGTTTAACATTTACGTTTTATACCATCTCATCTTACTGCAGATATTTTATTGGTAAGTTAAAAAATAACCACATTAACACATGCAAATCTTAATTATGAAATGTGATTTGAGGTTAAGAATGCCGTTCTAAGATTACCACAACTGGTTTATCCTTGTAGCATATTTTCGAACAGGGACACGCAACGCAGAAGGGAGTTGGAATTATTCCTATCAAAATTGCGAGAAGCAATTTCACGAGCAGCTTCCTGATGTTGAGTTTGGTCACAATTACTTCGTGCAACATGTTCGCCGTATTGTTACCAGATTCCATGAAACCAGCAGCGTTTCCAAAGGAAAATCTACAGGCCGACCTACTGTCCTTACGGAAGCAGTCGTTGAAGATATTCAACAAAGACTAGATGTGAGTCCGAAGAAATCGCTCCCATGTTTGTCTGCTCAGACAAATTTATCACTCGGTACATGTCAGAAAGCTTGCAAATTTTTTTTACATTTACATCCGTACAACTCAACAGTTGCTGCCGCCTGATTATCCTCGCCGAGTGCAGTATTGCAATTGGTTTAACGAGTTCCTGAATGATAACGATTTGTTAGATTTAACGTTCTACAGTGACGAAGCTTGGTTTCCCCTTAGCAGCTATGTGAACCTGCAAAACCATTGAGTGTGGGCTGCAGAAAACCCCCATATATTTATTGAGGTTCCGTTACATCCTCAGAAGGTTGGAGTATGGCTGGCAATGTCCCGAAGGAGAACCTATGGCCCTATTTTTTTTAATAACAATATTAACGCAGCTCGCTATCGGGAATTACTCTTGAATCCTTTTATCGAACAACTTCATGATAATGAATTGCAGCAAGGATACTTTCAGCAGGACGGAGCTACTGCGCATACTGCAAATATAACGTTAAATCACCTGCGGCAGTTCTTCGGAGATAGGTTAATTAGCAAAGATCTATGGCCACCTCGCTCACCAGATTTGACACCGCTGGACTATTTTATGTTCGGATTTTTAAAAAATAAAGTGTATACTGATCGACTCCACACTTTACAAGAACTGCGCAATACAATAACAGAAGCGGTGCACAATGTTACACCTGAAATTTTACAAAATGTCTTCAACAACATGAAACGCCGGGTAACTTTGTGTTTGGATCAAAATGGGCAACACTTTGAACATCTGTTATAGTTTAATAAACAAATTAGAAACAACTTTACTTGTTGCAGAAAGCATTAGATAAATACAAGAAAATGCTTGCAGATTAACGAACAGGTTGAATATTCATATATTCAGGCTACATTTCGTTTTCTTGTTATAGTTTAGTTCAAAATAAATTCCCTAATAGTCCTGCCACTGGTAAGTACCAACATTAAAAGTTTTTTTAGGAGCGGGAAATTCAAACAGCTATCAAACAATAACGAACACACGGTACAAGAAAACCTGGGTTACGTGAGAATTCTCAGTGGTCCAGTAGACGTAATTGTGAGGGTTTAATTTGAACTATGCATCATCGATCCAGATAACGGGCGTTCGCTCCCACGTCGTTTTCCGACAGCGTTAACTTACTTTTGCCGCACTCTGTATAAATGATCCATGAATATAATGTGCTGATGAGACTATAGCGGGTTAAAACTGGTCTGCAGTTGTCGATAAGAAGGGTACAATAATTCAAAATATCGCGGAGTGTATTTAATATTTTATCTTGGGTTTATAATATAAATATTTCGAAAACGGTAAACGATAGGTGTAGGGAACATCAAAGTAACTCTCCTTTATTTCTTCCCTAGAATTAAAAAATAACAAAAAATACAGGGTGTTCTATTTAAAGAATCATAACTTTGATGTGGAACTTTTTTTATGGGACACCCTGTATAACAGGCAATAATTTTAAATTGTGCTTACGATTTGAAAATCCATTAAAAAAAAATAACATATACGGTTTTCAGTTGTGTGAGATGCCCCTCCCTGTATAATAACTTCTATTTTTTTGTCGCATTTCTTCATCGTCCATCTACCGGAGGTGTTTCAGCCTGAAATTAATTTTTTGCCTGAAATATTGATTTTTTTTGTACAAAATTACAGCCGCAAAAAAATCACTATAAATATTGACTTATTAATAGTTACGTTCAATTATAAATGATTGCATTTAACTTTTGAAAATTGCTGTTCAATTTGGAATGGTCCTGTGCGGCGTTAATCGATAAATTTATTATTACTTGGGATCTGATGAATTATTTAACCGGAAATGTTCCCCGTCGACGTATGAAATTTAACGCTTATAAAATCGATAACTGCATCATTTAAATGCACCATAGCAAAAAAAAAAAATACCGCCGCTGTTGGATGTTTGAATTAATTCATTGTGGCCAAATATGAAATAATATTATCTCGCACGCTCGCAGAGAAAAAATACGTTTACAAAAAATAATTAGAGTGCGGTAGTTGTTTGATTTCATTACTATGTACTGCTATATATATTAAAAAAAAATATATTCAAAAGTCATAGACTTTAATGAAGACATTAATTTCACAACTTCGCAGCTTTAGAGGAGAACAAAACAACAATTTCTCTTCAATTGCACTTTTATATATATATATATATATGTATATATATATATATATATATATATATATATATATATATATATATATATACAGACCCCTGGGAAGCAACTCGGTGCTGGATCCCAGCCTCGGCGCAGCGTGATCGTCCTAGAGGGGCAAAGGATCAGCCGAAGAGGACACTTTTCGTGGGCGCAGGTAGGGGGCGTGCTGGTGGGACTATTGCCGGCGTGGTTTTCCTCCTACGGGCTGACCGGCTGGCCCCTGTTCACTTCCTCGCTGCTGTACTTCGGGGGCGGCGTGCTGCTGTAGACGTCCCTCATGCACATGGTGCCGGAGATTCGCGGGAATCTGTCAGGGAATTTTCGGGATTACGCCGAGACCGTGCTCTGCGCGGGATTTTTCTGATTGTACCTGATCGACGAGATCGTGCATTATTTCTTCGGGAGCGCGCACAGCCACATGCACCGGAGGAAGAGTCGGTACGGGGCGGTCGAGGACGAGCCGCTACTGCAGCAGCAGCAACCCGCTTACAATCCGAACTACCACAGGGAGGAGTGCGAAACGTCGATTTTTCAAGAGGGGCCCACCTTGCAGCTGTGCCACATCGGGCACGCCGAGCCCTGCAAAAGCAAGCCCTCGGTGGGGTACTGCAGTTGCTACTTCTCCCCAAAAACGACGATCATTGTCTTCGAAGAAGCAGTGAGTAGACTGGCAAGCAGCCTGACAGCAGTCCTAGAGGCTAAAATCATCGTGACCGGTGACTTTAACGCCTAATCGTGGGACGGAGACGGCAGCGATCAAAGGATGGGTCACCTACAACAGAGGGTATACTCCGACGTTCGTGAGAGGGAACTCCAAGTCCCACATCGACGTCACCATGGCCACTGATGAAGTAATGAAGTGGCAGGTCGCTGAGATGGAAACGCTTAGCGACTACAAGTACATCACGTTCCGGGTAGTAGAAGCTGATCGACAACCAGCGCCAAGGAGCTCAAGAGGACGCTGGGACGTGGGTAGCCTCGATGCAGAATCCTTTAAAACCTTCCTCGGCAGAACGATTGATAGGCAGTGAGAACAGGAGCAAGCGGAGGGCCTCGTGGCAGCACTGCAGATGGGATGCGGGGCCGCTATGATGAAAAAGAGGACCAGGGCGGACAAGAGCCAAGCCTACTGGTGGACAGCAGAGATTGCTTCTCTTACGAAGAGCTGCCAGGCATGCCGAGGCGTGTTCCAGAGGCTACGCGAATGCGGCCTGGAGAGGAAGCCCAAGGCAGATCTGACCATGGCTAGAAAAACCTTAAAAGGAGCAATCTTCAGAAGCTAGAACACTTGCTGGCAGAAACTAGATCAAAGAGCCACAAGAAGCCGGGGAAGAGGAGAGCAATACCGACCCTAAGCCCGGAGTTAGGGAGCTGTTCCTGGATCAGGATACAAAGGTCTACTCTGCTCCCCGTGGATCAGGAGGCTATCCCTACTGTATCAGCGCAGGAGCTAGAGGCTGCAGTCGCGAGGATGAGCCCAAGGAAGTATCCCGGTGGAGGCCATCGTGCTTGCGCCGAAAGAGTGACCCCTAGCCTTCACGGAGGCTATCAGTACAGGACAATTCCCGACGCGGTGGAAAAGACGGATCTGGTCCTCATCGGAAAGGAGGGAAAGCCTTCGGACCAGGGACTGTCGGTGGCGGTGCACAGACCAATCTGCCTGATTGACCATGCGAGCAACTGTTGGAGAGGGTTCTGAATAGACTCCTGGTGGAGGTGGAGCGAACAGGGAGGCTCGCGGACTATCAATTCGGATTCCGTGTTAGCCGCTCTACGGTGGACGCTCTAACGTCGATCGCCCGCATGGTCAAGGAGGCAAGGAGTGGCACATGGAAAACAAAGCGTTGGTGCGTCCTTATCACATTGAAGGTACGCAATTTTTTAATACGGCCGGGTGGCAATGCATCCCGGACGGAACACGGGGGGTGGAGCCATACATCCGCAGATGCGTGAAGAGCTACCTGAGAGACAGGTGGAGACGAGGCAGCTCAGGGGCTTGGTGGAGAAAGTCTCCTGCTCTCATGTTCGACGGAGATCTCAGGCTGGAGCTTCCGGCCGGTATGGCCATGGCCAAGGAGGCAAGGAGTGGCACATGGAGAACAAAGCGTTGGTGCATCTTTATCACATTGGAGGTAGGCAATTTTTTTATACGGCCGAGTGGCAATGCACCCCGGACGAAAGACGGGGAGTGGAGCCATACATCCGCAAATGCGTGTAGAGCTACCTGAGAGACAAGTAGATACGAGGCAGCTCAGCGGCTCGGTAGAGAGTTAAGGTCTCTGGCAGCTCTAATGTACGACGGAGTTCTCAGGAAGGAGTGAAGCTGATCGGGTTTGCGGATGACCTACATCTGGTGGTGGCTGCCATGATCGAGAAAAAACTAATGGGAAAGGCGCACGGGGTGCTGGACTGCATTCTGTAGTGAATGGTGGAGCACGGGCTGGAGCTGGCAACCGATGCCGTAGTATTTGCGGAAGACGGCACCTCTAGCCCATCAGGTTCAAGGTGGAGGACCACACCGCGATGCCGCAGAGAACCCTTAAGTGCCTCTCACCTTGGACTCAGGGAGCTTCTTCGGAGACCATCTGGTTCGGGTCTCAGCCAGAGCGGCGCACAACAGCAGAGGATTGGGGTGGCTGATGCCGAACGTGGGGGGGGGGGCAGGACAGGGTAAAAGAATTCTGCTCTGGTTGGCCACGCATTCTATCAATCTGTGTGAAGCAGAATTGTGATACGAGGCACTGGAAACCGGCAGAAACAAGAGAAGGATTCTGTTTTCGTTCAGAGGTCGGCCGCCTTACAGACAACCAGCCTGTATAGGACGGCCTCAACTGATGCAGCGCTGCTGATAGCAGGCCTAATCCCAGTAGACCTGCTCGCCAGGGAGAGGGCGCAAGTGCACCGGGACACTCGGAGCCACCCAGACAGGCCCAAGCCCAAGTTGGGGATCAAGAGGGATGCCAGGAGAGAAGCGATGGAGGACTGACAGAAGTGAGAGAAATCAGACAAGGGGAGATGGACAGCCATGCTGATACCCGGGGTGCAGCAGTGGGTGGAGAGGCGCTGGTGCGAGGTCGTATACCACCTCTCTCAAATGCTCTCGGGGCACGGCTGCTTAGGGGTCGACCTCCACCGGATAGCCCGATCCAACGAGAGGCCCTGCTGTTACTGTGGGAAGATGGACATACCGGAACACACGATGTTTTGGTGTATGTGGTGACACGCCCACAGAAGTGAGGTGGTGAGGTTGCTCGGGGCGGAGCTGGGCGCTGAGAACCTCGAGTCGGAGGAGTGTTAGAAGATCCTGGAGAGGTTCGCCTTCCAGGTTGTAGATTCCAATGAGCGAGAGGCAGATCCAAACGGATCGAGGGAGTAAGAAGGGGGAGTAAGACACCGCTCAGCGCAGGCACCGGGAGAACATATCGAAGGAGGGTCCACCGGTATCTGTGGGCCAGTGGTTCCTCCCACAAGCGGATCAGCAGCCGAGCCCCCGACGCAAAATAAAGGTTGGGTTGCATTAACTCCGCTGCAGCGGATGGCCACACTGAGTCCCCTTGATGCCTGTCCTAAGCCAAGGCAAAGGAAGAGGGAGCTAGCACGGGATCGAACTTTGTTTCAACTAGTCTAGGGTGATATCTTATCGGCAATCCTTCTCTTTGGCCTAACTAGGACAACACTGCCTCTTGCTTTCCGACCCTGATGCTCCAAGGTTACACTAGGGCTAGGGGTCACTAATGCCTATTCTTTTTTCTATGATCTCTCTGCTCCCCTGAGATAACTCTTGTTCCTCTCTGACCTCTATTAGATGCCGAGGGCTAGAGGCCTCCCTCTGCAAGTCTCGCCTTCGTGAAACCCAGTACAATAAACACCTGTCAGGGAGCGCGTCTGCCAGAAGCCATAGACTGGAACTAGTAAAAAATGAATATGTCTCAAAACCTTACCAAACGACTTTAGGTAGGTTCCGGCAATGCCGGGTAATCCCACTTCACTTGGGTGGACAGCCCCTTGCATTCTGAAGAGGGTAACAATTACATATTTGTTTTTTGTTGGTAAGGAGTCGACCTCATTCAGACCTGCCAGGCAAGATGGAGAAAGGATCGAGCCCAGGAATAACCCCTTTACAAAAAGGTGTCTAGTTCACTCGCCGGTACGGCAGAGGATATACTCCACGTCGGACGCGCAACCCAAGACCGACCCGACTACGATTCGCAGCATCTACATCTAGCGGAGCGCAGGGGCTAAGCTGCTGGACCTGACTATTCTGCGACCAACGGGACTCACGGACACAAGTTAGCCGGATTGCGGGTAGTCCCTTAGACAATGAGACTTAGGAGGTAAAACTGACTAGGCCTGTGGTGGGCACTGATCGGTTGGAACCTTCGGCGGCCAGCCAGCAGGCATCTCCGGCGGGCAGATGCCAGGCATCTCCAGCTCATCACGCATCAAGCAGCGACGCGGGGGAAGACCAGGCAAAAAAAAAGAGGGAAGAAGCAGGCTTCGAGAACCGGAATAAAGCGGGACAGGTGCCAGGGGAAACGGCGACCCTATGCAGATTTATCAAACTGCACGAAAAGATAATAAGAGAGGTGACAACACTCAACTGTGGGATCTCAAATAATACCTGGGTTGAACTGAAGAGCGAAGCCACGAGGCTTCAAGGGCTGACTAGGAAACTGGCCGTGTTTGACCTGAGGAAGTTCAAGGCACATCCCAGGGAAACAGGTTCCTCTCAAAAAATAGGGCAAACGGTGGAGATGGGGTCCATGTCCACCGAGAATGGAGGCGGGCGGGAGAAAGACGGCGGCGACCCGCAACCAGGTCCCTTATGGGGCCAAGTAAGAGAGCGGAGCAAGCCGGACAGGACTGAGACGCCCAAGATTATAGCGACTGAGCCAGGAGGGGCACAGCAGAGGAACGATAAGCCACAGGGGCTCAGGAGACCTACATGAATAATGGTAGAAACGTCCGGTAGCTCGTATAGGGAGGTAATGGAGAAGCTGAAGCGGGGTATGGTCGCGGGACCAACTCTGGAACCGGTGTCATCGGCAAAAGGGAGCCTCGCGGGGAACCTGGTGGTTGAGGTTTCAAGGGGGCTCAATAGCGAGGAGGTGCTGCGAAGCATTACAACCATAGTGGGGGAAGGCAGGGTAAGAATCACCAGGGGCAGTTAAATGACGGCTGAGGTTAAGTTCCTTGACAAGGACCCTACGGGAGGGGAAATAGTCGCGGCGATTGAGAAGACCACTGATAAGAAGGGAGAGGTGGAGGTAAAGTGGATAAGAAGTTACGGCAGGGATCTAAGAATCGCGCTGGTGGAAGGCCCTAGAGAAACTGTCATGGCTCTACTGGAGAGGAGGAGCCTTAAGATTGGGTGGTCCATCTGTAGCGTACAGAGTAGGGCCCTGAGGCTTGCGCAATGCTGAAAATGCCGGGCGATACGAGCACCCAGCGGCGTCCTGGACCGGGAAGGATAGGAGCGAGGCCCCAGCACCAATGCCTGCGGTCAGGTGGAGCCTTAGCAGAATGGACTGGGACAGGCTGGTCCGATATATGAGGAGCCGAAGGAGGGGGAGAGTTCTCCGGGAGGCTCCGCGACGCAGTCGGAGGAAGCTGAAGAAACAGCGGACAACCTGGTGGTGCGAGGATGTTGCGATGGCAGGCATAAAGGAGATAACCTGGGCATCCATGTATGTACTGTGGCAATGGACGCATTGAGGTTGGCCATTAAATGCAGCAGAGAGAAGAAATAGAGTCAGCTCAGGGAGGAAGTGGAGGTCGACAGATGGAGATGGCCGTACAGGTTCGTCACCAAAAAACTTGTAGTGGGCCTCCCCAACTTGGCTCCCTAGTACCTGGGAGCATGAAAGAAGTAATTAGGACTCTGTTCCCTATGGCTGAGAAAACGAGCCTACCAGGACCTTGGTAAAAGGGACCCACGGAGGATCAGCTATCGTCCAGAGGAGAGATGGAGGCAGCGGTGACGACCATGCCGAGCAAAAAGTCCCTGGGGGATCCCCAACGAGGCCCTTAAGCTTGTCGTCAAGGAGGAGCTGCAAGAATTGACCGCGGAATTTAAGGCATGCCTCAAGGAAGGGGTCTTCTCGTTGAAGTATTGACGGGCCGGACTGGTGCTAATCCTGAAGAAAGGAAAGCCGGAGATTGACCCGAGGGCATACCACCATGTACGCCTTATTGATGGTGAGGGCAAGTTCCTGCAGCGGCGGTTAGCAGACAGGATCAGCATACTTTTAGAGGAAACCGGGGGCCTTTTGCAGCAGCAATACGGCTCAGGAAGGGCAGGTCAACGGTGGATGCACTTCTCGAATCGGTGACAAGGTCCACAACGGGCTATTGACAGGGAGGAGGCACTGTCGTGTTGGACGTAAATTCAATTCCCTCCCGTGGCCGGTAATACTCAAGGCGCTTTGAAAGAGAGGGGTGCCGTCGTACCTGCCGAGGATAATCCGCAGCTACCTCGAGGGGCGGAAGCTACTGTATGAGGGGAATAAAGGGAGGCAGGAGGAGATGGAGCTGACCGGATTCGTTCCGCAGGGGTCGATACTGGGGCCACTACTCTGGAACGTGGCCTACGATAGAGTCTTCCATCTGCCACTTTTTTGTTTCGGACAATCAGCCATGCCACTTCAAATACTGAACGTTGATCAAATGTTCCTCTTAAGTTGCGTCTTTTAACAGATATTTCCAAATTAACGCCGTTTAGAACACAGATTATCCAATTGCATCTTCAATTGACTCTTTTGAAATATTCTGTAGTCAGTACCTTCAAATAGACAACACCCCGTGCTACCATTATTCCGTTGTCTTCTATTTTTGTAAACCCATAATAAAGACACCAGCGGCGGCAAATTTGACCAATACAGCAGCGAATACTTTCTCCCTCTGTAGGAGTAAGTAGTACAATACGAGCGGCATCTTTATCTCAGCCTCTTCAACAAAGATCCACGAACTGCCGCCGTGAGACACCCTTCTTGGTATATTATTTTTCTAGTGGATATCATTTAAAGGGTAAAAAATGGTGATGTGGCCATCATGTTACTTTCTCCGACTTGATGGTATCATTTATATTTACGTTTTCATGGTTTATTTTCTATTTAAATCATATTTTAAATGTACATCGAACGTTGCGCAAAGTCGGATGAAACTGACGTTTAAAACGTCAAAATTATGAATTATGTAAAAATTATACTTCAAATTAAAAAACTCGGTTTACTCAAAAACTAACGAGATTTCGAAAAAAACTTATTCTTTAGAAGTTGTTCTTTTTAGCATTCTCTACAATTATTATTCATATAAATTTGCTGTAACTATTATCGTTTCATAATTATAAACCAAAAATTGAAAAATTAATAATAATTTTTTTCTCGAATAGCAATGATTTTATGAAAAATATTTTCAAGCAAAAGATGTGCATTTCTTTGTTTTCTTCAATGTTTGTTTAAATATTTTTGTGATATTTTTCATATTTAAGAAAATATTGGCAAAAAACAAAAAACAGTTAAGGTAAACACCCACTTCCGGTGTACTAAATTTTACCAAAAGCTTTTCAGTTCTTCAGATTATCAAATAAGGCGTATTTTCAAAGTTTCATATCAATTTCTGTATTAGTTTTTGAGATACAGCGCACACAGACAGACACGATCACAATACTTTCTCGTACTTCGTAACGGAGAAAGTAAAAATGCATGATTTAAATTTTTTGAACCCTTTGAACAAAATATTTCTAGCACTTTCACTTTTCACTATAGATAGTTTCTGTTAGATCTATTCTGTGGTACAGGATAACATGAAATGGTTTGTTTGTTTTCTTAGCAGAATAATTATGCCGTTTGATTAATCTAATGAAATTTTCGAAGAGAGTGTGAATTCCCGAGATTAAATTAAGTTAAAGAAAGTGTAGGAGAGGGCGCCGAGGAACAGAAAAAAAGAGTGAGGAGCGGAAGCGCGGCGTGATTTCTTTTCCCCTTATTACATTATATAATATAAGTTTGAGGAACAATTTCCATCGTAAAATTTGGAAAATTCGAGGCGAGACGGCGGCGGCCCGCTTGATTATGCAGCCAAACATCCAGCGTGCATTCTTTAACACGCCCTTAATGTTGCCGGCTGACGTCACAGCGCCCCAAATTAAAGGGAATAGGGCGAGAGCACGCCTCGCTCGGTAATCACACGACGGGGGCGGCGGGCGTCGTCGGCGGCGGCACAGAGATCCAACTTCGCCAAACTGGAAAAGGGGGGAAACACGGCGACGCCACGGACGACGAGCCGAGTAATATTTCACAATCGATTCCTGAAAATCCCGCATTTTTAATTCGGAAGCTGAGCGGATACCATCTCTCTCTCGCTCTCTCTTTCCCCCTCGGAAGTGTCACCGGTCGCCCAGCCACCCACTAACCTATCCTAATGCCGCACGCTCGCCGATATCCCGCATTACACGATTAATTCGTCATAAATTAGGCCACGCCTACTAACAGCTTTTGAAATCATCACGAACTCGTATTATCTGATAACGTCACGTTTTATCAAATGTACCTGTCCCCTAATTATAGGGTGCGGGGTTTGGTACTCGGTTATTAACACTGTGAAAGATGTTAATTAGAAACGAAAAAAAGGTTCGTTGATTATTAGTAGATTTTTAAAATTGATATCGGCAATTCTGAACATAATTTTAAACTGGTTACAGTATGACATAAGATTTTTCTTAATTTATTTTGAATTTAACAGATTCGGCAGTTGAGCAATTAAAAAAAAAGTTGAATCACGATTTAGAAGTGTGAGAAAATGAAAAACGTGCGATGTTGGCATTCTGCGTTTTATTTTTGTATAATTTTACAAGAAAGTGTTTATTAAATTATTCTAGGTTTATTACATTTTGATAAAAATAATTAAAACCGCAAAACGCGTTCGGCTGTTCACAATTTTGGACATGTAAGAGTTGAGAGAAAACTTTTTGAGTTAATTTAAGAAAAAAAGGTCTAAATACCTAGTTGAGTTTATGTAATTTTTTTATATTCTACATTTTTTCAAAAATCAAGTTCACATATTTGGAGGCGGGAAAGTCGTAAAAAGTGCAGTTTTGTCATTTTTAGTTAATTGAAATTTCGATCATTTTCAAAGCACTATAATTCGGCGTATTTTTAATCGATTTTGATGAATCTTTGAGGGCGAAAAACTTTGAAGTGTCTTCTTTAAAGTTATGCATGCAAACTTACGCGTAACTCCTTCCATCTCCCCCTGAAACCCCTGTGAAAAATAAAATGTTTTTTTCAGAAACCATGTAAACTTTGACGATGTATACAGAGTTGGAAAAATTTTGTCGACTCGATCCATCATAAAGGCATTAAAATTTGATCAAATCCCTATGCAGGACTCAAAGAACGAAGTTCCTACGGTGATTTGGCACCAAGTTAGGGGAGTTTGAAAAAAAGTGCTGATTTCTAGCAAATGTAATAATATAGTTATTCATACTTATTTCCCGAAAAATACCCCTCGTATAAAATAACCACCCCAAAAAATATCCCATTGATTGGAATTCCCCAAAATACACCGCTAAACCTTAATCTGGCAACATTGCAATCACATCTATTCCACCAATCAGAAGCGAAATGGGCCCATGGGCTAAAGATAACAAACAAAAAGGAGACATGTTTGCAGAACATTTACCAAATATGTTTACTCCGAACAACACTTAGGAAGAGGTAGATCTGCCACCATATAATAATCAAAAATCTGAAGACGTCACTCCAGTCACTCCAAAAGAAAAATCTGAAGAGATCAAGAAAAACCTTAACCAGAAAAAGTTACCAGGATTTGATCTAATCAATAGCGAAATCTTGAAACAGCTGCCTAGGAAAGGAATAGTACTATTAATTTATTTATTTAATGCTGCTTTCAGATTAAAACATGGACCTTCATGCTGGAAAGTAGCAGAAGTAATCATGTTGCCAAAACCTGGTAAACTACCAAATGATGTGAAGTCATATAGACCGATCTCTTTACAGCCAATAGTATCTAAACTAATTGAGAAATTGTTGCTTAAGGCTTAAGATCTTAATAGAGAAAAAATGTTTATTCCCAGACTTTCAGTTTGGCTTTGGACATAAACTTTCTATGATTGATCAAGTTTTATTACACTTTTATATTTATCAAAGATTTATTATTATTATTATTATTATTATTGAGTACGTCGCATAACAAACATCATCGAACAAGCACTCGAGGACAAGAAAGTCTGCTCCACAGTATTTTTAGATGTCGCTCAAGCATTCGACAAAGTTTGGCATGAAGGCCTAGGATAGAAACTAAATAAAATGTTTCCTCAACAATATGTACAGATATTAACATGTTTTATATCAAACTAATTTTATAGAATTAAACAAAAAGAAGAATACTCTGAACTAAAAGAAATAAGAGCAGTGGTGCCCCAAGGCAGTGTAATTGGTCCTATTCTCTATGTTCTATTTATTCACAATTGTTATACCAACTCTAGAAGAAGCAACGATAGCAACTTTTACGGATGACACTGCACTACTAGTAGTGCATCAACATCAAGAAGATTCCATTAGGAAACTTCAAACAGCAACTAATTAAATCATGGATTGGACCATAAAATGGAAGGCTAAGCTTAATGAGATCATATGTTAAAGTCAACTTTACCAACAAACGGTCGACTAATCAGCTTCCGTTAGTAATACATGGCACAATGGTACCTCATGAATTGAATGCAAAATACCTCGGGATGGCACTGCGATCGAAAGTGCACGGTCAAACGAAAAGAGCTGAACTTTCACTAAAATACAGACACCTCTATTGGCTTCTTGATAGAAATTCCAAGTTGTCAGTAGCTAATAAAGTGGTAATCTATAACCAAATCCTAAAACCTGCATAGCCGTAGGGCATTCAACTATGGTTGTGCTAGTGATAGTAACATAAAAATCATTCAAACATTCCAAAACAAAGTGCCGCTCAACGTTGTCAAATCACCATGGTACATCCGAAACTCTGATCTTCATTGGGACCTTCAGATGCCCACCGTCAAAGAAAAAATCAAGAGGAACACGAAGCCAGGCTACACCTCCACATAAACGCAGAAGCTCTACAATTGCTGGACAACTGATATCAAGTCCGAAGATTGAAGAGAACAAAACCATCAGATCTCGTGTAGTGTGATATGAGCCAGTGGCGGCTCGTGAACTTTTTGAGTGGTAGAGCCACTTATAAAATATATTTTATAAATTCAAAGTATAATTGAAAAACAGTGTGTCCTACATTTGTTAAGAAAACTGAACTATTTATAGTTACATTTGAACTGTTAGTACATTTTCAGAATTAAAAAAAATGGTGATGTGGCCATCATGTTACTTTCTCCGATTTTGATGGTATCATAGTTATTTATATTTGTACTTCCAGTGTAAACAATATTTTAAATATACCATTGCGGTATTTTATTTTGTCCGCAATTGTATATCAAATGTTTTGCAGGAACAGATGATACCGACGCTTAAAACGTCAAAATGATGAAAGATGAAAATGACAGTCTTTCAAATTTTTATAATCTCTACCGTTAATTAATTCAAAAACTAACTAGATTTAAAAAAAATTCCAACGTCAAAAAGTGCCAAATTTAATGCAAATTTAAAGTTGGTTGGATTGTCGTAAAATAAATGTAAAAAATGGTGATGTGGCCATCATGTTACTTTCTCCGACTTGTTGGAATCATTTATATTTACGTTTTCATGGTTTATTTTCAATTGAAATCATATTTTAAATGTACATTGAGCGTTGCGTAAACTCGGATAAAACTGACGTTTACAACGTCAAAATTATGAAACATGGAAAAATTGTACTTCAAATTCAAAAACTCAGTTTACTCAAAAACTAAAGGGATTTCAAAAAAAACTTATTCTTTATAAGTTGTTCATTTTAGCATTCTCTACAATTATTATTCACATAAATATGCTGTAACTATTATCGTTTCATAATTATAAACCAAAAATTAAAACAAAATTAATACATTTTTTGCTCGAATAGCAATGATTTTATGAAAAATATTTCCAAGCAAAAGATGTTCACTTTTTTGTTGTCTTCAAAGTTTGCTTAAATGTTTTTGTGATATTTTTTATATTTAAGAAAATATTGGCAGAAAACAAAAAACAGTTAAGGTAAACACCCACTTCCGGTGTACGAAATTTTACCAAAAGCTTTTCAGTTCTTCGGATTATCAAATAAGACGTATGTTCAAAGTTTCATATCAATTACTCTATTAGTTTTTGAGATACAGCGCACACAGACAGACACACACACCACACACAGACACACACACACACACACACAGACACAAAAATTTGTTTTCCAGAAATTGTTGAAATGGCATCTAGGGACACCAAAACGGATATTTCCGTAAAAAAAATTTTTGAAAAAAAAATCACGATCACAATACTTTCTCGTACTTCGTAACGGAGAAAGTAATAAAAAGTCAAAACTTCACGTTTTCAAAGTTCGAAGATTATAAATTGCGATTTTGATTTTTTACATTCTAGAATGTAATGTGATTTTTAAAAAAAGATTACGAATTTTTCTCGTTAAATTAACACAAAATGCAAAAATTGCACTTTTTTGCATATTTCAAAATCGCGATTTTGATTTTTGAAATTGCATAACTACCGAATGCATTTTCCGATTCTTATGATTCAAACGTCAAAATATAGCGTGTTTAGTGTAATTTCAAAAAGTACTTCGAAACTTTCTCGTAAAATGAAATCAATATGTAAAAATTTCACTTTGTTAAAGTTTGAATGTTTTAAAATCGCGATTTTGATTTTTGAAACTACATAACTGCTGAACGCACTGTCCGATTTTTATTACTCCAACGTCAAAATGTGTCAAATTTAGTGCAATTAAAAAGTTACTTAGGAAATATTTTCGTAAAATCAATCAATCAAACGTCAAAGTTTCAAGTTTTCAAAATTCGAAGATTTTAAATTGCGATTTTGATTTTTTTTAAATTGTAGGACAGCGAAACGCGCCTGACTTTGATGATTCAAACGTAAAAATACGGAGAATTTAGAGTAATTTTAAAACGGATTATAAAATGTTCTCGTGAAATTAACACAAAAAGCAAAAATTGTACTTTTTTAAGTTTGAATATTTTAAAATCTCGATTTTTATTTTTTTAAATTGCATAACTGCAGAACGCGCTGTCGGATTTTGATGATTCCAACGTCAAAATGTGCCAAATTTGGTGCAATTTAAAAGTTGGTTAAGTGATATCTTCGTCAAATCAACGCAAAATGTCAAAATTTCACGATTTCAAAGTTTGAAGATTTTAAAATAGGATTTTGATTTTGTTTAATTGCAGACCAGCCAAACCCGTCTGATTATGATGATTCAAAAGTTAAAATGTTAATTGTAATTTTAAAACGGATTATAAAACATTCCCTTAAAATTAAATCAAAATGCAAAATTTGTACTTTTTTAAAGTTTGAATATTTCAAAATCGCGATTTTGATTATTGAAATTGCATAACTGCCGAACGCGGTGTCCGCTTTTGATGACTCCAACGACAAAATGTGCTATATGTAGTGCAAACTTGGTTAAGAAATATTTTCGTAAAATCAATCAAATTTCACGATTTCAAAGTTTGAAGATTTTAAAATGGGATTTTGATTTTGTTTAATTGCAGACCAGCCAAACCCGTCTGATTTTGATGATTCAAAAGTCAAAATGTTGAGTGTAATTTTAAAACGGATTATAAAACATACCCTTAAAATTAAATCAAAATGCAAAATTTGTACTTTTTTAAAGTTTGAATATTTCAAAATCGCGATTTTGATTTTTGAAATTGCATAACTGCCGAACGCGGTGTCCGCTTTTGATGACTCCAACGACAAAATGTGCTATATGTAGTGCAATTTAAAACTTGGTTAAGAAATATTTTCGTAAAATCAATCAAATTTCACGTTTTCAAAGTTTTAATACAATTACAGTCAAATGGAGACGGTACATTTCAGCAGGTATGCTATACAGCAAAATCCAAAAATGGTTTTTGGATATTAATATCAAGGTATTGTCGCAGCCCAGACCTAAGTCCAATAGAAACACTGTGGCACAAATGAAGAAACTCTTACGAAATCATCCTCAGTGAACGATTCTCCAATGCATACCAAGTTAAGAAAAAATTGGGTTAATTTTACACTTAATTGTTCCAATATTTAGTTGTCATAGAAATTAAGAAGAGAATAACGGAAAAGAATATATTCCAGAAACCATAGCCTTTTATGTTTAGAAAATGATTAGAAACGTTGTAACAAATGCAGCTCCGTGAGTCCACAAAACGTTAAACGAATCGATGAAAACATTTATTTATACTTGAATATTTTTAAATTTGTTAATAGTTTTAAACTGCGACTTTTATTTTATTTGTAATATAACTTTGTTGTTACTTTTAAATCGTATCCTTTTAATATGTCTGTAGAAGGTCCACTTTTATATTTTTAACTTATTCTTTACTTTTAAGTGCGGTTTTATTTATTTATTAGAATATTTGTGTTTGTAGTTTTAAAATGAATTTTTTTAAATTTTAATTAACTGGTTAATTTTTAATCCACTGTGTATTATGTTAGCATGTAGTTTTTATTGTGATGTATCGTCATCCACTTTCAACTTGACCTGTGTAAAACCTTAGTTAATGGCACCAATAAATATATTATTATTATTATTATTATTATTTGATCGAATTGGGGTGTTATCAAAATGAATAGCTTGTTCCAACATATAGTTGTTAAGGCTCGTATACTCAAATCAAAAAAACTTCACTCTTAACGTGTAGGCAGACTTCGAAGGGCAAAAACCAATAGAACCGATCCCACGCGAAGTCTGGTTATCTACCTGTTTAATGGCTAGGGTCTGCAAAATGTTAGAAACATTTTCAAAATCGACTTTTGTCCGGTTGGATTGGTAATCGACCGTTCAGCGCCCCTAGGCAACTGCCTATATTGCCTTATGGATAATCCGGCCCTGCACACGACCATCTCCATCACAGAGTTTTTGACCTCAAAAAGCATCCCTGTTGTTCTCCAGTCTCCTTATTCACCAGATCTGAGTCCTTGTGATGTTTTTCTTTTCCCAAAATTGAAAAACATCTTAAAAGGATGTCATTTTATGACTCTGAAGAGCATTCAACATAATGTGACCGACATGTTGAAGGCTCTACAAGTTGAGGCCTTTCAAGGCTGCTACAAGACTGGGAACAACGTCTCTGCCGATGTATAGCCGCCGAAGGCAACTACTTTGAAGGGGGCAATATTGTAGTTGGAAAAAAATAAAAACCTGAGTAAATAAAAAAAAATGGTGATGTGGCCATCATGTTACTTTCTCCGACTTGATGGTATCATAGTCGTTTATATTTAAGCTTTCTGGTTTATTTTAAATTTAAATCATATTTTAAATGTACATCGAGCGTTTTGTAGACTCGGATGAAACTGACGTTTGAAACGTCAAAATTATGAAAGATGGAAAAATTCAAAAACTCAGTATAGTAAAAAAAAAGTTGTTAATTTTGGCATTCTCTACAATTACATAAATTTGCTGTAACTATTATCGTTTCATAATTATAAAAAATTGAAGTCTTGAAAAAGACTTCTAAAAATAGTCCTAATTAAAAAGTCCCAAAAAAATCTAATAAAAGTCCTGAACAAGAAAGTCTTGAAAATGATTTCTAAAAATAATCCTAATTAAAATGTCCTAAAAACTCTAATAAAAGTACTGAACACGAAAGTCTTGAAAAAAGTCCCGATAAAAAAGTCCTGATAAAAAGTCCTGAAAAAAAGTCCTGACAAAAAAATGTCTTCTAAAACATTCCCTTCAAAGTGACCAGAAATAAAGTCCTGAAAAAAGAGTTCTCTCAAAAAAAGGTTCTAAAAACAAGTCCTGGAAAAACAGTTTTGAGAGTAAAGTCTTGAAAAAAGAGTCCTGTTAAAAATTTGTGAAAAAATTAAGTCTTTATATAAAGCACCAGAAATAAATGTCTTCAAAGAAATCCTGGAAGAAATCCGAAAAAGTGTCTCAAAAAAAAGTCCGGAACAAGAAGTCCTGAAAATTAATCCTATAAAAAATGTCCTGAAATAGAATACTGAAAAAAGTCCTGTAAAGAAGGCTTGAAAAAAATTCACGAAAAATGTAATTAAGAAAATTGAGAAAAGAATCCTGAAAAGAAGTCCTGAGGTTCTTAAGAAATTCTCGAACAAGTCCCAGTCCGGAAAATAAAGTCTTGAAAAAAAAATCCTGATAAAAACCGCGAAGATAAGTCCTGAAAAAAGTCTCCATACAAAATACCACAAATAAATTTCCGGAAAAAAAGCCCCAAAAATCCTGAAAGAAATCTAAAATAAGTCCTGGAGAAAGTTCAGAATAAGAGTCCTGACGAAATATCATAAGAAAATTATCCTAAAAATTACATGTTTAGAAAATAAACAAACAAATTTCTGGAAAAAAATAATTGTAAAAAGTCCTTAAAAAGATCTGAAGAAATTATCCTGAAAAAGAAATCCCAAAGTGTCTTGAAAAAAAATCCTGCAAAATGGCCTAAAATAAGTTCTTAACAAAATTCCATAAATATAAAGTTTTGAAAATAAAAATGAGAATTCTAAAAAATGTCATGAAGAAAATTCTGAAATTTTTTTCTGAAAAAATCGCCAAATATCATAACAAAATTGTTTTGTGAAAACAATCTTAAATAATTGACCTGAAAATAGCATCTTTAAAAAATAAACAAAAATTTATTTGGAAAAAAGCATTGTAAAAAATCTTTTAAATGGTCCTTAAAAAGATCTAAAGAAATTGCCCTGAAAAAGAAATCCCAGTCTTGAAAAAAGTCCCGCAAAAAGGCCTAAAATAAGTCCTTAACAAAATTCCTGAAATAAAAAGATTTAAAATGTCTTGAAAAAAAATACTAAAAATATCTATCCTTAAAAAGGTCCAAAAAAGATCATGAAAAGTAAAAATTCTAAAAAATGTCATGAAGAAAATTCCGAAAAGAAACCCGAATTTTCATAAAAAAATTGTACTTGAAAAATTGCCCTGAAAATAACATTTCTAAAAAAAACCATTGTGAAAAGCCCTTAAAATGGTCCTTGAAAAGATCTGAAAAATTGTCCTAAAAAAGAGACTCCAAAGAGTCTTGGAAAAATGTCCTGCAAAAAGGCCTAAAATATGTCCTTAACAAAATTTCTCAAATAAAAAGTTTTGGAAATAAAGCTAAAAATATCTGAAAAAGTCCTTAAAAAGGTCCAAAAAAGGTCATGAAAAGAGAAATTGTAAAAAATGCCAAGAAGAAAATTCTGAAAATTTTTTTCCAAACAAAATCCCGAAAAGAAGTCCTCAACGAAAAGTCCCAAAAACGTTCCGAAAAAACCAGTTTTTCAAAAGAAATGCTGAAAATAAAGGTCCTGAAAGAAAAAAGGTTTGAAGTCCTGAAAAAGAATCCTCGAAGCAAGGTCTTTTAAAAATGCCCTTAAAGAGATCTGAAAACATTGTCCTGAAGGACCAAAAAGGCTAAAAGAACAAAAACCTGTTAAGGTAAATATTCGGAAATAGCAAAATTTTACCAAAAGCTTTTTAGTTCTTCAAATTCTCAAATAACACTTATGTTCAAAGTTTCATATCGATTCATTTTTGAGATACAGCGTGCACAGACAGACTGTTATGTAGAGAAAAAATGGTGATGTGGCCATCATGTTACTTTCTCCGACTTTATATTTACGTTTTCATGGGTTCATTTTCAATTGAAATCATATTTTAAATGTACATCGAGCGGATGAAACTGACGTTTAAAACGTCAAAATCATGAAATATGGAAAAATTATACTTCAAATTCAAAAACTCGGTTTACTCAAAAACTAATGAGATTTCGAAAAAAACTTATTCTTTAGAAGTTGTTCATTTTGACATTCTCTACAATTATTATTCACATAAATTTGCTGTAACAATTATCGTTTCATAATTATAAACCAAAAATTAAAAAAAAATAATAA